>CM055117.1:627418065-627963065 GCA_029206835.1 Rana muscosa | reverse complement strand
GGGTGGTATATCGGTCCTTGCGACAGCAGGTCCGGACGAAGTGGGAGGGTCCAAGGACTCCTCACTGACATTTTTACCATCTCCGCGTACCATGCCCTTCGGGGCCACGCTGGAGCCACCAGAATCACTGGTTTCTTTTCTACCCTGATTCTGCGGAGTAATCGCGGTAACAATTGTGGCGGTGGGAATGCATATATCAGCTTGAACCGATCCCAAGGGAACACTAGGGCATCCGAGCCGCAAGCTAGGGGATCCCTTGTGCGAGACACAAACCTGTCCACCTTTGCGTTGAATCTGGATGCTAGCAGATCTACATCCGGTGTTCCCCACCGCTGGCATATTGCCTGGAAAACCTCGGGGTGAAGAGACCATTCCCCCGGGCATAATTGTTGGCGACTTAGAAAGTCCGCTCTCCAATTTTCCACTCCTGGGATGAAAACCGCAGATATGGCTGGGACATATCTTTCTGCCCACTCCAGGATGCAATTTGCTTCCTTCTGGGCTGCACGACTTTTGGTGCCACCCTGATGATTGATATATGCCACTGCCGTGGCATTGTCTGATTGAATTCTGACAGGGGACCCCTGGAGTTTGGATGTCCATGCTACTAGGGCATACCGGGCTGCTCGTATCTCTAAGAGATTGATGGGCAGGGCCTTTTCTGCTTCTGACCACCTGCCCTGGAGAGACCATTGCTCCAGCACTGCCCCCCAGCCGATGAGGCTGGCATCTGTAGTGACCACCTTCCAAGAAACCGGACTGAAGGGTTTCCCTCTTTCCAGATTCTGGGGCACCAACCACCAATGGAGGCTCTTGCGAACGGAAGGGGACAGGGACATTGGTAAGTCTAAAGCCTGAACTTTTTAACTCCAGCTTGTATCCCAGACTTACTGCGGAGAGCACCCATCTGTCTCTGATGGTGTCCCGCCAGGTCTCTGTGAACAACTGAAGTCTTCCCCCCACCCGATTGAGCGGGGGCAATACTTCATGCCTTAGGGGGAGGTTTTGTACCTCTCTTGATCCAGGGCTTCTTGTTACCCTGTGATTGCCCCTGATTTCTGCCCCCTGAATTTGACCGCGGAGGCCGTCGGAACTGCTTCACAGCCGATGTGCCCGGGACTGGAGAGGTAGGCCTCTTAAAAGAAGGACTTCTACCCTTGTTCTTAACCGGTAAGAGTGAACTTTTACCGGCAGAAATTTTCTGGATATATTTGTCCAGATCTTCTCCAAATAAGCGTTCTCCATGAAATGGGAAGCTAACCAGCAGTTTTTTACAGGGAGCTTCAGCAGACCAGTTTTTGAGCCACAGAAGCCTACGCATATGTACTATAGACAGCGTAAAGCGGGAGGCCTGTTGGATTGTATCCTTTATGGCGTCCACCGCAAAACACAAGGCTCTAGGCAGGTCAGCTAGGGCATGAGCCTGCTGATCTGGTAAGTCCCTTAAGACTTGTTTCAACTGATCTTTCACTGCTTGGCAGACTCCAATCGCTGCTACCGCAGGTTGTGTCACCATACTTGCTGTAGAGAAAGCAGATTTTAGTAAAGACTCCAATTTTTTATCTATTGGGTCTTTGAACATTGGAACATTATCTACTGGACATGTCAGTGATTTGTTAACAGAAGAGATGGCTGCGTCCACTATAGGGACCCTCCATTTTCTTATGAACTTATCCTCCATGGGATAGATCACCGGAAATCTCTTGGGGGGAGCAAATATTTTATCAGGATGCTCCCAATCCTGGTAAATAAGCCCTTCTAATAAAGGGTGGATTGGGAAGGAACAGACCGCCTGGGGAGCTTTTAGCGACCCCAGCGAGGAAACCGTAGTGGATGGTGGTTCCGCCAGAGGCATTTTAAATGCTGATCGGACCATGTTAGTCAGAGACTGAACCCATAATCTTTCAGCCTGAGAAGCTGAGAAAGGTTCTTCCACTGTTGATTCCTCTATAAGTGAATCAACCTCATCCTGATCCCCTTCAGGTAGGTCGATCTCTGTGTGGGGCTGTTCCTCCACTAACAGGCACTCTGAAGGAGGAGACGGAGATCGGACGCGCTTTTCCTGTGACAGGGAAGCAGCGATCAATGCTGTTAATCTCTCTTCCAATCCTCCCAGAGTTGAGGATAAAACCTCCTCTGTTATATATACAGGAGCAGGTGGACTGGGGACAGCCGCAGCACCAGGCATTCCTGCGGGGTTTCTACGGCTACTGACCTCTGCATTCTCAGGGGAGATTGGTGCAGTGCAAGCATGCCCAATATCCTCAGAGCCCGATGGAGACCCCTTTGGCTTCCTGGAAGATTTATTTCCGGAGCGTCTGGACGACATATCCTTTAAGCACAAAGCTGAGGTATTCCCGTCGTCATACACCAATTTTTGCTGGCAATAGTCTAACACAGGTGCTGCTATATACCAGCTGGTGTCCACTAAAGTGCCTTTCTATGGGGATGCCTGCATCAACCGCCTCTGTGTGCCACTGTTTGTTGCTAGCTCTGTTTGCATGCAGCTGACACTTGTACTGTGTCTTTTAACCATGCTGGGACGCCCGCACATGCGCAGAAGCGCCGCGGCGCGCATCGAGCGTCATCCACCCGCCCCGCCCCTTTTTTTTCATAGGAGGCGCGTGCACGCGCCCGCGCGCGCGCCCGTGCGCCAATGGCGCCCTTTTCGAAAACCAACAGAGGACTAGGAGCCAGGGCCCTTTTTGCCGGAGGGCCTGTGCGGTGGATGAACGCAGCAACAGGGCAGAGGAAGTGGATTCCCTCAGAGAAACTTACCAGCTGCCTGGATCTTTTGAGTTGAGAAAACCAAAGATCCACATTTACAAGAAAAATGGACTACAGCGGCCTCTAGTGGTTTAACACAGGTACCGCGGTCCCTGTTTTTTTTTTTTTCTTGACTACTATTAAAATTTTACATTTTCAGTAGTTATAGGCAAACACAGATATTTAGCGGGAATACCGTTAGGTAACAGACAGAAAGACAAATTAGGCTTGGGGGTCCCCCAATAGAACCAAGTTCCTGAGGGCCCCCACTTACCTGATCCCCGCCGCAGGACTTTGTTTGGTCCACAAAAGTCCAAACTTCACCTATCACGGCAGGCATTGTAATTAAACCTTCAGGGACCGGGTTCCCAAGGATTCCACTCCCCTGGACCTGTATAGCACCCTGCACAGACAGCGTCTTGGTCGTGGGTATGACCAGAGCTCTGGATCCCAGGGTCCAGCCCTCCTAAGAGAAGCATTACAGGCAAAACCTTGCTCTTCTGCTGCAAGGCCCGGGTACCGACCGTTTAGCTATGAAGCTTTTTTGGTGGGATCCGGAACAGCTTACTAAGGCCCAAAAGAACCTGTACGCAAGCCCAGTGAAAACACATGTTACTCTTTGGCCAACACCTTAGACACTGGCAAAAAACTGAGGTGCTCCCGGGTGGGAGGGGCTTATATAGGGGAGGGTACTTCCGGTTTGGAATTGGCCAGTGCCAACACCTGAAGGTAAACTATATAACCCATTAGTAATGACTAAGTCGCTCTGTGTCCCGTGATGTACGAAAAAGAAATTTGATTTTACCATATTTACGTCTGTTCATAATCCATAACAGAGCTTTGATCTCCAACATTACATAGTGTTAAACTAGCCAGGCAGCACACAATTTCTTATTTTAATTCAAAGACTTGTTTTCTAAGGCCTTGTTTTTTTTTTCCCAAGTGGCCCACATGCAATGCCTTAAGGCTGTAATATGTACTCCAAAAGCAGTTAATTGGCTTCCAAACTTGTAGAGATTGCAGTTATTAAAGGATATAATGATATGTAAGGCTACACGGGAGATTCCTAACTGCAGTACTGCCTAAGATTTTCCATAGCTGTTAATTTGAAAATGTAGTGTGTAGGACCCTGGACTCCCTAACCCCCCTCTTCTCTGCCACCACCACACACACTCATTTTCAGCTGATGCTGGGGTCCTAAGGTTATCTAGTGCAATTCTTACAGCATTAGACACTATCACACAGCAACATAAGATCCTTAGTATTATCAAAAGCTGGAGTTCAAATGTGTGCACTATAAGTGATGTTCAGAAGTAGGAGTGCTGCATCTTTTGTCACATACTTACCATCTATTATTTTGTGAAAAGTCAAATATGCTCTCTATTTTCAGTACTATGACTGCAAAATTCAAACAAAGCTACCAAGTCGGGCTGCTATAAAAGTTACTGCCCCTTCACATAAAAAGCATTTGAGATTCCTAGTGCCAGAAGCACTGTATAGACTGCTCTCTACAACATTGCTGCTGCGTCATTTCAGCACTGACATCTGATGACTCTAGAAGGATGCCAAGGTTGACAGAAAGGTCAGGCAGAATGAGAAAGGGAAAATAGTGTCTAGCTCTGAGGCTGATTTGATAGATGACGGAGTGTTACTAGATAGTGACATCTTTCTGCTACAAGAGCAGCGATTGTAATTGTATCTAATAGGAATCAGAGATGCTATATTTTCTCATCAGAGCCATTGTAACCTAAGAATCATCTAAAAATAGTCCTACTTACAGATCTTTAGCCATTCTCTAAGACATTAACTAGTTGTATATTTTATTTTTTATGTAATATTCTGGAGAGACGCATATCTACATTTTACTACTGAAGATCTTACAACTAGAATGTGCAGGTGTATTGCATTCAATCATCTCATTCTCTAGGTAAAAAAGAAAAAGATTTCACAAAAAAAATAAAAAATAAAGATTTTTCTGCATACAAACTATTTTTCTTACACAAATTAAGTTTCAACTTAAATCAACCACCTACAAACTGCTATTTTATATCTACTTATACCTTTAGATCAGCTGTACACAAGGTGATCATTGATCACATTCAATATCTGTCCGAAATTAGGATGCTCTAGACTTAGTTTGAACCAGATTGGGTAACTGTTCATTTTATATTTTATGTATCATCCAATTGTTTCATATACCATATGCCACTTCCATAGCTCCCAACTGTCCCTGATTTTGAGGGACTGTCCCTGATTTGGAGCAAAGTCCCTCTCTGTTCCTCATTCCTCCTCATTTGTCCCTCATATTGGTCTGATCTATATACCGTATTTTTCGCTCCATAAGACGCACTTTTTATCCCCCAAAAAACGGGGGGGAATGTGTGTGCGTCTTATGGAGCGAATACTTATCAGGAGAGCCGCTGATAGGGGGATCGTTTCGACGGCAGAACGATGCCCTATGCATCACTCTGCCCCAGCTAGATCCTGTTTCTCTAATGCTTTCAGCTGCTACTGGGAGAGAAACAAAAGGGTATTGTTCTGTATTTAACCCCCACAGGATCGGCATTGATATGTAAATCGCGCGGGCATTGTTATGTTAATGAGGTCGGCCGCCGCGATTCATATGCTAATGACGCCCGCACCTCTGCATGCCGCCCACCTAGAAGGTGTGAACAGCATACAGGGTGAATATAGGGGGCATGTAGAGGGGATCAAAGAGGGGGGTTTGAGGTGCAGAGGCTGCAGAGATGAATGGGAAGGAAGGGTTGGAGTGCAGATGTTAGAAGATGAGGGGTTTGGGGGACAGAGGTTAGCAGATGAGTTAGAGGGGCAGAGTTGTACTGAGAGGGAGATAAGAATGCAGAGATTAGTAGAGAGATGGGGGAGGGGGTTACTGTAAATACACTATTTACATTACTGGTCAGTGTAAATGTCTAAATATGCAAATACTCCTGTTGTATTGAGGTCATGTAAATGTCCCAGTTAAATTGGGGATCAGTGTAGGGTGCCCCCTTACATTAGTTGTTAGTGTAGAAATATTATTCTGTTATACTTTATTAAATATTTTAGTACACCATTTGGTTAAAGTTTTTTTTATTTTATATTTTCCTCCTCTAAAATCTAGGTGCGTCTTATGGTCAGGTGCGTCTTATGGAGCGAAAAATACGGTAGATGTATATAAAATGCACTTTTTATCTATCAAAAAGTGTTTCCCAGTGCGAAACCTTTCATCTGATTTCTAAATTGCTGAATTTGTAAATTCCAAAAGCCAATATAAAGAAATAGTAGTGGTAAAAAAAAAAAGCACTTGTGGGTTTAACCATTATTGTTTTTTGCACAATTCTCCTTCAAGGGGGCGTGGCAATAGGTGTGTTCTATGCCTGCATACTTTTATACTTTTGCTGACAGGTGCCCCTCTTTCCCATCTCAGAAAGTTAGGTTATGCACTTCATAGGGCATATAAATATCTAATAAGGATCAGATCATAAAGACAATATTTCACAACGTACACAAATTCTGATTGCACACACCAATGTCACCGCAAGTGTCATATAGATATGTATAATTACAACACAAACTATGAAATCCCTAACAAGTTTTTCTTACCCGCTTTCATAGAACTAGATGCCCTTTTCTACCACATTGGGGATAATTTACTAAAAGTGGAGAATGCAAAATCTGGTGCAGCTGTGCATAGTAGCCAATCAGCTTCAGCTTGTTCAATTAAACCTGGAAGCCGATTGGTTTCTATGCAGAGCTGCACCAGATTTTGCACTCTCTACTTTTAGTAAATCTCCCCCATTGGTCCACATTTCCAAACCTGCTGCATTATAGACTCAATTAATTCAATAAAATTAACTAAACTATGTAAGTGTAATTAAAAAAAAAAAAAAAAAAATCCAGGTGTGTTATATAAAATGAGATTAATGCGACAATCATTATTGTTTAGGGAATTGAGTCTTATTGATGAACAGTGTAATCATTTTTAGAATTAGGTTATAAATTTAGTCTATCTGCCTGCTTATTGGCAGTTGAATTTAAAATGACCTCTGATAATTCCATTACCAAACTTTGTAAACAATTTTCCTAATCCAATCTCCCAAGGTAGTTAAATGACTAAACTTGTAGAAAGTAAAAATGTAGTCTCCATTGATTCCTGTCACACCAATTAAAAGCTAAAGTAAACGATGAGTAACTACAAACTAAAGAAAATGGTCAACCAATATAGCTAGTGATAGATAGTTCCATTTAACTAGACTTGTTCTGTTTTGTTGAAGACCTGTCAGCTTTTCAAAGCTGCTTTCTCAGGTTCTAATTAGTGTCAGGAAAATTCCCCAGCATTTACAGTTAGGTCCATATAGATTTGGACACAGGCATAATTTTAGTTTTTTCAGGTATTTACCAAAACATATTTAAGCTAGTTATATAATGGTGGATATGGGCTGAACATGCAAACTCTCTGGTTTAATTTGAGGGTATGTACATCCATATCGGAGGAAGGGTTTAGGAATAACAGCTCCTAAGAATAGCCACCCCCCGATTTCAAGGGACCAAAAGTAATTGGACAATTGAATCAAAAGCTTTTTCATGGCCAGGTATGAGCTACTACTTTGTTACTTCTTCATCAATTAAGCAGGTAAAAGGGCTGGAGTTTATTCTAAGTGTGGTATTTGCATTTGGACTCTATTGCTGTGAACCTACATCATGTGTTCAAAGGAGCTGTCCATGCAAGTGAAACAGGCCATTGTAAGTCTTCAAAAATGAAACAAATCCACCAGAGAGATAGCAGCTACATTAGGGGTGGCCTAACAGTCTGGTGAATTCTGAGGAAAGAAGAATCCACTGGTAAGATCCACAACAAAAAAAGGCATGGGAGTCCACGGAAGACAAAAGTGGTGGATGATCGCAGGATCCTCTCTATGGTAAAGAAAAACCCATTCACAACATCCAGACAAGTGAACGACACTCTCCAGGAGGTCGGCGTATCATTGTCAAAGTCTACAATTAAGAGAAGACTTCACAAGAGCAAATACAGAGGGTTCACCACAAGGTGCAAACCATTAAGCCTGAAAAATAGAAAAGCCAGAATAAACCCTGTCAAAAAACATCTAAAAAAGCCAGACCAGTTCTGGAAAAGCATTATTTGGACAGATGAAACTAAGATTAATCTATACCAGAATGACGGGAAGAAAAAATTGCGTAGAGGGCTTGGAACAGCTCATGATCCAAAGCACACAACGTTATCTGTAAAACATGCTGGAGGCAGTGTGATGGCATGGGCATGCATGGCGTCCAGTGGCACTAGGTCATTGGTGTTTATTGATGAGTGACAGAAGCAGCCGGATGAATTCTGCAGTGTTAGGAGATATACTGTCAGCCCAAATTCAGCCAAATGCAGCAAAGTTGATTGGATGGCACTTCAAAGTACAGATGGACAATGATCCAAAACACACTTCAAAAGCAGCCCAGGAACTTTTGAAGGAAAATAAGTGGAATATTCTGCAATGGCCGAGTCCATCACCTGATCTCAACCCAATTGAGCATGCATTTCACTTGCTGAAGGCAAAACTAAAAGCAAAAAACCCCACAAAGAACAACTGAAGACAGCTGCAGTTAGGGCCTGGCAAAGAATCAGAAAGAACAAAACCCAGTCTTTGGTAATGTCCATGGGTTCCAGACTTCAGGCAGTCATTGCAAGTAAAGGATTCTCAACAAAATAATTAAAATTAACATTTTATTTATGAATATATTCATTTGTCCAAATACATTTGAGCCTCTGAAAAAGAGGGGACCGTGTATTAAAATGGTTGCAGTTCCTAAAATGTGTACTTTATCTTTATGCTCAACCCCTTTAATTAAAGCTTAAAGTCTGCACTTCAAATTCATTAAGATGGTTTTTATTTAATTTTATTCTGGTGGCATACAGAACCAAAAGTATGAAAATTGTGCCTGTGTCCAAATATATATGGACCTAACTGTATACCAGCTAAAGGAAGACCAAAATGAATACAGGCAACCAGTCCTTTGCCCATCGTCAACATTACAAAACAAGTCCAGTTGAATGTGACTACTACTAGGTATACCATGACCTGGATAATTGAGAACCCTCAAAGACAGATCAGTCAATACCCATTACAACAATAGCTGCCTTGCCAACAATATTATCATATTTTAGGCATTCATAAACATGACTTGACACAAGATGGCAATTTATTTTTGAGATGGCCTGTAGTGAACACCCATGTGATCCGATTCTGGTGTGGACAAAATAAAGGCTCCTGCACGATTTTGGTCCGAATACGATGCAAATGCTGTCATATAATCTGTAAGACTGAATTCACATCGGAAGTGATCTGCACAGCAGCGCGGTGCGAATTACATGCGATGTCTGACAATGCACAAGTGTGAACTGGCACTTAAAGTGATGGTGTTCCACATTGGGAATTTCTAACACAGCTCTAGAATTTAGAGTCAGTGCTGCAATAGATGCGTGTCATGTGTGGATGTATGATTGTTTGGGGCAGCAATGCTTCATTTTTGTGGTTTATTTTCTATTTTATGAGTTTTTATATTCTTGTTTGTTTGTGATTTTATAGTACATTTATATATTTACTTTTTTATAACTTAAAATTATATGCTTTTTTATATTTTTGATAATTGGATTGGAACCATCTCTCTAGTTATATTATTGTTTAATAAGGTTCTGTATTGGTATATATTTCATGCATTGACTGTTTTGGAAGGGGTGTTTTTCTAAGGTTATGATTATGTGTATGGGGACACCTTTAGACAGAAGACAGGCTGAAAATGATATATACTGTATAACAAAGTGTTTGTTCAGGGCCCTATCATAGTATATAATATCACAATGTCTATGAAACAAAAATACACTCATTCTTCTTGCCATAAGTGAATGAGATATTGAAACTGCTTTCAGTGACAGCCTACCATATAAATCAAGAGAGGAAACTGATTTGCAAAGTTAAATAAAACCACAACATAATCTGTCTATTCTAATTTATATGATACATTACAAAAATGAATCACAAAATTACACCACCCTCTTTTCAATCACTTCATTCGGTGTATGTGTCAGTTTCCTTGAATTTGAATAATGAAATGAGACAATGTGGAATGCTATGTTTCATATTCCCTCTTTACACTTAATGTAATGCTCTAGTTTTTCACTTTCTTCAAAATCTCACTACATCTCATAATTGACAAAGGCACCCAGGCAATGGCATACCTTATTGTATGCTCAATAAATCACTGTGCACAACCACATTTGATCTTGTAGAAAAAAGAAAACGGTTTCCTCAGGTAATCCGAAATGTACATGCTTTAAAAGACAGCAAGCATTAAATTTTTATCTGATGTGTAAACACATCTGTAAGCTGTAATATATTTACTAACAATTTTTGATGGCATCCATTGCCATCAAAGCCTTTTCTTGTTTACTACAGGTCATTCAGGCACAATGAGAAATAGACAATATTGTAGGCGGCACATTGACACTAATGTGCTAATAAATTGCATGATTAAATGTGATATTGAATAGCGCACTAGTTGGATATTTATAAATAAATGATTATTAAAAGGAAAAATATAACAAGATATGCAGTGCTTTTAATAAGCGAAGCACAGCAATGCAGTTAGTACATTTCATCAACTCTGTGCACTCAGCAGTAAAAATAAAAATATGATTGATAGATTTAAAGCTGAATTCAAGGCATATATAAAAGACAGACAAGTAATTCGATATATGTTTTTATTAGCAACCATTGTAAGTACCTGCATTTGACCTGATATCAACTTGTACAGCAGACCGGAGCCTGGGAAAGGAATGGGCAGCAACAGGCGCCAATCAGGTGAGTTGCATGAAAATATGCTGAAAAAGAAAGTGCTGGTAGGAAGAGAGTGAAAAGTAAACAGATATTACTCCATCAGTCTCCTGCAACTCCTTCACACTCCAATCAACAGACTGGAGGCAGGGCCTTACAGCAGTGTATTCCCTAAGGCTGATGACACAAAGATTAATTGCTGCTATAAATAGCCAATGTCAGCAATTAGCAGTCATTTAATTGCTAGAGTCACTGGCGATTTACTACAGCATTGGGTTGTACTCTGCTACAAATCACTCTCCTCAGCAGTTTGTAGTCAAGTATAGTGACTACTGCAACATTTTATAGACAAGTATTAAAGCGGAGTTCCACCCAAAAGTGGCACCAGAGGAGGGGAGGAAACAAATGAGCGGTCATTTGTTTCATAACCCCTCTCCGGTGCCACAATTGGGGGGGGGGATACCTGTCTTTGACAGGTATCCTGTTCCCACTTCCGGGAGCCACGGATATTGACTGATGGAAACATCAGCTGTGGTGCCGATACCACTGGACTCCAGGACAGGCGAGTGTCCTATTATTAAAAGCCAGCAGCTGCAGTATGTGTAGCTGCTGGTTTTAATTTTTTGTAGCAGTGGGCGGAACATCACTTTAAGAGCAATTGTTGCTAGATATTTTGGTATTGAGCCAAAATGCTGAGACACAAATCCTATAGCGTCCCTTTAGCAAATCATTATATTTTTTAGAGACAAATCCCTGTAATTAATAGGGGGTGGGTGTGTCCTTGGCCTTTAAAGTAATATTTAAACTGGGATCCCCCTCCTGGCTGTGCTGCCTGAAAGGGCTATGTAAATTTTAGCACAGAATGGACAGAAATGCAAACTTATTGGCAGGTAAAACCCCGTATATACAGTGATGTGAAAAAGTATTTGCCCCTTCCTGATTTTTTTATTTTTTTGCATATTTGTCACACTTAAATGACTCAAATCATCAAACTAATTTTATTATTACACAAAGATAACCCGAGTAAATACAAAATACAGTTTTTAAATGATGGTTTAATTTATTAAGGCAAAAAAGCTGTCCAAACCTGCCTAGCTTTATGTGAAAAAGTAATTGCCCGCTAAACCTAATAACTGGTTGTGTCACTCTTGGCGGCAACAACTGCAATCAAGGGTTTGCGATAACTGCCAATGAGTCTTTCACATTGCTGTGGAGCAATTTTGGCCCACTCTGCTTTGCAGAATTGTTTTACTTCAGCCACATTGGAGGGTTTTCCAGCATGAACAGCCTGTGTAAGGTCATAATGCGGAATCTCAATTGGATTTAAGTCAGGGCTTTGACTAGGCCAATCCAAAAACAAAATTTTGCTTTATTTGAACCATTTGGAGGTGGACTTGCTGTTGTGTTTCAGACCATTGTCCTGCTGCATAACCCAAGTGCACTTGAGCTTGAGGTGAGGAACTGATGGCAGGACATTCTCCTTTAGGATTTTCTGGTAGCGCTCAGAACTCATGGTTCCATAGATTATGGCAAGTCGTCTAGGTCCTGAAGCTGCAAAGCAGCCCCAGACCACCACACTACCACTACCATGTCTGACTGCTGGTATGATGTTCTTGTTATGAAATTCTGTATTGGTTTTATGCCAGATGTAACGGGACGCGCACCTTCCAAAAAGTAACATTTTTGTCTCATCAGTCCACAGAATATTTGCCTAAAAGTCTTGGGGATAATCAAGATATTTTTTGGTAAATGTGAGATGAGCCTTTGTGTTCTTTCTGGTCAGCAGTGGCTTTGGCCTTCGATCTCTCCCATAGATGCCATTTTTGCCCAGTCTCTTTCTTATTGTTGAATCATAAACACTGATCTTACCTGAGGCAAGTTAGGCCTGCAGTTCTTTAGATGTTGTTCTGGGTTCTTTTATGACCTCCTGGATGAGTTGTCGTCATGCTCTTGGAGTAATTTTTGTAGGCCGGACACTCCTGGGAAGGTTCACTACTGTTCCAAGTTATCTCCATTTGTGGATAATGGCTCTCCCCGTGGTTCACTGAAGTTCCAAAGCCTTAGAAATGTATTTGAAACCCTTCCGAGACCGATACATGTACATTATGCATGATGTGTGGCTTTTTGTGATCTGTTAGCATGCTTCACTTTGTCAGACTGCTTCTATTTATGTGATTTCTTGATTCAACAGGTCTGGCAGTAATCAGGCCTGGGTGTGGCAAGTGAAATTTAACTCTGCTTTCCAAAAAAATTCATGATTCAGCATGGGAGGGGTCAATCTCTTTTTTCACATAAGGCCAGGCAGGTTTGAACAGCTTTTTTTCCTTAATAAACAAAATAATAATTTAAAAACTGCATCTTGGATTTACTTGGGTAATCTTTGAATAATATATATTTTTTGGATGATCTGAATCATTTAAGTGTGAGAAATATGCAAAAAAAAAAAACAGGAAGGGGCAAATTTTTTTCACAGTACTGTACATTTTAGCAGGATATTTAGATGTTTGCCTAGTGTTCAGCTTTTCAATTTTTGCTGTTTTTTCCCCACAATAAAATAATGTAGTCACAAACGTATTTAGGCCTTATGCCCACGGGCGTTTTTTCAGCCGCGTTTTTGAGCGTTTTTTACAGCTTAAAAACGCCTGTCCATGTTAGTCTATAGCTTCATGTCCACCTAGGCGTTTTTGAGCTGTAAAGAGCATAGGCGTTTGTAAGCTGTAAAAAAAAACCAGGGCCAGTGCGTTCCTCAGCGTCAGAATTAGGCAGAAAAAAACGCGAGCGTCAAAAAACGCGCAAAAACGCGCAAAAAACGCGCACTAACGCGCGGTCGCGTTTTTAGCTCCGACAATTTTTATTTTTTATTTTTTCAAAAAAAAAAAAATATTTACAATAACATGGACAGGCGTTTTTAAGCTGCAAAAAACGCAGCTGTAAAAACGCCAGTGGGCATGAGGCCTTAGAATAAACAAAAAACATTACAGTATAAGATCTATCATAATTTTTCAGGACTTCTGTGTTTAAGTTGCTGGTTTTCAAATATAATCATTTAGTTGTGGCTTTGCAGCCACACTTATGTCGCGTACAGACGATCGGAATTTTCCGACAACAAATGTTCGATGTGAGCTTTTGGTTGGATATTCCGACCGTGTTTAGGCTCCATCGGACATTTGCTGTCGGAATTTCCGACAACAAATGTTTGAGAGCAGGTCACGTCGGAAATTCCAATCGTGTGTAGTCATTTCCGACGCACAAAAGTGATGCGCATGCTCGGAATCATTGTACTTATTTTTTCTCGGCACATTGTAGTGTTGTACGTCTCCGCATTCTTGACCATCGAAATTTCTGAGCAACATTTGTATGACCGTGTGTATCCAAGACAAGTTTGAGCGAAAATCCGTTGGGAAAAAAAAAACCCACGGTTTTGTTGTCGGAATGTCCAATCGTGTGTACGCGGCATAAGTGTATTTTTTGTTCTTCATCTTTTAACAAGAAAAAAACACCTCCTGCAGAACAAGTGAAGACAAAAAAATATTTTGCACTTCAGGTGAAAAACTAGTTTCTAATAAAATGTATTTTTAACCATATAAAGTATTTATGTATGACCTATTTTACTTTAGTGTGCTCCTTGTTTACTGCAGTAGACTGGCGCCTGTCAGCACAGGACTGGTATTTTGAAAGGTCTTTCATATGTATTTTTTGTTTTCTCGTCTGTTGTACTGTTCAAGTACCATATGCCATAAATGTGTCGCCTCTGTTTTTCAGCAGCTTTTTTTTTATTTTTTCCTTATTGTGCCCAGAGAAACACAAGCACAGCTCTGTACATATTCTTAGCATGTCTTGGGTGCTGGGATTTAAAAAACTCCACACTTGGAAGACCAGGAGAAAACATGGAGGTGCCAGTGACAGAGTGGCAAAGAAAGTGTGAACATCACTGCAGTCTTTAAAGCAAGTGTGCCATTATATGCAAGCATGTCTATTGAAATCGCCCCAGAAGTCGCCGAAAGTAGTGCAGAAATTAATTTTGCGAATTGGTGCGGTGCCGCAAAATCAGCGTCATACCGATTTGACCGGTGCCGGCAATAGGCTCCAATTTGGCATGCGTTTAGACATGTCAAAATGCATGTCGAAACAGTCCGATGTGAACGGGGGGTTAATGTCAGTCACCTATAATTAAAACCTCTCCCTTCATTGCCATTTGAGTTATTTCATCAATCAACAAGTTATCATAATCTTCAGTCTGTTCTGGGGGTCGGTATACTACAACAATTGTAAAGGAAGATCTCTCTCTCTCTCTGGTTGGAAGGCAGACCCAGAGGGTTTCAAGTAAAAAAAAACAATGTTTTTTTAATTAATGTTAGCCTTATGGTATTTTTGACATATGGCAACTCCACCTCCCCTCTTTCCTACTTTTTCCTATATAGTGTGTACCCTGGTATAGCTATTTATGAAGGGAAGTCATTAGCATGAATTATTTTTGAAGTTCTCACACTTTATATCACTTTCAACAACGCCTTCCTACTGATGTATACTAGAAGACAATCTGTGGTGTCGAGTGGAGGTAATTTTATGCCAGTTCAATAGACTGAGCCCACCATGGTGCATATTTTCTCCTGGTCATGTAAGCATGCAATTTCCCTTGGGGCTCCTATTAAAATATAAATGTTAATTCCCCATACATACTCATAACAGTCTAATTGTGCAAGGGTTCTGCAGAACCATTTCACTCTTGGCAGTGTTTGTATTGCCATGCCGTGTGATGTGGATGCCCCACCAAATGCATTGTCTGGGTGGGAATTAATACCTCTATACACCATTGAGGATATCAGCTTCACGTATGGCTGAGCAGAAGACAGAACTGTGCTGTTGGCACCATTAAGGCTGAAACTATTTGGTCCATCTCTCCAAATCCACATATTTGTCAACAAATTAAAAAATGTAAATTGTGCACTACCAGACCCAGTAAAGAAAACCTGTTAAGTGTCTAAGCATTACCAAAGTTTACTTTAGATGGTCTATTCTGTAAATACAGGGATATAGGCAATTGAAGTTCTTATGGTTGTGTCAACAAGCCTTTAGGAGGCACAACATTCTGTGTGTAACAGATTTTCTGCTGAGTGAAATGCAAAGAATTTAAAAGGACATGTTTCTGTGAAAATAATTTGCAATGTACTTGGCAAGACAACCAAGCACAGGTATACAGTATTAGACTGCTTCATAACCTATGTGACCACTCCATTGCAGTCATATGTGCGCAAGGGTTAAAGCGGAGTTCCACCCAAAAGTGGAACTTCCGCTTAAACCACTCCTCGCCCCCTTACATGCCACATTTGGCATGTAATTTTTTGAGGGGGAGTGGGGGCTTCAGTAGGAGTGGGACTTCCTGTCCCACTTCCTCCTTCCCCCCAGGGACCGCTTAGGCGACACGTCATATCGCCTAAGGGGCCCCTCCCTGTAGGCGATCACCTGGGACACGTGACAGGTTCCAGGCAATCGCCTGTCCACTGCATGCGCAGTAAGTGCCCAGCCGTGAAGCCGAAAGCTGTCACGGCCGGGTGCCCACAGTTACAATAGCTGTCACGGCCGGGTGCCCACAGTTACAATAGAGGCGCTGGGGGAGAGGAGCGAAGCTCCGTTCGTCCGCGTCGCTGGACAGTGGAACAGGTAAGTGTCTGTTTATTAAAAGCCAGCAGCTACACTTTTTGTAGCTTCTGACTTTTAATAAACATAAAAAAGGCTGGAACACTGATCTTGGGCCAAGGGCTAGAGTAGTCTTTTACAAGAAATTTCAAGATATGAAAAAAAAATCAGTTGCTTACATTTTAATTATTTTGGTATGTGGTTGTAACTGACAGTAACCTGTGTTGTGGTATTTTTTTGTTATATGTTTAGTCTGAATTGTTCAGATATGCAACAGGTTTATTGGTTGGGTATATACTTCAGATCATTGTCTTTGGCTATGTATACAATGAACATCATCAGGATTTTCCCCTATAATGTTGAAATAATATGTCATAAATCTCATATAGGACCCTGAAGAGGAAGGATTCATTTTGTGCAGGACATGAAACAAGAGTGACACAAAATTATTAAAAGCAACCACACATCATGCCAGCTATAGAATATACAATGAAGTATGCTGGGTAAGTTATTTTTCAGTTTATGTAAATAGCTACTCAGTACTTGTTCTCCATTTCTATGATGCCATGCCAAATAGCCCACCTGACCGTGAACGTACAACTTAAACTTTATAATATAGTGGGCAATATTTTGTGAGAACAATTACAGCACATAAATAAAAAGCATTGCTTACAATCTTCCTTCTAAAGCCCTTTTGAATATATGCCATAGCCTGTGCATAGATACCTGTATTTTGATACATATATATTTAAAAAGCTGGCATGATATCAATGCTCTATTAAGTTATAAAACATTCCCTGAGAGCAGAATATAATTACAGCAGTATGCCTCTCTGCATTTCCAAGTGCCTTTTCTTAAACTCTTGATAACAAGGGGCCCTCATTAGTAATACTCTTTGTAGCCCTTGTTTGCCTGGTTGTCATGGCATCGATGCTCGGCTCATTGTGTCTTAACAGGACTGCATATCTTTATTAGCACCCATATACCAAAAGGGGAGAATGGCTGAACACTGGGTTTATATATCACTAACCTTTTATTCAAGAAAAACATCCATCATTCAAAAATAACACCAAGAATGCACCCCATGCTCTCCCTTTGTATTGACCTTAAGTTCACTTAACAATATTTAAGTCCTGTATTAATCTATTACAAGTTCTCCACTTGTGGCCAGAAAGTCTTAACTGCAGTCTAACTAATCAAAGCCACAGGATCTTCTTTTTATCTGTGGTGGCACAAGAGAACAAAACATTTAGATGTAAATTTAGCCCACTAAAGTGTAGCCTAAGGGCCCAGGCTTTCCAAAGCACTCTGAACATACTGAGCACGCTTCATAATTAACACTTTTATGGGGATAAAATTAATGCATGAAGTCTGAAAAAACAGACTTTGAAAGCCATGACCAATTGGAGCAATTTAAGAGATAATGAGATTGAGTAGGGCCTACTAAATGACCAAAACTAGTATTCTGTATGCAAAGGAAGACTGTAGCGGCAGTCTCAGACTTTCCAATTCCTAGAGATCTTTGGTGAAAAAGGGTTAGATCATATTGTTAATAACATGTAAGGAAAAGTTGAAGGTGATTTATGTCCTTGGAGGTTGCCTTGACATTAACCATTTCAGTTTTTCATGCTAAATACATGTTGCACATAACAGCTGTATTATGGCACATGTTATTCAGTGCCTTAAAAAAAAGTATTCATACCCCTTAAAATTTTCCACATTTTGTCATGTTACAACCAAAAATGTAAATGTATTTTATTGGGCTTTTATGTGATAGACCAACACAAAGTGGCACATAATTGTGAAGTGGAAGGAAAATTATAAATGTTTTTCAAAATTCTTTACAAGTACATATCTGAAAAGTGTGGCCTGTATTTGCATTCAGCCCCCTTTACTATGATAACCCTAACTAAAATCTAGTGGGACCAATTGCCTTCAGAAGTCACCTAATTAGTAAATAGAGTCCACTTTTGTGTAATTTAATCTCAGTATAAATACAGCTGTTCTGTAAAGCCCTCGTAGATTTGTTAGAGAACAAAGGCCAAGGAACACACAGGATTTGGTTATAAAAAAAAACCCAAGCTTTGAACATCTCACAGAGCACTGTTCAATCCATCATCCGAAAATGGAAAGAGTATGGCACAACTGCAAACCTACCAAGATATGGCTGTCCACCTAAACTGACAGGCCGGGCAAGGAGACCATTAATCAGAGAAGCAGCCAAAAGGCCCATGGTAACTCTGGAGGAGCTGCAGCTCAGGTGGGAGAATCTGTCCACAGGACAACTATTAGTTGTGCACTCCACAAATCTGGCCTTTATGGAAGAGTGGCCAGGAGAAAGCCATAAGAAGTCCCATTTTCAGTTTGGGAGATGTCATGTGGGGGACACAGCAAACATGTGGAAGGAAATGCTCTGGTCAGATGATACTAAACGTGAACTTTTTGTCCTAAAAGCAAAACGCTATGTGTGGCGGAAAACTAACACTGCACATCACACTGAAAACACCATACCCACCATGAAACGTGGTGGTGGCAGCATCATGTTTTGGGCATACATTTATTCAGCAGGGACAGGGAAGCTGGTCAGAGTTGATGGGAAGATGGATGGAGCCAAATACAGGGCAATCTTAGAAGAAAACCTGTTAAGCCGTGTACACACGATAGGTTTTATCGATGGGCCCCATCTGTGTTTTTTCCATCGGTGTTTAAAAATAGAACATGTTTTAAATTTATCCGATGGTTAAAAAACCGATAGCAAATTAATATCATCTGTGGGGAACTCCATCGGATAAAAAACCCACGCATGCTCAGAATTAAGTCGACTCATGCTCAGAAGCATTGAACTTAATTTTTCTCGGCTCATCTGAGTGTTTTACGTCACCGAGTTTGAAACGGTCGGTTTTTTGACTGATGGTGTGTGGGCAAGACTGATGGAAGACAGTTTCATTGGATTTCCGATGGAAAAAACCATCGGATTAGAATCCAAAGGATATCCGATCGTGTGTACAGGGCTTTAGAGTCTGCAAAAGACTTGAGACTGGTGAAGAGCTTTCAGCAGGACAACGACCCTAAACATACAGCCAGAGCTACAATGGAATGGTTTAGATCAAAGCATATTCATGTGTTAGAATGACCCAAAGTCCAGAACTAAATCCATTTGAGAATCTGTGGCAAGACTTGAAAATTGATTTTCACAGACACGCTCTATTCCAATCTGACAGAGCATGAGCTATTTTGCAAAGAAAAATGGGCAACAATTTCACTCTCCAGATGTGCAAAGCTGGTAGAGACATACCTAAAAAGGCTTGCAGCTGTAATTGCAGAGAAAGGTGGTTCTACAAAGTATTGATTTAGGGGGGCTGAATACAAATGCAAGCCACACTTTTCAGATATTTGTAAAATAAATTGAAAACTATTTATAATCTTCTTTCCTCTTCACAATTATGTGTCACTGTGTTGGTCTATCACATAAAATCCCAATAAAATACATTTACGTTTTTGGCTGCAACGTGACAAAATGTGGAAAATTTCAAGACGTTTTAATAATTTTTAAAGGCACTGTATATTTAGTCTCAGATACTTACAACTTCCTAATTTTCTGAGAGCCATGCATACAGAGCTGCATACCATGTGCAATATATGCTTTTAAGCAGTTGTTCTCAGCTGAGTGAATTTAGAGAGCCTCAAGTGCAGCCCCAAACATGTTTGGAAGGCTATACTATAGCCTAATTTTCACAAAATTTGCTATTTGTAGATTACATTGTGACACACCCTGTTTAAATTTGTGTGTTGAGCTATTGCAAAGTAAAATGCTAAAGATTTTCCGTGCGGTAAAGCAACACTTTAATGTGTGCACTGCTGTGCACCTGTTGCAGTCCTATTTATTTTCAATGACACCCCAAGGTATTGTTACAATAGTAGACAAAACAGGTCTGTAGCACATCGGGCTGCACCCTAATTGCCAGCAAGCTGCCTGTTGGGTAATACCAATCTTAATGAATTATGCTTTTGATTTACAGTTAAAATAAAATAAAAAGTTCCCACCCCTCTAAGGAAACTATGTGTGCAGTGATGGGAAAAAAAATATATTTTGTTAACACCAGACAATCACACTTCAGAACAAAGTGTTAATTAGAATTATTTCAAGAGAAGAAAGCCTAACAAAGATGGCTTCTTGGTTACACAATAAATACATTTATTTTTTCTATATTTCTGTCCTGACTTCACATTTCTACCTATACAGCCTTCCCAGGCATCCCTCCAGCAAATGGCCAACTGGGAAATTCATTCTTATTAACCTCAACACCTGCGCTCGCTAGCTAGGCATATCAGTGCGGGATAAAAAGAAGAGTAATAACAGACTCCTTCATGGGTTTATATCAAATACTATCTGTTTTTATTCATTTGTGTAAAATAAAGAGCAATAAAGAAAAAAAAATAGTTGCACTATCTCGCCACCTGTGAGATGACATAAGACTTAGCAGATAATTTCATCTTCAAGGCCAACATTAACAGCACCCGTCTCTCAACTAATCAGTAGGCAATTAGCAAGAAGAATCCAGGATACGGCTCGACACTGTAAGGCAAAACTTCAGATTCTAAATTCTATCCTCACGTAATGAGGCTTTTTGAGAATTTCATGAAGATTATGTTGTCCCCCATTTACCTTTAGGAAAAATGACATTAGCATGTAGGCAGAAAAAAAGTACCTATTCCAGCATTTCCTTTCCAGAATAGTTACTGGAAATAAAGTCTATCATTCAGATTGCACAGAAGAGAGAAACTGAAGCAGAGAGACAAGTCTAGCCTGATCTCCTAAAGATTATGGGATGCAGTTTAATTTGTGTTGAATATTAAAAAGAAATATCAATTAGCTGTTATGCCTGCGGCTTCCCCTCTCATAACTTATTACTGAAAAGCGTTTTGAATGACTATAATTCTTTGCTCATTAGTACAAGCCAGCCTCCTCATGTACATTACACTAGTAAGTGGAAATTTGAAGCACTTTGTACTCTTCAAACTGTTACAAAGTAGAAAAAAATAGATCATTTGTACTTGATGTCTATTACACTGGCAGCAAGATCGATGTCAGAGAAAAGTTAAAATGGGTGGAACATAAAATAAGCAGCCAAGTATGCATTATGTGTTCCTCTAAATATCGAACATGTAGCTTAATTGGCATAAAATATGGAAAGCTTTTTATTAATTTTTTTCAGTAAAAGGTATGCACAAGGTTTGGCACAAAAACGTGTACAATACACAAATGGGAAATCCCAAGATTAGGCTAAAGTGTCTAATAGCTACATTTTTTTATGGCACCTAAAAACTGCAATTCTACAACACTGTTAGGCGGTCAATAGATATATGTATTTAGTTGTTGACTGGGATTAGAACGTACTGTATATGAAGTTTGTCAAGGCTGGGTTCACACTAGTGCGAATTGGATGCAGATTTTCTTTGCATCCAATTCGCACTGTAGGAGATCGTTACTGGCTCTCTAATACCTGCGATTTGCACAGGAGCCCTATGCGTCTTTTGGTCAGTTTCAGGTCCGAATTCAGCCAAAAATTTGGACTGAAATTGGACCTGAAACGGTGAATGGAGACTCACCGGACTCCTGCTGTGAGCCGCTGCGTGCTCATATGTGAACCCAGCCTAAAAGAGATGGCTTATAAGTAATTTCTCAAGGGACCAATACTGTATATATAGAAGATTTTAAAATGTGTTGGGATATAATAAATACAAAGCGTAGATGATCTTACAGTATATGAACACATACAGTACAGTATAAAGGCTTCACAGGTTAATACTTTAAAAGCCGTCATACTAAAAGAGTGAAATATAAAAAGGTAGAAGAGCTTACAATCTATTAGGCTATGAGGATCAATACAGCAATCTAAAGCTATTGCCTAAGGTTCTTCATGGTCTTAGTCTAGTTTTGGAAAAACAAAACTACAGCAGTGTTTGCAAAGCATTTATTTTACGTTAATGGTGATCGATCACCACATGGACAATTAAAAGCTATCACGTTTACAACACAACTACATTATTACAATGCTGAATGAGATAACTACTGCAGTCATATTTTAATGCACAAAGTATACTCTTTGACAGCTTTGAGTGGGTTAATTATAGCATGCATCTCACCAATTCTTTACCACGATGATACATGCTCTACCACCCATGGCTTTCACCATTAAAATCAAGGAATTTAGCGCTCAAAAATGAGCAACCCATTTATAGGTCAATTTCTATGTAGTGACGGTTATTTGCTAAAGAGATCACCTTTTCAACCAGACTACCTTGCACACAAAACTTGTGTCCTAATGAAGCATCACTTTTTTTTCCTCATTACAGTATTTAGTTCCTGATGGGACAACATACATTTAGTACTTTGTCCTTTCTTCCTAGGTGCCCTGTAATGCTAGCTGTGATGTCAGACAGGGCACCCCCCCACCCCGCTTGGTGCAAGGAGACCCAACATTGTAGCTAGCACAGAGATGGCTGCTTTGCTACTGAGCCCCAGTCTTGAGGCTAGCAACAGACAGAAGAATGCAGAGGAAGGTGAGGAGTTTTAGCCTCACCTCCTTCTGTATTCCTTGTGCTGGGGCTTACCTCGGGCAAGTGCCGGGAGCTGGAGACAGGCACTCACTAGCAAAGAAGCCGTCTCCTTGCTAGTAGTTACGTCAGTCAAGTGGCCGTGCATCAAGGGGGGAACCCTGTCCAACGTTACAGCTGCCATTGCAAGGCACCTAGGAAGATGCGACAAAGTAATACTTTGTCCCATTGGGAACTGAATGCTGCAAGTGATATTTATTCATGTTAATGAAAGCTGTAAAAAGTATTGGCTGCTGATTTACGGAAAAAAATAACTTTTCTATCTTTTAAGATGGACCTAAAGTCAAAGTGTGACAAAGGTTTCCACTTTCCCCTTTCTGCTCTCTAACTGGAAAAGTGAAAGGGCAATTCCAGCTTTCACCTAACTAGCCTTAGAACTGTCCCCTACCCCCTCCTAACACCAACTAAAATGTGTAAGCAAAATGTATATAGAGGGAGTGCCGACAACCAATAAGCCATTAAAGTCTAAGGATACTGTCACCGCTAGCCATTGTAAGAGTACTCTCTCCTCTTCCCAGAAGCCATTGCTGGCGAACACAGGTAAGATCAAGTGACTAGACTGTAGCGGCCTGAAAATAGGCAAGTATATAAATCTTTCTTACATGAGTTAGTTAGCATAGGTGTTAGGAGGGGGGGGGGAGGGAATAGTTTTAAGCCCGGTTAAGTGTAAGCTGGAATTCCATTTACATTAATATCCTGGAACACTTACCTGTTAGCTGGAAAAATTGAATACCGGATTCTAATACTCAAATAGGTTGTGTCAGACAGATCACATATGGCACCACATTTCGGGAAGAGATGAGAAAAGGGGGGGGGGGATTCTATGTTTGAGACTTTTATAGGCACCATAAGAAAATCACTAGTAAAATAAAATAAAAAGTGTATTGTACAAATATATTAAAAACAGGGAAGAAAGGTTAAAAACAATGCATAATTGTTTTCCATATACATAGTGATCATATCTGATGTCATGTAAATAGCCATTAAAGGTAACACAAGACCATAGATAACAGCATTGTTACTGAAGTTGAAACGTGTTGGAGTTCTCTTCAATTATCTATGGTCTTGTTTGACCTTTGATTGATGGGTATTTACATGACTTATGATATGATCACTATGTATATGGAAAATTATGCATGGTTTTTAACATTTTTCTCCTCTGTTTTTAAGATTTGTACAATAACCTTTTTTTTGTATTTTACTTCTGATTTGCTTCTTGTGGTGTCTATAAAAGTCCCATCCATAGTATATGCCCTTTTTCTGGATTCTAATACTCAATTCCCCACCACTGTTGGGATCTAGCTATGATTAAGGCTCCATATACACGGGACGTTTTTACAACTGCTCCTAAATAACTTAACAGATAGTAACCCACGTTTAAAATGTCAGTTTTGCCGTGTTTACGTTTAGAAGCGTTTCAAAAAAAATAAAAAAAATAAAAAAAAAAAAATATATATATATAAATATTTTTTTTTAAATGGCCAAAAACGAAAAACGCTTATAAAAGCGGGTTACCGCATTTAGCCACGTTTAGTCAGGTTTTTCATCTGAAACGTGGAAATCTTCTGCGTCTGAACCCATTTTTTTGCTTTCAAAGAAACGCTATTAAACGCAACTGCCTAAAAACGTCAATAAACGAGACTGTGTACATGGTCACATAGGATAACATTGAATGTGTTCAGGGCAGTTGAAAAAAGCATCCAACTGCCTCTGAACGTACGTTTAGCAGCGTCCCGTGTACATGGGGCCTAAGGGGTGAGTTTGTATGTGATGCAGAGGCAATAATTGGCCTCAAACAAACAATCTTATACGCATTGAGGTCCCACCAGCCTTAAACACAGCCTGGTTCTCTTAATGGACAAAGAGGAATAGTAGGATATCTGCAGGCTGCTCAGATCATTCAGGCTCCATATGCACTAAACCTGGTTTAGTCTGTAACTCACATAGGTGTGGTGATGCTTCTAGCCCAGCCATTCTCAACCAGGGTTCCAGAGGTTGCTAGGGGTTCTTGAGCTGTGGCTGATGAACCACCTATTTGACCTACATTAAGGACTATTTGATGATGCCATTGCCTACAGAGTTCAAGGTTCAGCACCACTTAGCAAAGCCAGCAGCATGACACCAAATACCTCTTTAGCGGTCTTTAAGGGTGGCATTCTGAACACCACTTTAAGGGGGACATTCTTCCTATTGACCACCAATATAAGGAGCATTGTTCCTATTGAGCCCTGATGATTTGGTTTTAGAAAGGGTTCCTCGAGACATGAAAATTTATTTTTGGGGTTCCTCTAGGGTTAAAAGGTTGAGAAAGCCTGTTCTAGCCACTTGTAAAGATCTTGAATTCTATGAGGAAACCCATCTATTGTTTACACAGATATATATATATATATACACACACACACACACACACACACACCTCTAAAAAATGGAATACTTTTTAACCAGCGTATATGATCAAGTCAATTAAACTCCTGGGATATTGATCTGGTCAGTTAAGTAGCAGAGAGGGTTGTTAACCTCCCTGGCGGTATGATTCTGTCTGGAATTATGTACCAAAAGTGGTACAATTATTTTGCATGGAAATTTGGTGTTTTATATTGTAGGCCTGCAATTCTTAGCAATTACTTACTTAAACCTGACCAAACAAGAGTCTAGTAGACATCCCGGGTATGATAAAGTTTGAAACACAAAATCATAAATTATAATATAATAAATAACTATAAATAATTATAACAAATAGTAATGTAATTATAATAAAAATTATTCAATAATGTAATCAAATCAATAACACTGAAATTTGCTCAGTTGCAGAATTGTTGCTGTCATTAGATTTAGTGTTTGATGACGAATTTCCCCACAAATCGCTATCGCTCAATTCTGCAAGTGATTCTAATTTATTATCGCTGTTTTCTAGCTGGTCTAAAACCACTTTTGACATAAAGGGACACTTTTTGGTTGCTATGGACAATCTCCAGTTTCCAGGCAGAAAGAACAGTTTTTATAATATAAAACTGCATGCAGGACACTGGACAGACCACTAGAGACAAATGGGATGTGTAATTATTTGATACAGTACTGTAATCTGTACGATTTCAGTATACTGTATGTATATTGTGTGTTTCACTTTTTGAATTTGGCGCCGTGCTCCGTCCCCGTGCGTCGCAACGTCGCAGGGAATGGAGCTCGCACTCGGCAGTGTGAATCAAGCGAGGAGACAGCTCACACACACTGTGGGAGGACATTGCAGGATCCAGGGAACAAGGTAAGTAAATTCCCTGTATCCTGCAATGCAATCCCGAGTCGGGCTCGGGGTTACCGCTCTTAGCATGAAAAACTCACCCCGAGCCGACTCGGGATTACCGCCAAGGGGGTTAATCAGTTCAGCTGCTTTGGTGTTAAAGAAATTAACAGGTGCACTAGATGGCCAACAACTAGACGACCTCCAAAACAGGAATGGTTTTACAGGAGGAGGCCCCACTCATCTTTTCTGACAGTTTTTCACTAGTTTTGCATTTGGCTAGAGTCAATGTCACTACTGATAGCATGAGACAATACTTGGACCATATAGAGGTTGCACAGACAGTCCAACTCCTCCAGGATGGCACATAAATACATTTTCTCAAATTCTGTTCCAGAAGGTTTTCTGCGTCTCCCAGCACAGTCTCAAGAGCATGGAGGAGAGTCCAAGAGACATGCAATTATGCTAGCAGAGCTGGACAGGGCCATAGAAGGTCCTAAACCTATCAGCAGGACCAGTATCTGCTCCTTTGTGCAAGGAGGAACAGGATGAGCACTGCCAGAGGCCTACAAAATGATCAGGCCTCTGGTGCGAATGTCTCTGATCAAACGATCAGAAACAGACTTCATGAGGGTGGCCTGAGGGCCCAATGTCCTCTAGTGGGCTCTGTGCTCACTGACTGACACCGTGGAGCTTGATTGGCATTTGCCATTGAACACCAGTATTGGCAGGTCTGCCACCGGCGCCCTGTGCTTTTCACACATGAGAGCAGGTTCACCCTGAGCACATGTGACAGATGTGAAAGGGTCTGGAGAAGCCGTGGAGAACATTATGCTGCCTGTAACATCGTTTAGCATGACCCGTTTGGTGGTGGGTCAGTGATGGTCTGGAGAGGCATATCCATGGTGGGAAGCACAGACCTCTAAAGTCTAGAAAATGGCACCCTGATTGCCATTGGGTATCGGGTTGAAATCTTTGGACCGATTGTCAGACCCTAGACTGGTGCAGTGGGTCCTGGGTTCCTCCTGGTGCACGACAATACCCGGCCTTATGTTGTAAGAGTATGAAGCCAGTTCCTGGAGGATGAAGGAATTGATACCATTGAATGGCCCCCATGCTTGCCTGACCTAAATCCAATTAAACACCTCTGAGACATTATGTTTTGGTCCATCTGATGCTACCAGGTTGCACCTCAGTCTGTTTAGGAGCTCAGTGATGCCCTGGTCCAGATCTGGGAGGAAATACCCCAGGACACCATCCATCATCTTATCAGAGGCATGCCCTGACGTTGTCAGGCATGCATAAAAGCACGTGGAGACCATACAAAGTACCATTTTGAGTCGCTGCAATGAAATCTCTGCAAAATGGACTAGCCTGCTGCATCATTTTTTCACTTTGATTTTCAAAATGTCTGTATAGATAGCCAGCATATTTTTCCCTATTGAAATCTGATGTGTTTTCAAAGTGTTCCTTTAATTTTTTTGAGCCGCGTATATAAAAAGTTGCCCTATTCACTTGTGTTATCTTCCATTTTCAAATGTACATGTATACATATATGTATAGGGTACATCAGTAATCTCCACGTTTGTTGGTTCAAACGGAGTGTAAATAATGGGTGTTTAGGTCTAAATGCCATTCTGCAGGAGGCTTAAAGAATAACATTTTGATTGCCATCTTACTGAAGAAAAAAAGTTGCAAAATAACATTTTTAAGTGACTTACTTGTCAGCATGACTGCATCTTTCATAACAGCAATAAAAACAGCAGACAAAATGAATACAGCTTTATGGTAAGCAAGTGCCTTTCCTGAAGGTCAAAACTCATCAATTATAATCAATGTCACTCAAGGCGCTCATGTACAGCTGTCAGAATAAACGAGAGAAATGAGTCTGTAATTCTCTTCATTCCCACATTGTAACAGACGCTGTGTGACACTGAAGGGATTACTCAGATTTGTAGGCTTCTGCTGGTCTGCCAAACAGAGAATGGCTGAACAGACCAATCCCTGGCCATCTAATCAGAAGAGATCCTAGATCAAACCAAGCATTACAACCCAGCAGTTGAAAATGGAGGGCACACACATGCTGACTGCGTGGCCAAAGGCAGAAAAAGAAACCGAACACTATGGAGGGTGGGAAACAATAATAATTTAATAAAAATGCTATGCCAGGGCATCATTTATGATGCATCCCATGTTTACCTTTCATAATTTGGAAGAATGTAAAAATGAAGAATATAAGTAACAATATCTTTATCATATTCAGATTTACCTTTTTTTTTTTTTTAATGAATCCCCTGGTTCAGGGATACCAAAAAAGATAATTGTGGGCTAAGGACCTGTGGATCCTACATTCGATTTTCACAGAAAACTAGACCAATAATATACTAAAGGTTAACAGCTTAGTTGCTTATGCCTGTTGAGTATCTAGTTTGGTTTCATGTCAGCTACTCTCTAGAATGAAGTGGAAAAATCTGAATACGCAGAGTTGTTCCACCATTATTTGGCTGCAGTTAGTTCAGCTAGATTGAACGTGGAACAAAACTAAGAAATCAGTTCTGGGGTGGACTGGGTATACCTTTCTGCACTGATAGAAACTGAAGCAAAAGAGTGTAGAAATACTAGCGCATATTCTATATATATATATATATATATATATATATATATATATATATATATATATATATATATATATATATATATATATATATATAGTCGGTATATACTTTAAAAACTGGTGAGGACACCAGTGATGCATAGTTCCCTGCGGCCCAGCAGGTGGCGCTGTCACTTTGGGCCAGGGTTGAACCATCGCTGCAGTGCCGTACCCTTTGTGACCTCTCGCAGCGGTTGTACGGCGGGGCGGGGAACCCGCCGTGCTTGCTGGGAGAGGGTATAAAGGGGGCGGACATCTTCGCCACGAGGTTTGAGTCCCAGGCACCTTGTTCGCGGTCAGTGTCCAGGCGGCCTAGGCCTGGACACCTGGAGTTCGTGTTCCATCCCAGACACCTTCAGTCTGGGGTGAGGTATTCAGCCGGAGGCCTGGGGCCCAGTACCTTCCGCTGGGTCCCGCGAGGGAGGGATTGTCCTAGGGGGCCCCGGGAGTGGGGCACCCGAATCCAGAGGCGTAAGGGACCGGAGGAGGGACTCATCCGAAGATCTGGTGCAGCAGATTGCCAGTGCCGGGTGAACCTCTGGAGACCGCCCGGAGGGATATCTTTTCCGAACAGGGGCCAAGTTCAGAGAGGAAGGTGGTTCATGTTCAATGACCGGTGGCAGCGGTCCAACTAGTCAACTCAGGTCAGTGGCAGAGACCTGCTATTAGGCCTGTGGCAGGGGCCTCCACGGTTCAACCGGTCAGTGGCAGCGACCAAAACTCACGGTCGGTGGCAGAGACCGTGCGCCAGGCCTATTCGCTAGCAAAGGAATATTAGAGTTCAGTTGTGCCTGGGCCTACTCGTATCCACACCCCTGTCTGCCTGTTACTGAAAGTTCAACTGATTGTGTTCACCCTGAAAGCAGAGAAATAAAGGAGTGTTGGACTTTCGATTTGTGTGGGGCTCTGTGTTATTGGCAGACACATCTCCACGGAACAGCTGGAGGCTTCGTATGCAGTGAACAGACCCGGAGGCAATTCAAGTAACTCTGCTCAACCCTCATACACATACGAGGGGAGAGTTTGGTGTAGTGTCCCTGCACTCTCCTCTCCCAGGTACCCCTAGACACAAGCCACTCAAACGAGAAAACCCGAGAGGGAGAGTGAGGCTCCGCTATATATATATATATATATATATATATATATATATATATATATTATATAAATATATATATATCACACACACATATTGTATGAAATAGTACTTCTGAAGTAATGCATACAGAGGAGACATTTATCTCCCAAACACCTCTTCTTTCAGGCTCAGTAATTATGGTCTAATAAAATGCACACAGTCTAATGACGCACAAAGGTAATTTTTTTGGTCATCTTGCAATGTTAAAAATACTACACTGTAGTCTTAACAGAAAGGGGATATAAATAAGCTCCTTTATTAAATACTGTACAAATTGCAAGTGCTGTATACTTATACAATAGGCATTACTATAGACAGTTACAGTAAACACTATTTTACAAAGCAAATCTTAGAATATTGGAGAAAGCAGTGTTAATTTTTTAAAGCAGTTTCACAATTCAAATGCTATTTTATAGCTGAAAGCATCTACCATAGGATTTGTTCTAGAATAAAACAATTATAACAAAGTCTAAAAATGTGCCTGCCAAATGCCCCACCACATAAATACTTATGCAGCTTTCCAGAAGCAAAAGCGCATGAAGGACACGCAAGGAGCATGCATTCTTGCAACACCAGATCGTAGCCCTGTGTCATGAATCATGACTGGAAATATGATACAGTTCAAAAGATTTTAAATGTCATCCTGGAAGAACAGATGCATCCAGCTCTGACTTAAGTAAAGTGCTTCCCTCCTGAAATCAGAAGTCGCAATCTATGTGGTCGACTGTGACGGCTAAATTTTAGCTGGCTGTAAGGCTTCATGGTAATTCCCAGAATCCTCTTCCCCCTGAGATGCTAACTGACAACTTTATTTATTATTTTATTTGTGAAATTGTAAAATGCTTTCTCCATCAGAAGGGAAAATAAACACAGTTAACTTTGTTAGATGTTAACAATAAATTTATTTTTACGATATATGTGTATTTGTTTGTGTGCGGTTTTATATTTTTAAATTATATTTTATTTATATATATATATATATATATATATATATATATAAAATATAATCACATACATACATACATATACATATATATATATATATATATATATATATACATACATACACTGGGAAAAACATTTGTAAATACTGGCTTGAGGATTGCACAGAATCTGCTCACAAAGAAGAGAATAACTGCAGCCTGACAGTAGTTTTCATCCACTTTAGTTTTAAAGGTCAAGAAACATTCAGACATATAAATGAAGAATTGAGACCAAGAGGCGCTCAGTCAGCTTTTTATATATAGTTGAACAACTATGGACACTGCAAAACCATAAAATACACTGAATATATAATGTAGCCACCTGCTATCTGTGGGTCACCCTTAGCCAGATGCAGCATGCAGCTGCTGCCTTCTATGCCTTTATATTCTACAAAAGGATTATTTCTCAAAGAAACATGTTTTCTAAAAAAAAATGAATTGCACCATAGATTCAAAAGCTCACTCAACAGCACCTCAACTTTTCCGCCTTCACAAATCACCTTTACAATAGTTGTTGCTGGTGCTTCCTAATTCTAAAACTAGTGCTGTTGTATTCATACTTTGCAAACGTCTTCCATATTGGTTGATCTATTGGGCCAAATGCGTTGAACAAAATGGGGACATCAAAGGACATATGATTAATATATACAATGTAATCATGCATCAGTTGATCATTCTCTAAGATGACAATATTGCAGCATTAAATCCTGTTACAAATGTTCATTTTCTCAGAGAAAAACACTATACAATTTCATATACAGTGGCAATATCTTTGAGTCAGTCACCTTTGCTATGGGCACAGGGACCTAAAGTATCCAAAAGTATGTATCTGCTTAGTAAAAATGGAATAGAATAAAAGCCTGTTCACACTGGGGTGGTGGGGGTGGTAAAGCGCCGCTATTCGGGCAGGAGCAGGGCACTTTTAACCCCCTGTAGCGCCCCTAGCAAATCGTTTTTCAGGCGCTTTGGCAGCGATGCCCATGCATTCCAATGGGCAGGGGCGATGGAGGAGCGGGGTATACACTGCTCACAAACGGCCCCAAAGATGCTGCCTGCATAACTTTTTCTAACGTCCTGCAAGTGCACCGCCCCAGTGTGAAAGCACCCGGGCATTCACACTGGGACTGCAGATGAGGCATTTTTCAGCTGCTTTAGAGGCGCTATTTTTAGCGACAAAGCCCCTGAAAAACGCCCCAGTGTAAAAGGGTTCTTAATGATACATGTTCGTGCAATACAGAGTGTATCCATTTTACTCACTTTATACAAGGCCCCTTAGGAGACCAGGATACAAGCACGCAGTTCAATTTCACCACTGATATCTGCTGTGATGCAAGTGCATATTAAATAAATTAGAATTATGTAATCTGCAATATGATCATCTAACATCTTTCATTGTTTACTTGGTGTATGATACCATTTAAAACCATCAGGGATATTGTATGTTCCCACATTAGAAGTCATTGTGAAAATTATAGATGGGGGGGGGGGGGGTTCTATCAAGCAACTGACTTATTTCTGTCAGTGATACTATATGCATGTATTCCCATCACAGCATGGTGACCAATAAACACTACTTATGATATGGCATCCAGGTATCTTGTAAATTCTGAGACAATGTCATTGTCAACATGCTCTCAAATTATTCCTGTGTAGGAGCACCTATATAGATTACTGTAGACATAAGAAGGCAGGCTTGGTCCATCTGCTAAAACATCTTTCTATTGACATGATGTTTATGTTTATTACCACATCAAAACATTTGGCATTCTCCCTCAATCAACATAGTCTGAATGAGCATTCTCATATTATGTATGTGAACTGGATACAATGCTCCCTTTTCATATCTATTATTCTCAATAAAAAAAAAAATGAACAATAAAAATCTCTTTCTATAAATATGCACATAACCATTGGAGCAGGAGACTAAAGATCCCTGATGGAAGCCTCCCCAGATAAAAATATAAAATTAAGCATTTTCCCAGGAAACTTTAACCCATTTAATCAGTTGTTCCAAGAAAATAGACAGAGGAAGTTTGGAAAAGTTCAGCAGCATATACAGACATACAAGTGTTGCCAAATCTGACTGTAAATGGCTGCACTGGGCAAATATATTACCTCTGTAGGTAACAAACTATCACTGCTTAACCCTTTAAGGTTGTCATACTGGGTCCATAAAGGTGGACGTGTTCTCCTCATGTAGACTTTAATGTGCAGAGCGCAAGTGCACAGCTTGTCTAGTACATTACAGCAAATCTGCTGACTGGGTGCTCTGATACCCCTCTCCAATAAGAATCATTATTTTAAGTGGAAGGCAGCAATGCTATAGATCAGGGGTCTCCAAACTTTCTAAACAAAGGGCCAGTTTATTGACCTTCAGACTTTAGGGGGGCCGGACTATGACCAGTGGTAGCGGAAATTTTCTTGGCATCGGTGGAAGTAAACATCGCCATAATTGGTATTGGGGGGAGAAGCAGTGCCCTATCATTGGGAGGAATGGTGCCCCGTCATTGGTTTAATTGGAAGGAACAGTGCCCCTTCATTGGTATCATTGGGAGGGGAGTAATAATATCCCATCAATGGTATCATTGGAAAGCAATAATGCCCCATCATTTGTATCAGTGGGAGGAATAGTGTCCTATTATTGGTGTCAGTGGGAGATATTGTGCTTCATTGCTGATGTCAGTTTGCAGAATAGTGTCTTGTATCTTTGGGAGTAGTGACCCAAGGGCCGGATAAAGGCAGGCAAAGGCCGCATCCGGCCCCAGGGCCGCGGATTGGAGACCACTGCTATAGATGTACTCAAATATAAAACCGTGGCACGCTAGCAGTTACAGCTAGAATTTGTAAGAATGTGTCTCCATACAGCCAGCCAGACCATAGACATAATCACTTTTATTCACTATATCATAATCATGAAACAAATTGAAAACAGCATAACAAACAAGATGTAAACTGTATTGTCCAGTTACAAATGAACGTATCCTTTCCACTGTTGTTTCTACTGCTATACATTCATTCTTTCCCTCATTTCACCCCAGTGTTTACGGTTCTCCACTACACAAATCTTTATTTTATGTCAACCACTGGCCCATGCTGTCCCCACTCACTGTGTCTCCTTAGACAAGTTAATAAGATGGAAGGCTCCCGTGAGGTCTCAAGCGACTGAACATTATCACTTGGAAGGAAGGCAGAAATACTGACACATCGGAAATGACTTCAAGCCTATTAATTGCCCTTTCTTCTCTGGCAGGTCTTTAGGAAAAAAAAAAAAAACTGACAAATTGAAAGAAAGGCAAGCTCACCCTTTTACTAATCAGTGTCACTTTCTCTACCCCACAATAATACATACACACAGCAAGACTAAATCAAAGTGTACCTTTACCTTAATATCAATTGCATGCTCTGACAAGCAAGCTTTACAAAGCACTTTACTTTACTTCAGTTTACTTTACATGACTGAATGTGAAGCTCTGCTGACATCCTTCATCCAATCAAGAGCAAGCAAAAATACGTTTTTTTTTCTTTGCATATGAGTGGGTATCCTTTGCATAGTGAATTTTAATCACATTCACTAATTCTAAGAGGAAAACTCCCTTGCAAAGTGAACAGCAGCTTTGCCTTTAGTACACCAACCCCATTGCCTGGAAGATAACAAAGATGCAGTCATATCTAGGTCACTGGACACTGGCATTCAGACACTGAACCTTAGAATACACAACAACATAGCTAACAATACAAATGTATTTTGCAGAAAAATAATTTTTCTTCTAAAAGCACCAAAGTAATGTTTATTTTGGCTTAGCCATGCAAGCACGGTTGGTAGAGATTACAGTATATTTTTGGAATCAACAAACCGTTCATCTTTTGCATTCATCTCAAAACAGTTGGCTGCAGCATTCAAAAACAAAGTAAATTAAGGGGTACAAAGTCAGAAATATTACAGTTGCGGTAGGAAAAATTACAATAAGAGGAATGTGGATTATACATGTGTAGCGCCCTTCCCAAATGGTTGGGATGCTATGTGTAAATTTAGGGGTATGTCTGAGCCATAGTTGGGCTCAGATCAGTTGATTGTTCAAAATTGCTTCTGCTCTGGGTGTGATACTGCCTGGCAGTAGTGTTCCCTGTTCGCCTATAGGTGGCACTGCCACCACCGGCCCAGGTTGGAACTACAGGGGTATCAACACCTTGGGTGTCCTTTCTCGGCAGCCGTGCAGTGGGAGTGGTTAACCCACTGTGCATGCTGGGAGAGGGTACATAAGGGGCAGACGCCATTAATTGGGGTCCAGTATGCGCCCCTCGTGGTCCGCATGGCACAGGGTGCGTGTGTGTGTTCTAGCCCCGGGCACCTTCAGCCCGAGGTTACATCGCTACCTGGTAGGCCCAGCTCTGCTGGCTGGGGCCTATACCTTTGGAAGGGATCCCAGGCTACACACCTGCGGGAAGCCCACTCTTAGGAAAGGAGGCCAGGGAAGGATCTTCCCCAGAGGAGACTGGCGACGGTACTGCTGTCTCGGGAGGAGGCCTGGAGACTCACCTAAGGAGGGATCCATTGCTTTGAGCCCTGCAATACGCCGATCTCGCCTAAAGGTTCTCTCTATTGCTTGGCTGGGAGGTTTGGGACTTTGATAATCCTGTGGCAGAGGATTCCTGATCGCTACCTTAAGTTCTCAGATAAAATTGATCCGTGCATCATCTCGGCTGCTAGGACCAGTGAACGGGACTATCCGGGTGAGCAATACCCACTAAGGCTGGAGTGGCTACGTTGTGCCTTTAGTGCTGCGTGCATGAACCTTCCCCTGTTCTTCTCTTGTTTCCTACTTTACTCTCAAGTTCCCTCAGCAAAGTAAATAAAGCCTGACTGTTTGGGTTTTACATCTGTGTGGACATTGGCTTTTCTAAAGACTTTTTATACCCTGACAACGGAAGCCTTGGAGGTAGTTTGCAAGACCCAACAAAACCAGCAACCCGATCTCAGAGAGGGGGGTAAGTGCTACACGTGGGGGCTCGAGTCCGGGATTTGCAGCTACCTCCCGCAATTGGATTACTTTATTCTATGTGTTTGGGAAAGTCGGCCATTGAGGAAGTTGGACTGTGTTACTGTGCTTTGAACGAGAAGAAGGGGTTAAAGGGCACAGAACTGTTATTTTTCTAACTGCGTAGTTCATGGGCGGATCCAGAGGAAGAAAAGCCTGCAAGCTACGTGCAGAAAGAGTAAAAGGGGAGGAGTTATCGCCACCTGCGTGCTACACGTGGGCACATTGGCGCCAAGGAACAGAGAGAAAGTTTGGATCAAGTTAGAGGAGCAACATGTCTGCATTTCCATGGACTTCAGCCCTATCGGGACCCCGGATGTTCCCAGTGCCTACTACCATGGACATTGCCCCGCTTGCAGCCCCACTTACGAATACGGGAAAACCCAGCTAAAGCCCCGGGGCCGCTTCGCGCTATATAAATGTCGGGATGCGGAGGCCCTGGGCATGCTCTGCCCTAAGTGCGATGGACTGGCTGTGAAGCTGCGTCCATTCGAACGATGCTTGTCCTGCGGAGAGTTCCTTTTCGAGCCCACCGAGACGCCCCGAGCTTACCGGGTCAACTGGGTTACAGGCGCCGTTACTACGGAGGAAGTGGTTTACACCCCTACAGCCAGGCCCACGCACATCGCAACGGCTGCGACTTTCTATACCCTGACAACGGAAGCCTTGGAGGTAGTTTGCAAGACCAAACAAAACCAGCAACCCGATCTCAGAGAGGGGGGGGGTAAGTGCTACACATACTATATGTGTATATATATATATATATATATATATATATATATGTGTATATATATGTGTGTATATATATATATATATATATATATATATATATATATATATATATATATATATAAAACTTCTTAGCCTCATCACCAGAGGGTGGAACAATCCACAACATAGTTTTCAATAGGGAAAGTCAGTAAAGAGTCTGTTGTACGTGGGCTTGGTTTCATTGTGATATGAGCATTATTTATGCCGCTGTAGGAACACAGCCTACAATTTAAACCTCATGGCTATTTTACAGTATGGGGATAGGTCAAAAACTTTGGGGACATACTGTATTATCCATTATATACAACTGGGTAGCTAAAATTAAACGTGGGAGAGAGAGCATTGATGATGATCCTCATAGTGGACTGCCAGCAACAGCAACTGCTGATGAAAATATTGATTGTATTCATGATGTGGCACTGGCAGATAGAAGATTGGTGATAAATAGGATAGCAGAGACTATAGAGATCTCATATGAATGGATGAGTGATTTGGGCATGGTGAAGGTTCACTACAGGATACTCAGGCTTTTGACTGCTGATCAACAATGTGTGTTTCCAGGCATCAACTGATTGGTTAGTCTGTTTCCAAGTTAGTCCTGCAAACTTCATTGACAGATTCATAACCACTGATGAAATATCGGTCCACTATTATCGGCCTCCAAACAACAATCAGAACATTGGAAGAATCCCCACCCACCTCCATAAACAAAAAACATGTCTGTATGGTCTCCTGGAAAAGTAATGGTCTTTGGCTTAATAAAGGTTTATTTTCTTCCAAATGGCCAGACCATAAATGGACAATAATATACTAGCTTGCTAACTCAACTTTGTAAGGAAAAAACCCCAAAAGGCCTGGGATGCTGATACAGTAAATAGTGTGCTATTCAACAAGACAATGCTCTGCTTCACAATTCCACAGCTGAATTGGAAACAATTCATCAGCATGGCTTCAAATTAATACCCCACCTTCCATATTCACCAGATCTGGCACCTTAAGACTTCCACCTCTTCCTGAAGTTAAAAAGCCATGTCGGTGGAGCCAGATTTTCTTCAACACATGCCGTAACATTGTTTTTGCAGACCAGCAGGAAACTTTCTACAAAACTGGCTTTATGGCATTGGAACTTTGGCTAACTAAGTATAAACACTTGAAAGGGGATTAATTTAGGAAATTGAATAGTTTGAAAAATCCTATATGCACACACACACACCTAGAGTATGTACATACATACAGTATATATATATATATATATAAAATATAATATATATTTATTAGGGATGCACTGATACCATTTCTTTAACACTGTGTATGGATACTTTTTACGTACTCGCTGATACCAATTACTGAAACCTATCGCCTAGGAAGAGTAGATTGAGGGGTGGTTTGGGAGGTGGGGAGGGGTTGGGTGAGGCTGAGGTGAAGGCAGAGTCGGGAGCAGGGGGTGAGGACCGGGTGGGGGAGTAGGGGTGTAAGGGGGGTGTAAGGGAGTGGGGGCAGGGTTGGAAGGGGGGTAAATGAGAGGTGGGAGGCAGGGGGGTAAGTATAGGGTGGAGGAGTAGGGGGGTGAGGGCAGGGTGGGGGAGTAGGGGGGTGAGTGAGGTAGGGTGGCGGGAGTAGGGGGTAAGTGAGTGTAACGGGAGGGTGGTCAGGGAGAAATCGGAAATGCAACGACACTACGTCATGTATTATGAGATGTCCCATGGCTTGAACATTGAAATGCACAAACAGGCTGAAATTGTCAAAAGGTATGATGGGATTTGCACCCAGGTTTTGCCTTTCCTGTCCCAAAAGCATCAGCAACAAGTTTTGGGAGCCATTGAGAGAGCAAAGCAAGTGACTGTTCCAGAACTGAATTCCATTATTCGCCCTGCAACCTTACAACTTCACCATCAGCTACCGACCTGGTAAGCAAAATGGCAATGCTGATCGGTTGTCCAGGCATTAGAGGAATGGAACTATGGACTAACTTCAGAGTCAACCCGTCTGGGGTCTCCTCCTGTGTTAGTCTCCTGCCGAAAGGGGAGAGATGTAACGGGAGGGTCCGTGGTACCCAGAAGTTCTTAGAAAGTATGAGCCAGGAAATAATGGACATTGAAAATATATCTTGGACTACCTAAAATGGGATAGTAATATTAATCCACAATATTTACTGGTTGTTTGATTCTGAACTCAACAGGTTAATTGAGAGATGCTGATTTCTTCAACTCCAATCACCTGGATGCCTGTTGTAATGTTAATGAATCCAGACTAGCTTCTAAAAGACCTTTTCATTGTTGTTTGTGGTGATGTGGATTGTGATAAATAACTCTGTAATTGTGTGTATTGTAAATTAGCAGACAGACAGACTGGGAAACGAAAAGGTTATGCATAGTATTCATTTAAACTGTAAAGGGATTAGCGAATGAACTCACCTGTTGTCTGCTAAGAGATGTCATAATGTGTATTGGGGGCTCGTTATGTAACCATTGTGTGATGTTGTAGGTGGAGTTGTTCATTTGGACTACAGTATTCTTTTAGTGTATATAAGGGCCGGCTTTTCTCAATAAAGTGTGTCAGACCTCATACAGAGCGTTTGTCTCGTATTTCTGGGAGAATTATTCCTATGGGTCTCGGTCGCCTGACTGTGGAGTGTCGGTAGCTGATGTGTGTTCGGAAAGGGAATATCCTAAACGCCGTTAACCCCTTTCATACTTGGGGTGCCGTTACAGTGAGGGCAGGGTGGGGGGAGTAGAGGAGTAAGCGAGGGCAGGGTGGGGGGAGTAGGAGTGAGGGCAGGGTGGGGAGGGAAAAGGGGGGTAAGTGAGGAAAGGGGGGGTGGTAAGTGATGGCAGGGTAGTTGAGGGTGGGGTAGGAGAGGCATTGATGGCTGGGGAAGTTTGGGTGCAGTTTCTCATGCAGGTGGGTCTTCTAGAGCTGGGAGCCTGGGACCAGCTGAGCACTGCTGATATATTTGATCCTGAGCAACTGGGACTAGGGGGGGCTCAATTTAGGGCCGGAGGTAGAGCGGACTGGAACTCCATAACTATATGCACCAATTAGCTAATCCTCCGCTGTGCAGCTATTTTAAAATGAAAACTTCTCCAGATCCCCTATGTTTAGTGGGTGCCAGGGGACAGAAAGGGGACTATCTAACCACTTTTGGGTTTAAACGGATTAATATGCAGCAGCGCTCCCAACTGGCCCCAGTGTACCGATATAGAAGAGGATGGCCTTCAATGTAATTGTGTGGAGTGCTGCTGCAGATTAATCCGCCTAACCTGAAAGTGGTTAAATAGTCCACTGTCTATCCCCCAACACCCACTGAGCATAAGAGACCCAGAGAAGGTTTTATTTTTTTATAAAGCTGCATGGCAGGGAAATAGATTGTTGGTACACAGAATTTTGAAGTCCCTGCCTGCTCTACCTCTGGCCCCTCCACTGAGTTTGCAGAGTCTGGCCAGGACATGAGGCTGACAGCTGGCGGGAGGGCAGGAGAAGGCAGTGCAGGGAATCCCGCAGACACCTGAAATGTCATTGGTTAAGAATGCGGCGGCCCCACTCCTTAATCAATAATTTCCAGCGTTCTTTTCTTTACATTTCAGCTGTTAGTGGGGAAATCCCGCTGAAAGAACCGACCCAGAAGGTATCGGTTTTGGGTATCTGAGAATTTGCACGAGTACTGATACCTGTGCCAATGCTTAGTAGTGCACCGATACCATTATCGGTATTGGTGCAACCCTAATATATATATATATATACACACACACACACACACACACACACACACACACACACACACACATATATACACACAGTATCTCACAAAAGTGAGTACACCCCACTCATTTTTGTAAATATCTTATTATATCTTTTCATGTGAACACTGAAGAAATGACACTTTGCTACAAGTAGTGAGTGTACAGCTTGTATAACAGTGTAAATTTTCTGTCCCCTCAACACACAGCCATTAATGTCTAAACCGCTGGCAACAAAAGTGAGCTCAATTAGCTATTTTCCCTCCCTGGTGTCATGTGACTTGTTAGTGGTACAAGGTTTGAGAGGTAAATGGGGAGCAGGTGTGTTAAATTTGGTGCTATTGCTCTCACTCTCTCATACTGGTAACTGGAAGTTCAACATGGCACCTCATGGCAAAGAACTCTGAGGATCTGAAAAAAATAATTGTTGCTCTACATAAAGATGGCCTGCCAGTGATAGCGAACCTTGGCACCCCAGATGTTTTGGAACTACATTTCCCATGATGCTTAACTATACTGCAGAGTGCATGAGCATCATGGGAAATGTAGTTCCAAAAAATCTGGGGTGCCAAGGTTCGCCATCACTTGCCTAGGCTATAAGAAGTTTGCCAAGACCCTAAAACTGAGCCTCAGCATGGAGATTTCTCTTCTGCTTGTTTACTATCCCATTTTTTAATTGATAAAAAATAAACTATTAACAATTCTATTTCTAAAAGCATTCTCATTTACAGCATTTTTTCACACCTGCCTAAAACTTTTGCACAGTACTGTAGGTGAGTATGTTTGTTTGCCTTTTTAAACTCCCACACTTCTCTGTTAAATGTTTAAATGTAAAGTAAACTAATAAGGCCAACTTCTCTAATGAGATATGCAGATGTGACAATAGAACTTTTTATATTGTTCTATTAGTATATTATACATAGTATATGTCAGCACTCACTATAAATGACCTAATGTCTGTCTGGTAGTATGTACCATTTCTATTTTCAAACAAAACAAGAAATGCATTCTGGTGCTTTGTCTCTCAAAATGGTGACAAAAGATGTTTAATTTAGACATACTACTTTTTGTGGGAAGACTAAAACAAAAGATCCAATTACTGCCATTACCACAACTAGTTACAGCACCTGCTTGGAGCAAGAGACATAACTACCTAAAAAGCATAACTACTCTACATAAAATGTGAAGCTGAGATATAAATGAATGGCTGTGAGTGTTTCCCCTGCAGTTGCAGAGTTGCAGAGATACAAGATTCCCCAATATGATGCAAACAGTCTAATGCTTCAAAAACAAAGCACTGGTATTTACAATTTTTAGTTCAAGCGTTTTCGGCTTCTTCCCCCATAGTTAAGCTGGGCAAAGTCTTCAAACCAATGCCAAGGATAATGCCAATAAGTCATTTGTTCTTTATTTTTTGGGCCTTTGTAATTAAAGAGAATCGTATTTCAGAGAAGTATCTTCAGCAGCACTTATCAAAACACATCCTCTATCCTATCAATTAGTATTACAATAACCTCGCTCCCATGTTGCCTTTCCTATTAGCATTTTGATTGAACGTCTGTTGAGAAGTGACTGGTAACAGAAGATTGTGCTCACAAAGTAATGTTCCTTTATTCGTTCCCACTGAAGCTTGTCTGGTTGTCTCCAGTCCTTACACAAAGCAGACAAGAGACTTCCTAAAGAAACTAAATTTTGATCACATTTTCATGAGGCCCCATAGAATGGCTGAAAACACAGACATTTTCCAGTTCAGGTGAAAAGTTGCACAGTTTCTTGGGCACTGTAGGCGTTGGAAATTGAACATATTCATCATGTTAAGCTGTAACCATTACTCTAGAACAGAATCACAGGTTTGTTATAGTCTAACATGGAATGGCTTTTTCTATGTATGTAAAATATATTGGTGATATATCTCTCCAATACCTTCCTCCATCACAATTTCCCCAATGTTTTTATTCTTCTAGGCATACATTTTCTTCAGTCCCCCATGGGAATAACACATTTCCCCAAACTTCTTGCTGTATCAAAATCCCAAATTGGCTGATCATATTGGCCAACTAACAAATATAATTTACCCTTTCATTTATGAGCAAGCAGCAATTTATTTTGGATTGCACTACTGTGATCCACTGGTGGAAAAACTGGGAATCCAGGACCCACAACACTGCCATAAACAATTAAAGTGATATTAAAGTCTTTTTAAAAAAAAAAAAAAAACATGTCATACTTACCTGCTCTGTTACAGTGTATTTGCACAGAGCAGCCCAGATCCTCCTCTTCTCGGGGCGCTCTTCTGTGCTCCTTGCCACCTCCAGTCGAGTGCCCCCACAGCAAGCAGCCAATCAAGAGGGAGAGTCTCGGACCACCGAGGGACTTGTGGACATCACTGGACAGAGATGGGGCTCAGGTAAGAATTAGGGGGGCTGCTGCACACAGAAGGCTTTTTATCCTAATGCATAGATTGCATTAAGATAAAATTCTTCTGCCTTTACAATTCCTTTAAGAAATATGAGAAGGGGTAAAGTACAACAAAAGAATTACACAGATCAAAATCATGTTAATACTGATCAAGGCTAATGCCGCGTACACACGATCATTTTTCCCGTCGGGAAAAATTACATTTTTTTTTCGCCGAGAAAAACGATCGTCTGTGGGCTTTATGCCGTTTTTCTCGTTGAGAAAAACGGCAGGAAAAACGACGAGAAAAATTAGAACATGTTCTAAATTTTCTCATCGTTTTTTCCATCATTTTTTTCCGCGGCAGTTTTCCCATAGGGAGACACTGCCGCAGAGCCCACAGACGGTCGTTTTTCTCGACAAAGAAAAAAATGACGGGAAAAACGGTCGTGTGTGGGGGAAAATGCCGTTCCCTCGTTTTTCATTTTTTTTCATGTCGGTGTTTTCACCGCCGTGAATCACGATCGTGTGTACGCGGCATAAGGCCCGGTTCACACTGATGCAGTGCAGGAACAGCATTCTATTTGTATAGGAATCACACTGCATTCCTGTTCAAGTCACATGCGACTTTGCAGCAGTGCGATTTGAGCCATACATTCTGTATGGCTCAAATCGCACCACATCCACATCAAAATCGTGCAGGACCCTTTTTTTGCTGCACCAGAATCGGATTGCATGGGTGTTCACACCCATGCAATCTGATTCTGCAAATTTCACTGAATTTTATGAACCGATTTAGGGGTGTTGTTAACATACACACCCACAACGGATTGCATGAATGGGGTGTGATATTGATGCTGTGTGGAAACCACACAGAATTCACTGCAAATTCCACATTGCATCAGTGTGAAATGGGCCTCAAATAAATATTTCTTCAAATCGCATTCTTTTTTCAGTCAAGGCACCCTTTAAAATTCTGCACATTCTCATGGCACCCCAATCTAAAGTGTAAAAAAAATACGAAACTAATCGTCTAAGATAAAGCAGCAACATTCACACACATAGGCCACCAAACATTGGAGGTGTTTATTCTTCCAAAGCAAATACACCTTTGCACTCTGGTACGCCAATATTTCTCTCCTCCCTCGGTTATCCTCCCTCTCTCAGCTAATGTGATCCCAGTGCCAACAGAGGGACAGGGAAGAGGGCAAAAAAGGATGTTGGACAGGCGCCCAATATCCTTCTTATCAACCGATGCCGTCACTAATTGTTAGGACACTGGCAGCTATAAGGTTGTAATGGTGCTCAATGAAAACCTGTGGCTTTGTACTTAAAGTACTTTGTACTTAAACGTACACTTGATCCACCCGCTGGTTTGTATACAATTTTTGGACAATGTGTAGGCATTTTGCCAAGGCACCCCTAAAAAAAACCTGAAGCACCCAGGTTGAAAAAGGCAGCTTCAGACAATCATCAGCAGTAGCCCCCCTCCCTCATTATAGCTGTCATTTTCTTATTTTATATATGAGAATAGAGGAGAGCTGATCGGGGGGGGGCGGGGGAAGTCTGTGCCGACTGATTGATCAGTGCAGCCCCCGAGTTTGCCCACCACCAGGAATGCCCACCCAGAACCACCAGATATGCCCCACCCATGGCCACCAGGGTTGCCAATAAGTGCCCATTAGAGGTGCCAATCAGTGCCCATCAGTAATGCCTGTCAGTGCCTCTTCATCAGTGCTGCCTATCAGAGCCATCTATGAGTGTCCACCAGTGCCACCTATAAGTGCTCATCAGTGTCGTGCATCAGTGCCGCCTATCAATGCCCATCAGTGCCGCCTATCAGTGCTGCATATTAGTGCCTCATCATTAGTGCCACCTTATCCGTGCCCATCAGTGAAGGAGAAAATGTACTTATTTACAAAATTTTATAAAACAAACAAAGAAAAAAATATTTTTTTCAAATTCTTTGGTCTTTTTATTTGTTTAGCAAAAAATCTAAACCCCAGAGGTTATCAAATACCACCAAAAGAAAGCTCTTTTTTGTGGGAACAAAATGGTAAAAATGTTGTTTGGGTACAGTGTTGCATGACTGCGCAATTGTCATTTAAAATGTGACAGCGCTGAAAGCTGAAAATTGGCATGGGCAGGAAGGGGGATAAGTGCCCTGTATTGAGATGGTTAATATCATTTTCACATATATGCTCTGTTTCCATATACACACATGGTTTCAGTTGAAAACAAATTGCGACTAAAACTAAAACATACACAATAAATATTTGGTTTGTTCTTTTAAAAGGGCAAATTGGTAGTAAAGTGACAATGTTAAACATATTTTATCTGTATGAAAGGTCCTGTTTTACTTTGTTAGACAAAAGTACCAGAATATATATCAGCTGGAGCTAAAAGACCAAAATAAAGCGACAAAATTCAATCACCCAGTACATCTTTAAGACAGAAAGACACCATTTCTCCTTTGAAATACTCATGCAGTACATGACCAATGCCTGGCAGCAACATCATTAACCCATATATTAAGCATGACTGCTGCAACCTCATTCTATCTCCTGAATGGATTGCCCTATGGAAATAGTGTTTGGATTGTGTAGGTGCAATATATCCAAGTATAATATACAAGATGTGATTATAAAGACAGATTTGTGTGCAGATCTTACCAAGTATAGCACATTTAGCTGTCATTGACACATTACATGCACAATTATTTTACATGCACAAACACAGCATTTTTTTATTTATTTTTTGATACCAAAGAATTTTTCTTATCTGCAGCATAACCCTCAGCAGTCCTGCAGTCTGGTTTGAAATCATACATCTTATACCCACTATACAATTCATAGGGCGGAGAACAATGTGTGGTTTTCAGTCATGCAGGACAGTCAATCTATAGAATCATTTTACGCGAACAGCAATAAAATTGGATTGGTTCCCAAGTTTAACCGTGCATAACTGCTCTTCTCTTTTTCTTGAAGAGACCCCATAAATAGCAGTTTTAAGACGTAAGCTGAATTGTCAGTGTGTCTTTGGACTGGGCTGCACTGATAAAATAATTGTGAATGTAGCATACAGCAGATTTGAATAGTACAGAAAGCACCATACATAAAAACAGCACTCGGTTGACTAATAGTAACACTCACAAGGTGCAGAAAATACCAGATATGTATAGTAACATGGCATCATACACACGATGCAGTATACAGTGAATAATATTTCTATATTGCTAATATTTCTGGTGCACTTGTCATACAAAAGGGAAGAGAGTTCTTTAAGTACATCAGTTCTTTAAGTAAGTCAGACAGAATTTTTTCGTTGGATATTCCAACCGTGTGTATGCCCCGTCGGACTTTTTTCATCGGAAATTCCGACGGAATTAGATAGAGAACATGTTCTCTATTTTTCCCATGAAAAAAAATTCTAGCGGAATTTCCATCTGTCTGGATGCAATTCCGGACGGACTAAAAACCATGCATGCTCGGAAACAATTTGACGCATGCTCGTAAGCATAGAACTTAATTTTATCGGCTCGTCGTAGTGTTTTACGTCACCGTGTTCTTGACGGTCAGATTTTAGTGTGACCGTGTGTATGCAAGACAGCTTGAGCGGAATTCCGTCGGAAAAACCCGTTGGAGTTTATTCAGACGGAAATTCCGCTCGTGTGCACAGGGCATTAGTGATTTTCAGTACAGTCCCTGTATTTATTTTGCAGTGCTAGCAATAACTTGAAAAATGCCCACTTTAAAGTACATTTACAAAAGGAAGATGAGACTCCAGAAGGTATGCATGAGTGAAGCACCCTACATAAAATATGCCTTTACTATGAAATGCGCACACACAAAGGAGTTCAAACTGTAAATCTGGATCAGGCAACAACCACAAAGACAATTGTAAAATAAAAAAAAGCTCTCAAGGAGTCCTTTACAGAAGTATCCATATGGGTCAAGTAACACAATTAAAAGCAAAAAAAAAAAAGCATGTGATCAATTTTTTACACAGACTCTGTTAGCGGCTGGAAATCATGTTATTGTGATTCAATGTGCTTTTGCACATTCAATCTCATACTGTTTGAGAGTGTGAACAGTTTAACTAGCATCATTAGGGGAGAACTTGAATGTATTCTCAAGGTATAATGAATTATAAAGACAAGACTTCATTAAACCCACTGTAGTCAAATAAAAATGACCTGCCGTTCTCGCCAGTTCTATTTACTCATATTCCCTTTGCAGATGCCTTCCACTGATAAATTAAATGTCCTAGTCACAGAGGACAGACATGGAAAATGGAAAAATGCATCAATTACAGTCTTTACTTAACCCCTTTATTGCTGCAAGGTTAAAAAGGTTGTTTGCCTGCAAGAAGACCAGAAATGTCCTTAGCTGCAGCCTTTGACATTTGGATCATGGCTGCTAACATTTGAAATAATTACACCACAGATAATGTGGTTAAGCTATTGTGTGTGTAGGATCTCAGTATTTATATTAAATTACATAATTCAAATGGAACAGAAGGTGATTTTTTTCTCTTAAAAACACTGCTTGATAACTTATATTATTAAAACATTGTCAAATAAAAAGTAGAGGCCAAAAAACGCACCTCCCAGATCAAATGCATTTAAAATGCAGCGAGAACGCATTAATGGACCCGTGTTACTTTTTGGATGCTGTTTTTTGAGTCACATGACCTATGAAAAACACACCATAAGCACAGTAAAATCATGGTAAAATCCACGCAAAATCGCTGTAAAATTGTGACAAAATTGCGGTAAAATCGTGGCACAATTGTTTTTGGTGCCATTACCGACACCTTTTTCTCTTATCGGCCAAATGTCGATAACACAGTTTTCGGCAGCTGAAATTTCAGTGCATCTCTAATAAAAAGACTTGGATCTAACATTCAAAAAAAGAGGGTGTTTATGATACAGGTAGGGAAAGTGAAACAATTGACAATATAAAACAAATGACATATATGGTGAAGTCTTTCAACATTAATAACGCAGCAGGTGTTGTTTTCTGAGTCCTATTTTTACATGTTCTGTAACAGACCAATCTGTCCAACAAAAGTGGCATTTAGAGAGTTGGGACGAATCACATAACACAGTCAGGGGTTCTTAGGCCCCTTTCACACTGAGGCGTTGAAAAAACGCTCAAAAATTATAGGATTTTGTACCTCTATTTTACCGCGTTTTTACCGCGATCGCGGTAAAAATAGCGCTAACGCGTATGCGTTTTTACCGCGATTTTACCGCGTTCGCGCTAAAATTAGCGCGAACGCGGTAAAAACGCGGTAAAACCGCATAGGCGTTAGCGCTATTTTTTAACATAACGCTTATGCCTATGCGTTTTTACCACGTTTTTACCGCGAATCTGATTCATTTCAATGGGGATAGGCGTTTTTACAGCGCTATTTTATGCGCCCTAAAGTTGCTCTAAAAAAGCTGTTTGCAGGATTTTTTTCAACGCCCAGCCAGCAAAACGCCTCAATGTGAAAGCTCTCAGAGATTTCACATTGAGAATGCTGGGGCAGGATTATTTCAGGCGTTATTACAGCGCTATTTTTACCGCGAAAACGCGGTAAAAACGCCTCAGTGTGAAAGGGGCCTTAGTCAGCTTTTATTCACATAGCTTACACTGGTTGCAATTTTTTTTTTAAATATAAGAAACATAGCTTAAACTGGTTGTAAAGGTTTTTATAAAACATTTTTAATATAACAAACATGTCTATACCTACCCACTCTGTGCAACATAATTGCATAGAGCGACCCTAAACCTCCTCTTCTCGGGTCCCAACCGGCACTCCTGGTTCCTCCTCTCTGGCTAGTGCTCAATAGAAAGCCACTTGCCATAAGGGAACGCTGACTTTTGAGCTCCGCTGCTGCGTCCATTGACACAGACAGCAGTACTCAGCCCCGCCCACTCCCCCTTGTCACTGGCTTTGATTGACAGCACTGGAAGCCAATGGCTCCCGCTGCTTCAGCAAAGCCTGTATGACCCAAAAGTAAGGGGAGAGAAAAGCTGCAGATGTGCACAGCGCTGGATCGAATGAGAGCTCAGGTAAGTATAGGGGAGGTAATAGGCTAATACCGATGTCTAAACATTTTTTACCTTAATGCAAGGAATGGAAGAAAAAAACAAAACATGCTTCTGTAACATATTAGCTGGAGTTCTGCAATGTGCAACTAAAGGCCAATTTTTTTTTTTTTCCGGATAGATTGGAGAGGAATTAGAACACCTGTCAGTTGTCTGTACCCCGTTTGGGAGATTTAAACCCAGAAATTTTGGGTTGACACCAGAACAGTAATAGAGGGGAAATCTTCCATTGGGGACACGAGTTCTGGTGACACATCGGTTTTCTCACTTTCCTCTCACTTCCTGTTTCGGCCATGGAACCGGAAGTGAAGGGAAATCTCCCTTATAAGACGCAGATGATTAAAAAAAACTGACAGGGGGTATAACCCTCACTTACTCTTTTCAAAATAGAAAAAAAAAAACTTTTGCCTTTAGTTCTACTTCATGTGTCTGCTATTTTTTTTTTTTTTAAAGACAATTTACACAAATACCTCTCCTGTGGGATCAACAGGTAATCTAACTATGTTATAGGGGGACACACAAAAACTGCTGTGTGTGAATTAACAGTTGAAATCAAGTATGACGTGCATGCTGGTAAATATACAGTAAAACCTTGGTTTGAGAGTAACTTGGTTTGAGAGCGTTTTGCAAGACAAGCAACATTTTTAACAAAATGTTGACTTGTTATACAAGCGGTGTCTTGATATACAAGTAGCGTCATATCACAACGAGTATAAAACAGAACAGAGGCACATCTAAGTGTAGCAATATGGTTACATTTAGTGAAAGTACAACGTTTAGCAAGTCACATGGTTGATGATGAAAACAGGCACATCTAAGTATGCAGACATCCGGGGTAAAGCTGTAAACATTGAACATCCTCCACACCACCATCTACGTCATCTCTTCCATGCTGTGGGCTTCGCTTTCAAATCGCTCTACTGCAGGGTAGTCTTCCTTGTCATGATTGCAGACTGACAGCGGTGAGAGTCGGCAGTGCAGAGGACGGTCTATGTGGACAGCTTTATCCCTGATGCATACTTAGATGTGCCTCTTTTAATCAACCATGTGAGTTTCTAAAAATTGTACCTTCATTAAACGTAACCATATTGCTTCACTTAGAGGCACCTCTCTTTTCTTTTTATCTCCTGCTGGATTTTGCTTCCAATCCCCTTGCGGAGGCTTCCATTTGTGGACAGACATTTTATGGTTACACAACCTATCACATTGCTATAACCTTTTTATATGGACTATAAACTGAAGGACTTATGCATAAATGTTTGTGGAACAAATAATCTGAGTTTCCATTATTTCTTATGGGGAAATTTGCGTTGATATACAAGTGCTTTGGATTACAAGCATGGTTCCGGAACGAATTATGCTTGCAATCCAAGGTTTTACTGTAGTTACACAGAGACTTCAAGGCATACAAAGGACTCAAATGTGGTGTAGTATGCACCTAGACAATTATAGTGAGTACACTGTTCCTTGAGTCACTAGATAACCAAAGTTAAATTCCAATATGATGTAATAGTTTACAGAAAAAAAAACGCATGTATATATTTTAAATATTTCCATGCTGACGACATCTAATAACAGGATATACATGGAACTGGGTTAGACAATGAGATAACCAGTGGGTCTGATTGATGATAAAAATTTTCCACTATTTAAAATATAACAGTATAGGTCTATACTCTCATATAGAATTGTATTGTAACTCAGGGCTTGACAAATTTTCTTGGAATCTAGGAGCCAGCTAAAAAAGTTAGGAGCCAGGAACGCGCCCCGTCCCGCCGAGCTCGCGCGCAGAAGCGAACTCATACGTGAGTAGTGCCCGCATATGAAAGTGGTGTTAGAATAAAATATATATATACAATGTTTGGGGTTCTAATTAGAGGGAAGGAGATGGCAGTGAAAACAGACCGGGGAAGCTCCATTAGCATTGCTGATTGTCTTGTCATACCAGCGGCCACCACAAGATGGCGCCAGATCACAGAAGGAAGCATAGGCCTGCAGAAGGCCACAAAGCCGTGGCCTCAATTACCGGCCGGCGCGGCCCAACGAGATCGCACGGCGGCAGGGGGGGTGCACGGAGACACAGGATACCCCAGCTGTGCCGCCCCAGGTGCCAGGTCGCTAATTCTAGTCGCAATGGCGACCTGGTGCCCAGGGTTTGTCGAACCCTGTTGTAACTGTACCGTCTGCCCTCATGTTGTAAAGCGCTGAGCAAACTTTTGGAGCTATATACATTCTGTATATTAATAATAATTACATCTGGGGCTGTAATATTTAATAAAAATGTCTAATTTCACATTGCAAGGATAGTAATTATAAGGTGCAACAAAACTCAACAAGTGGTCTCACTTGGAGGTACAGCTCAATGTTCATCATCATCTGATGGAAGACTTCTTTACATACGCCCCATTTTATGAGTTTAATCAAAACAGTGTGACCTTGAAACCATCTGCTGTTAATATACCATTTTATTATTTATCAAACCAATTCTTTATAGAATGGCTAATTTTATATTCACAGCTGCTCCCTCTTTTTCATGTCACAGCTGTTGGTTCCACTGTACAGTGAGCAGGCTTCTCCGAAGTCTGGCTTGGCACAGTGACCCTGGTGTACAGGCTTTCTCAAGTGTGCAGACTTTGGTGTGTCAGCATTATCACACAATCATATACATTTATTTCAGGAGCTGCAAAGGAAATGTGTTAGGGGTCAATCCACCTACATGTAACATTTAAACTGCTGTTGACGTTAGACTTTCTGTCGCTTCAAATCATTATGGCCACTTTCAATAGTCTATGAAGCAACGGTTCCCCAAAAACTTTCTATCGCACAAAAAAAGAAAAAGACAACTGATTACATATTTTTTTTTGCCAGGAAAGTTGTAGGTTGCTGCGATCGGCTTAAATGTTTTTTGCAATCAAACACTTGTTGATAGTGGGTAATATTAAAGCAAAATTATATGGTTAGCATAACAGTAATGCTTTATCATACTTGATCTACAGGGACTCAAACACTGTGTGCTTTCCATTTGACAATATTTTGAAAAGGCTTACAATTTTCTGACGACTGTCAAAGCAGATTAGCAAAATGAGTATGTTTTCAGGAAAAAATATCTAAAGCCAATTTTTCTTCCCCATTTTGGAAAGCGTATGGAATAGTTAAAACCCCATTCAAGTTCAACAGAAAGCGATAATAAATTGCTGCAAAGTTAGGTTATTCCCCTCTTAAACAGCTGTCACCAGAGTATGCGGCCCCCAGAATCACCTCTGCTGTTCTGTTAGCGACTCGAATTTCTGGATATTTTCTCACTTTCATTTCTGTGGGGACACAGATAGCAATAAAAACGTAACTTCTAAACCTTCCCTATCGATTAAAAATAAAAATAGTATTTTTGTACTCACCGTAAAATCCTTTTCTCTGAAGTTCATGGACGGACACAGGTCCTTTATTCTTGACCATAGGGTTAATATGCCGTCTATCAGGAGAGGACTAGGCAGACATGTAAAACATGTAACACAGCAAAGCTCAACAGTACCGCCCAGGGGGCGGTCCCTCCGTCTAACCCCTCACCCTGCATCTAGCAGCTCAGTTCGTCAAAAAGCAGTACAAACATAAAAAGGAGGGGTGGGTGCTGTTTCCGTCCATGAACTTCAGAGAAAAGGATTTTATGGTGAGTACAAAAATCCTATTTTCTCTTTCGTTCATGAACGGACACAGCTCCTCTATTCTTGACGTCCCTAACGTCCCCAAGCAGTGTAAAAAAAACGAGGGGTGGGAACAGCAAGCAAACAAACTTCCACCCAAAACAACCAGAGCTCCTCAACGGAGGAGTTGCAACCTTAAACTGCCGCCTGCAAAACTTTGCGGCCAAAGCAAGCATCCACATCAACCTTGTAAAACTTAGTGAAAGTGTGAACGGACGACCAGGTCGCCGCCTTACACACCTGGGAGAGAGACGCTTGATGTCGGAAAGCCCAGGAGGCACCTATTGCCCTGTTTAAATACGCTGTGACAGGAAAGGGAGGCTCCTGCCCTTTTAGGGCATAAAACTGAATCACGATCTGTCTGATCCACCGAGAAATGGTGGCCGACGAGACCGCCAGGCCCTTCTTTGGACCAGTTACCGACACAAACAGTGAATCTGACCTCCGAAACTGAGCCGTAGCAGACAGATACACCCGCAGAACTCAGACCACGTCCAAGGAATGCAAAGCAACCTCTTTGGGGTGCGACGGCCGAGGACACAAGGATGGAAGCACAATGTCCTCATTTAGATGAAAAGCCGAAACAACCTTCGGAAGAAACTAAGGCTGCCGGCGTAGCACCGCTTTATCCTTGTGGAGGATCAAGTAGGGAGACTTGTAAGACAAGGCCCCCAACTCAGAAACCCTCCTGACTGATGTAATAGCCACCAGAAAGGCAACTTTCTGAGAGAGTGTCAAAAGGGGAATCTCTCTGATGTTCTCAAACGGAGGTTTCTGAAGTACCGAGAGCAACAGATTCAAATCCCATGGAGGCAGTGGTGGTCGAACCGGAGGGGCCACATGTCGAACCCCTTGCACAAACGTACTCACCAGCGAATGAGCCGCCAAGGGTTGTTGAAAGAAGACAGCCAAGGCTGATATCTGCCCCTTAATGGTGCTTAAGGCAAGCTTTTGATCCACTCCACGCTGTAAAAACAGCAGGATCCTGGAAACCGAATACGCCACTCCATCTCCTCACACAGAGATGTAGGCCTTCCACGTATCTTCCGAGAAGATGACTTCCATGCCCTCAGCATGGTGGAAATTACTGAATCCGACAGGCCTCGGTCCTTTTGTACCTGACTTTCAACAGCCATGCCGTTAAAGCCAGCGACTGTAAAGCAGGTTGAAGTATAGGACCTTGCGACAGAAGGTCCTCTCGCATCGGCAGTCGCCAAGGAACATCCGCCACCAGGCGTACTAGGTCGGCGTACCAGGGACGCCGAGGCCAATCTGGGGCAATTAGAATCACCAGAATCCCCTCGGTCTCCACTCTGCGAAGCAGACGAGGAAGAAGTTTTAGCGGGGGAAGTTATAAATTAGCCGATACTGTCCGCACGGAGACACCAACGCGTCTGTCGCGTCCGCCCAGGGATCTTTTGACCTAGCCACAAACCTCAATAACTTTCGATTGAGTCGAGAAGCCAGGAGATTCACATATGGCGTGCCCCATCTCAGGCAAAGGAGTCAAAACACATCCGGGTATAGCGACCATTCTCCTTGGTCCAGCATCTGGCAACTTAGGTAGTCCGCTTGCCAGTTTTCTACGCCGGAATGTATACGGCGGATAGAGCCGGCACGATGTGAGCGACTTCCAATGCTGCAGCCAAGCTTCTTGTTTCTCCTTGATGGCTGACATACACCACCGCCGTGTCGTTGTCCGACTGGATCCTGACTGGACGTCCCTGCAGCCTCTGTGACCATCTGGAGAGGCACAGCCTGATCGGCCGAAGTTCCAGCACATTGATCGGCAGGCGGGATTCTTCCTGCGTCCAGCGACCCTGTGTCGACTGTATGCCCCACACTCCCCCCCAACAGGTCAAAGCTGGCGTCCGTCCAGTGAAAGGGAAGGAACGACTTCCAGGACTGAAGGGCCGGAGACCTCAGCCACCAGACCACGGAAGCACTGACCAACTGGCTCACCCGGATTTGACAATCCAGGGACAACGGAGATTTGTCCCATTTGGACAGGATCTCCTTTTGCAAGACTCGAGTGTGAAATTGAGCATACGGTACCGCCTCGAAGGTGGCTACCATGAGACCCCGGACTCGCATGCAAAAGTGCAGCGACGACCACCTGCGGGATGCCAACAGCTTTACTGCAGCCCGAAGAGTCTGCAACTTTTCCAAAGGGAGAAAAACTATCGCCTCTGAGGAGTCCAGAATCAAGCCCAGGTATTCCAGGCGCTGAGTCAGCACCAACACCGACTTCTGGAGGTTCAGTACCCAACCAAACTCCTGAAGGGTCTGACTGGCTATAGCCACATCCTCCTCTAATTCGGAGTCTGAAGCTGCTCTCAGAAGAAGATCGTCCAGGTAGCCCACTATAGCGATTCCTCGCTGTCTCAGCAAAGCCAGAACCGGGGCTAGCACCTTGGTGAAAACCTGTGGTGCCGACGCCAGGCCAAAAGAGAGAGCTACAAATTGGTAGTGATCGTCTCCGACTGCAAAGCGCAGAAATATTTGATGCCTGACGTATATGGGGACATGCAAGTATGCGTCCTTGATGTCCAAGGACGCCAGAAAATCTCCCGGATGGAGTGCAGCGATCACAGAACGAACTGATTCCATCCTAAACCATCGTACTTTTACAAAGGTGTTGAGGGCCTTGAGATCCAGGATTGGACGGACCTCCTCCTTTTTTGGACTCCGAGCAGTACGGAGTGGCTGTCGGCCACGGCCCACTGTGACTCGGACAGCAGTAGCCTGGTCATATGTGTGCCCCGGAGAATATAGCTCACCTGTCACCCCTGGAGCAAACGGGGCATGTCGTGGCCGACCCAGCGCGTAGCTAAAGGTCTGCTCACGCTCGATGGCCGGACTGGGGAGACTACAAGGATCTATATTATCAAGCCTGCCACCAAGCCGGCAGTTGATAGTAGATCTCAGGATCAAAAAAGTAGAAAAAAATCTCCAGGACCAATGGTCCCAACCGGGAGCCAGGTCCTTCTCCTATGCTAGGCAGAAAAAAACTGAGCTGCTAGATGCAGGGTGAGGGGTTATAGCCAGAGGGACCGCCCCCTGGGCGGTACTGTTCCGCTTTGCTGTGTTACATGTTTTACATGTCTGCCTAGTCCTCTCCTGATAGACTGCATATAAACCCTAAGGTCAAGAATAAAGGAGCTGTGTCCGTCCATGAACGAAAGAGAAATAGGTTTTTAATACACTTTAAATATTCATATTTTTGGCTTTAGGAAAAGTTGGAAGGTATACAATGCACAGACAACGTCAGTGTAGGAAGGTGCTTAATGTCTTCTAAGGTTTAAATAAACACCCTCTAAAGGCTTTTTATTAATTTAAAGTAAAATTTTATATAATGTCTTTTCTTTGCTCTGTAATATTTTATAAAAATGTCTCCAAGTGCTTTGTTTTCATGTTATCCTAGTATTTAAATGAAAGAATGAGTTTTTAGTGAAAAAAAAACTTGAGTCGCTGTTTGTGTTTACATAAAATCATTTTTGCCGTGTCTCACATTTTACGTGCCTCTTTTTCCAAATATGTATTTTCCTCTAAAATATAGAAATTTTCATATCAGCCACTAGAGAGAGCTGTATGTGACTCCGCCAAAGCTGAATGAGGCTATCAGCCACATTGTTTTAAAGGAGGAGGCCAATTTAGAGGCTTGCATAATACGAAGCCGCAACAAAGCACTATCACTATGTAGCAATGAAAAGCTAGAAGCAGAGCACGCATGCCGAGTAACATTATGACCACTGACAGATAAAAATGAATAACATGACGTCAGCATCTGCCAAACATCCCCGGGACCGGTTGCTATCATGCTGCGGCCACTAATGACCCGCCTCAATAAGCATGGCAAGGTCTATGTGATTGCAACAGGGGAATAGAAGCAGCTAAAGATACCAAGCTCCCTGTCCCCCCCCAGTCCTCCCACATCTCAAGCTCCCAAGGCCCTTCTGCTTTCACCAAAAGCAGGGGTTAGGTAAAGGGATTCCAAAGCACCTTCCAGAAATCAGGGGTAGAAAAATAACATGGAGCTGCAAAGGATGGGCCTGCAGGTGATAAAGGAAACACAGGAACTGAAAGGCTTGTGCTGCTTTTAACTTCTTTGTGATTGTGTTTCCTGTCGGTGGGCAAAGCCTATCTCTTATGTGACTGTCCAGAGGATGACTTGGGAAAATGTAATTCTTAGATACAAGGGAACAGAATACAGAAAATACTGCTAGAGTGCAAACATAATAAGCACCCACCATACTAGATTTCTGAACTCAACTACAAGCTCTGGTCATACAAGTGTGCTGTACAAGCTGTATGGCTCTGTTGGTGATTTCAATGCCTAAATTTTACTTTTGACTTGAGTGTGACCCTTTCAACCATATGCATTGTAATGCAGTTAAAATGTATGTATTTAATTTGATTGCCTGGATGTTTTCCTTTTGGCATTTCTCATGAACAAGCGACCCTTATGTCTTAGACGTTCAACTTACTCTTACAAATTGCTGTTCCGTAAGTCCTGCCTTATCCACGCTCTATTACAGTATAAGATTGTTGCCGCTCTCACTTTGCATTTGGAGAGCAATATTTGTACAAAGTGTATTGATATGTTATGTTAACATTTAATTTCTCTACCACTTTTTCTTCTCTTGTTATATTGAAAAATTTCAATAAAATCTCAGTAAAAGAAAATGTATGTATTTAAAAAAACAAAGAAGTCAGGTGATAACATTAATGGGTTTAAATGTAACTAGCAATACATAACATTGAGTAGGTGTTTACAAATCCAATGTCTAAGAGCAAAGAGTCTCAAATCTCTACTGTATTATGTTAGAACAGTCTGAGGTTGTTTCCATGTTAAACTATGAGAAAAAAACTTTAGCACCTGAAAAACAAGACAATAACTAAATCTCACGTGGTTTAATGCTTAAATGTTGAAATCCAACAATCCTCTCAGGACCATATGCGACAAACAACCCTTTCAGACTATTAATAAAAGGACCAGAAAACATTTGTTTCTGAATCCCAGGAGGGAACACTGTTCATGTAGTACATCTGGAATGACAAATTTCAGCATAGAGAGTTCATACAACTGTAAATATATATTTTCAAATTGCATCTAAGCTTAAATTAAGCATTACATACTACTTTATTATACTGTAATATATTGACTAACCAGCAACAAAGATAAACCTTTGAAATTAAGTCATATATTTTGTGAAGTGCAGCAATGGCACATGTACCCTTTTTACAGACATTCTGAAGACCTAAAGCTCTTTTTTTATAAAGATGTCAGACATTATCTCTTTAAACTAATTAAAAGGTCTTATGTGTAGTATAAATAAGTTATTTTCAAAAACTGAAATCCTTAATTTCAGTAAGTGGTCAGGAGTAAAATTGAGCACCCAGGGCCATAATTATGAGGGTTAGGATCCACGGCAAAGTTTGTGTTTCTGGACTCCCCAACCTCCATCTAAGCAGCTAGCCCCCATTGCAGAGTGATATTGAGTTCCCATCCATGGCATTGTGTTAAGTATACCCTTACCAGTGTACTTGGAGAATTGTGGTTTTCATGATGCCATTAATTTTGTATTTCATGTGTGGGATTTTATCCGTGCAGAGGAAATTCAACAAAGATAAGAGAGAGCACTATGTCACCATTCTTTCTTTCAAATTATGATGTGACTGAAGTGACCTAGTGAATTGAATCCTCTGTATGAACCAGGTGATTACAGACCTCTTGTACCTTAAGGGGTCTATTTAAGAAGGTGAGCAGATTATGGTGCACTGGATGGAGAATCTGATTACTTCTGAGAATGTCACACCGAGCAAAACTTGGAAATGTGAAAGGTGGAATATTTTATAGACCAGGGGAAGGCAATCTTTGAGAGGCGGAGATCTACCTGAACAACATGAAAGATCAAAGATCACGAGAGTTCAGTGCATTATTTTCTTTTCTTTTTTTTAAAGAAATTAACTAGTAAGGCCTAACTAAATAGCAAGCAAAACTTAGAAAAATATAAGAACACAAATGTCACTGTAAAAATATAAACTTAGCCTACCTTAAAAGTGGACAGTGCAGGTCAGTAGAGCACAGGACAGTGTCAGTAGAGCAGTAGATGGTATAAGTATAGCAGTGTACGTGTAAGTAGGGCAGTGGACAATGTCAGACAGTAAAACAGTGAACGGTGTCAGGAGGGCAGAGGATAGTGACATTAGAGCAGTGGATGGTGTAAGTAGTTTTTTATTTTTATATTATTTTTCACAATTTTATTTTGTATTACTTTTTAACAATTTTATAGCAGCCGCGTGTGTGTGATGGCTCACTTTTGAGGCAGAGTAGGTGATCGAGTCCTCAATCTCTATAGCCTAAGCTGCGCAGACAGAACAAATAGAAAGTGCTCTGTAGTGTCTCCCTGTTCATTCCGAAAATGAAGTATATTAAACATCGTTACCGATCACGTACTGTGTTCATTCAGAAAAGGATGGGGACCCCCCTACCCTGCTCTCCAGCCAGAAACACACCCCTCAGTCGGTGGGAGAGAGAGAAGGGGAAGCCACCAGTGGGGGGGGGGACTGGGGAGCACACAGGAGGGCCCAGCCAGCAGAAGGACAGGGAACAGGGACAGGAGGGGTTGAGGGGGAAGCATTTAGCAAAACCGATCCCCCTGTAGTCTCCTCCTGCAGCAGCTGAATGCCGGCTGGAGGGAGAAGCCTCTGCTCCCGTCCAGATTCTAGAGGTCAGCAAGGAAGGGGCACAATCTACCTGTCACCTGCTCGCAATCGACATGTTGCCGTTCCCCGATAGACATTGTACTTTGCACTATCATGTCGAATAGATGGTACTTATGCAGCCCTGTCAATTTATGCAGCACTTTACATTATTATGCATCCACATTAGTCCCTGTCCTCAAGGAGCTTACAATCTAAGGTCCCTAAACTCGCATTTATATACGAAGGTCAATTTAGACTGGAGCCAAGGAGTACCCAGAGGAAACCAGCGCAGGCACAGGGAGAGCATGCAAACTCCTTTCAGGTAGTGCCGTGGTTGGGTTTCGAATGGACAACCCTACTGTTGCTAGGTGGAAATGCTAATCACTTAGCCATTGTGCTTCCCACATGTTTTGGGCTCAGTTGAGCTTTAGATTCATCTGCTTGTAAAGATATATGCACTTTAGTTTGAGTTTTGCACTTTCCTATTTCACTGGCACTTTATGATATAGTTTGGTATTAGAAGCTCTGCACGTTATTCTGATATCATTATAAACACTATGGGTCAGGGCTCGACAAATCCCAGGCGCCAGAACGCCATTGCAACTAGAAATTTCACTCTGGCGCCTGGGCTTTGATCAGTGACAGGTGCCTCTGCAACAGGGCGGGTTGCGGGGTCTTGGCAATGAACGTGATTAGCGGTGGCAGCGGGGATGGAGCAGGAAGAGTGGCACAGCGGCGGGTGGAACGAGTGGCCAGCAGAGTGAAGTCCAGCTGGGGATCCTTGGCGGCCTGTCATCCCCACTGCTGCTGTCGCCCTGCCCCAGGGTATTGAGGGAAGCGGCTTAAGAACATTGGGGATCCGGAGTAGTTGGTTTCCCAGCACCAGAGCGCCATGCTCCTCTGGCTGAATGAGAGGGGATGAGCACGGGAGAAAAAGTTATCAGTGGCGTTGCCAGGCGGGGGGTGCAGGCCGCACCGGTTGACACCCACCAGAGGGGTGACACCTGTGGGCAGCGGCACCGTTCGCTAACACTGCACGCCGCAAAGTTCTCACCCCTACACAGCGCACAGCGGAGCGGACCGAAACCGCCTCCCTCTCCCCTCTGTTTACGGAGGAGGGAGTGGAGGACGGAGTCAGAGGGACACACTCCGCTGTGCCTATCCCGCGCTGTTCTGAGGTCTGTAAAATTTTTAATGTAATCAAAATAGACATGTGCTGGGGGGGGGTGGCGTTATGGGAGGGAAGAGGGGGGTTATGCACTGATGGAGGGGCATGGTCTGCACTGAAGGGGGTCTGCACTGTGGGGGGCCTGCACTGATGGAGAGGGGGTCTGCAGTGCACTGAGGAGGGGTGCACTGAGAGGGGTCTACATTGATGGGGGATCTGCACTGATGGAGGGGGGTCTGCAATGATGGGGGGCTGTCTGCAATGATGGAGGGGGGTCTACACTGATAGATGGGGGTCTGCAATGAGGGGGTCTGTACTTAGTGAGGGGATCTATACTACGGGAGGGGGGTCTGTACTTAGTGAGAGGGATCTATACTGCGGGAGGGGGGTATGTACTTAGTGAGGGGGATCTATACTGCAGGAGGGGGGTCTGTACTTAGTGAGGGGGGTCTATACTGAGAGAGGGGGGTCTATACTGAGAGAGGGGGGTCTATAATTGGTGGAGGGGGGTGATACCAACCCTAGTGATGACACTGGGGCTCATCACTGAGTCATACCAAAAAAAACAAAAAACTGGCGCCTCACTTTTTTTAGCTGGCTCCTAGATTCAAAGCAAATTTGTCAAGTCCTGCTATAAGTAACATAGTGCTTATACTGTATGTGTGTGTACAGTATAATTATTAAGAGAACACAATCAGAGCTGATAAGAAAGCATCTGGTTACATTTGGTACTAACCAGTATTGTCTTTTTTTTTTTATTATTGCCTTTGTGGCAGTCATGCTTATTCATATTACTGCTACAGTCCAATGTTCACAAGTTAGAGAAAACATAATAATTTTACCTGACAATACTATCAATAGTGGGAAATATACTGCTCCTAGAGTCCTATAATGCAGTGTTTCTCAACTCCAGTCCTCAAGGCGCCCCAACAGGTCATGTTTTCAGGCTTTCCATTATTTTGCACAGGTGATTTGATCAGGTTCACTGCCTTAGAAATTACCACAGCCGTTTCAACTGAGGGAAATTCTGAAAACGTGACCTGTTGGGGCACCTTGAGGACTGGAGTTGAGAAAAACTGCTATAATGTATGTACAAGAACACTCTTTGTACAAAATGTAGGCCTTTTCACATTACACCTGCATATTCTTTCATTGTTCAGCTGTGGCTGTCACAGCTAAAACTTCAAAGGATGGCTTTAGGAAGGTGATGGTCTCTAACAAGTAAGAGTTCAAATTCCACTGGCTCAGCAATGATATGGTTATGCATTACACCCTTTGCTCACTAAAGTACATAATTTCTGGACAATACAAAATCTTGCTTAGTTTCAAATACTTGCAAGCCAGATCTACCTACATTACTGAATGACTTAAACGGACCATTAAAACTTTCAATGTATAAATTTAAAATTACATTTTTAGATCAGTAAATCAACATTTCATTAATGTTAAACAGACACACTTCCTTTGCACTGCACATATTGGCAAAGCAAAAAGCATTCATGTGCATTACTATTAACACTTGTTTAATCAGCAAAACTACAGCAAGACGTCCTGTTCACACAGAGATCTAGTGAAATGTACAACCACATTTAGAAAGCTTTATTTAGAAATGTTCCCACGTTATTCCTCCAAAAGGACCAATGTCATCCTGTTGAACTTCAGGTGCCAGGTGCCTTGCAGAACCCCCAGTCTGTTTCAGAGCTGCTTGAATATAATTAAACTGGCTGAATCAGGACTTCATCTCCCATGGTTCATAATTAATCAACCTAATTAAAAGAAAATCCTTTCCTGCTTTTTTTTGTAAAAGGAAAGGGTAAATTGTCATAGTTTACCCACTCAGCTTTTCCACCCTATTGTTAAAAGCTGCTGTGAGCAGCACTCTGCAGGGTAAACCCTTTAATACAGAAATGAGTGCTATGCGACGCTCCCTTACCAATCATGGCTGCAAGGTTTATACCAGAAGAACTGGGAAGTTTTGTAGTAGTATTCATTTATATGTTCATAGTGCTACAGGTTTTTAAACACATGGAACAAAGAGCTTGTTGTCACGCACTAGTATAGCCCTAAATATCCCAGTCCCCCAAGCCAGGCCGATCCTAGCCCCTTACCACGTGATCAGCTGTCCACCAATGACAGCTTATCACGTGATGTTAACAGAAGATCATAATCAATTACAGGCTTCTGTCAGAGGGACATTGGTCCCATCTGCCAGTGCCACCTACCAGTGCATACAAGTGCTGCCTATCAGTGCCACCTATCAGTGCTCATCAGTGCTGAGAATCAGCGCCTCAAACAGTGCCACCTATCAGTGTCACCTACCAGTGCCCATCAGTGTCCATCAGTGCTTATAAGTGCAGCCTCATCAGCGCACATCAAAGAAGGAGAAAAATCACCTGTTTTTAAAATTTTATAACAAAAAAAAAAGTTTTATAAATTTATGGTCTTTTTTTCATTTTTTCTGCAAAAAAATTAAAACCAAGCAGTGATTAAATACCACCAAAAGAAAGCTCTATTTGTGTGCAAAAAAAATTCATTTGGGTAGTGGTGCATGATTGTTCAATTGTCAAAGTGTGACAGCGCTGAAAGTTGAAAATTGGCCTGGGCAGGAAGGGGGTTTAAGTGCCCAGTAAGCAAGTGGTTAATTTACAGCATTTTTTTCACATCTACCTAAAACATTTGAATAGTAGTGTAATATATACATGAGAGTATATATATATATATATATATTATATATACACACACACACACGTGAGTGTATATATATATATATATATATATATATATATATATATATATATATATATATCTCACAAGGATGAAGTAACTATACATACACCAATGGAGCTGTTTATATGTAGCAAATTTGTCTAATGCTTTTATGTATTACAGTGTTTCCTGATTTGTAACCCACTGGGATAAAACTTATGTTCAAAAACTCTTTCTGGCACCTAACATCCTACTGGCTCGTGAAATGCGTTTGGAAGTAATAGAATGAGTCAATAGCATAGATTTATAGCCTAACCTTACATTACAAACCACAATTTGATTGCTGTAATGTCTGCCAAAAGGAACATCAAACACATTTCCCAGCTATACAATATACTGCTCAACAGTAATATGGGATCATTTCCACACTGGTTTTGTATTTATCTAACTAATCAGGGAAAAGCAGTGCATTAACTTTCATTTTGTATATAAAAATGTTTTGGCTCACATTCTAAATATTTCATCTCATATTTATCACAGCTTTTACAGAGTCATAAAACAAAAGTGATGTATTAGAACTGGTGATGTGTAACTACATAGACTAAATATGAGAACCTGTCTAAATGTATTTTAAAGCAAACATGTGGGTTAAGATAATACATCTAAACCATTAACTTTTTTTTCCCACTTAGCGACATTTATTGTAAATACCGTATATACTCGAGTATAAGCCAAGTTTTTCAGCACATTTTTTTGTGCTGAAAATGCCCCTCTCGGCTTATACTCGAGTCTGTGTCCATCTTCACCTTTGTGCGCCTGATACTGGCCAGCTGCAGGTCCCCAACCTTGACACACACGTAGCCCCACTCTTCTTCTACAAGTGTGCAGGGGACCTACGGCCGGGGAGCACCGATTTTTCAAAGCCGGGCACCCCTTCCATAGACTCCCATGTTAACCTGTAATTTCTCCAGTGATTTTGGGGACCTGGTACTGGCCGGCCCTAGGTCCCCTGGACCCCAAACTTGGCACACATATAGCTCCACTCTTCATCTATAAGTGTGCAAAGTTTGTTGTCCAGGGAGCACCGATTTTTTAAAGCCAAGCACCCCTTCCATAGACTCCCATGTTAAACGTCTAGTCACACAGCGCCGGAGATCAGGTAGGGAGATTGGGCACAGTGAGGCATGGGCACAGTGAGTCATGGGCACAGTGAGGCATGCATATGGACACAGTGAGGCATGCAGATGGACACCCTAGGCTTATACTCGAGTCAATACGTTTCCCCATTTTTTTGTGGTAAAATTAGGTGCCTCGGCTTATATTCAGGTCGGCTTATACTCGAGTATATATGGTAAGTGGAAGAAAATTCCATCTGGGCAGAAGCAAGTGTGGCCAAAGTTATTCAATTTTCAAGGAAAACAAAATAAGTATAGTCTTATTTATTGCCCTCATTCCAGTCCTATATCTAATGATAAATATACTTTATCCTTATTATCTGTTTAAATCATCATGCATTGTAAATATGGGCCATAGTTATGGTATGACTTCATTGGGCTGCGAGGAATGAAGCCAATTATTTGCCCAGCCCGCAAAGTTTTGTATACAGTACTTCTAAAATAAGTATCCATAAATTTGTACTATATATTCATATGTTTCCCTAAAGACTACCAAAAGAAAGATATATAAAAAGACTGACTGATGGCAATACTTCATCCCTAAAATGAAAAACTTCCTAACACAGCTTTAAGTTGTACCACTGGTGCAAGTGTCTCTGACCTTCCAGTTTCCCTATCGTTCAAGAACTCAAAACAGAAGAAATAGTGCAGCACCAACTTCAATATCCCTGTACAGTATGTGATTTTTGCCCCTTAAAGTGATACTAAATTCAAGTTTTTTTTTCTGTTAAAAATAACAAACATGTTATACTTCCCTGCTCTGTGCAGTGGTTTTGCATAGAGCAGCCCCGATCCTCCTCTTCTCGGGTCCCTCCCTCCTGTTGCGTGCCTCCATAGCAAGCAGCTATCCAAACATGGAGCTGTGGTTCGGCCCTTCCCCTCTCTGCCCTCATTGGTTAACTGACTCCCAGACGACCGAGGCACTCGTGGATATCGCTGGATCGAGGGGCTCAGGTAAGTATTATGGGGGGGGGGGTGAGGGGGGCTGCTGCACACAGAAGGCTTTTTATCTTAATGCATATAGATAAAAACCTTTTGCCTTTACAACCACATTAAACAGGAAGTAAACCCTGATGGGTTTTACTACTTCTTTTTTTCCCTGCAAAGGTCAAGCATAATGGGCTACTATGCATCGCAAAGTAGCCCATTACGTGTCGCTTACCTAAAACCGATGCCTGCAATGTCACTGCTGTCCCCACTAGCAGCGAGCGCCGTAGAAAATGGCGCTTGTCTCTATTGTAAATATCTCCTAAACCAGTGTTTCTCAACTCCAGTCCTCAAGGCGCACCAACAGGTCATGTTTTGGGGATTTCCTGCAGATGAAACAGCTGTGGTAATTACTAAGGCAGTGAAACTGTTTAAATCCCCTGTGCAAATCAATGGAAATCCCAAAAACATGACCAGTTGGTGCGCCTTGAGGACTGGAGTTGAGAAACACTGTCCTAAACCATAGAGGTTTAGGTGATATTTCCAGCACCTACAGGTAAGCCTTAATCTAGGCTTACGGCTGGTTTCATACTGGGGGCGGTATAGCGCCACTATTTTTAGCGCGCTATACCATCGGAATTGCGGCGGTATTCGGCCACTAGCGGTGCGGTTTTAACCCCCGCTAGCGGCCGAAAAAGGGTTAATACCGCCAGCAATGCGCCTCTGCAGAGGCGCATTGCCGGCGGTATTACCGCGGTTTCCCATTGCTTTCAAAGGGAAGGAGCGGTGTAGGAGCGGTAAACTCACCGCTCCAAAGATGCGGCTAGCAGGACTTTTTTCACGTCCTGCTAGCGCACCGCTCCAGTGTGAAAGCCCTCAGGCTTTCACACTGGAGAAACAGCAGCCGCTGTTTAGGGTCAGTTTGCAGGCGCTATTTTTAGTGCAATAGCGCCTGCAAACCGCCCCAGTAAGAAAGGGGCCTACCCGTAGGTAAAAGTGGTTGTACAGGGTGTACAACAATTTTAAGGATTTAACTGAAAAATTTAAAACCACTTATATCAGCCCTAACTTTAATCAGCGAAATAATGTATATAAATACAGACTTGCCATGCAAACTTGTGCAGTTTCTGACTTCTAAAACATGTGTAGGGACAGCCAGCATTTCCATACTCTGAGGAAACCGAGGCATCCGCAGGATTGCCAATATGCACCCAGTTGCCATAAGGAATACTTTAGTTATCCATTAACTTTACCATTTGTTTGCATGTATACAATGGGTAAAGAATACCGACCTGCCAAAGCAGTTGTGGTGCATTGTAAGCACCTATGTATAATTCTGATCTACTGTGTGTAATTCACTATGTTTAAAGTGTTACTAAACCCAGGACCCTACATTCACTATATCTGGTCTCCCACAGTACACGGAAATGCAATTATTTTAGTACATAGCAGTCTTGTGACTTCTATCAGTGCCTGCTAAAACTTGTAGAAGGAGTTTTCATATTGCACTGGCTGTCCTATCAGGATGCAGGACACCTGACTCTGTCTGGACAGTGCTGATTGGCCCTGTGCTGATCACATGCACCCCTCCAAAGAAAAAAAAAAAAAAACTAGCAATACACACCATACTTAGCATGTTTAGCCTGACTGTAGTAACTCTGTCTTATCTGGACATGTTTTGGGGGCAATGCAAGAAGGGGAGGATCTGTGCATACAGGGTCAAACAGCTTTTCTACACAATGCAGAGGATTCATCCCTTAGATTCCACAGTGAGTATAATAAGCATGCTTTACTGCATATACACACTGATTTTAATAACACTTTAGGTCTATGTTTGGCTAAGCAGAACATTTCACCTAAAATGCCTATCATGATGGAAGTCTACAAGGCTCCTGATCACGCCATACTATGTTATATTACTGATGCAAATTCCCACATCAGGCCTGACTTCAGACTCGGGAGCCTTATTTCACTGTATGTGCTATCGCCTTTAGCTTTCTAACTATGCAAAGAGATACACTTTGGTCTAAACTTGAGTGCCTTGATGGTTAATGATTTGGTCATATATATGTAGAAGGCCAAAATCAGTAAAATCTCCATTTGGCATCCTGCTGAACATCTGGAGAAAGAAGGAAATGCAACACATCCATGTAGCGCCCATCCAAATTTATGGGACGCTATATGTGTAAATTTAGGGGTGGTCCGAGCCCAAAGTTGGGCTCGGACCTGTTGGATTAGAACAAACTGTGCTTCTGCTCTAGGTGTGATGCTGCCTGGTAGTACAGTTCCCTGTTGCCAAGGGGTGGCACTGTCACTTCGGGCTCAGGTTGAACCACAGGAGGTATCGTAGCACTATTGGGTGTCCTCTCTCGGCAGCTGTGTGGTGGGCGTAGTCAATCCGCTGTGCCTGCTGGGAGGGGGCACTTAAGGGGCAGATGCCATCAGGCGGGGTGGTTGGACTCCAGGGGACCCCTTGGTCCTGGATGTGTGGTGCGTACCCCACCTTTGTGGCCCTCAAGGCCATGGGGTGCATTCGCGTGCTTCAGTCTCGGACACCTGCAGCCCGAGGCTGCATCGCTGTTTGGTAGGCCCAGCTCGGCTGGCTGGGGCCTATACCTTGCGAGGGATCCCAGGCTGCCCACCATTTGGGAGCCCAACTTTAGGAAAGGAGTCCAGGGGAGGAACGGTCCCGGCGGAGATAGCGACGGTACTGCTGTCTCGGGGAAAGGCCTGGGGACTAACCTAAAGAGGGATCCGACCATCTTTATTTGTGGAGGTTCAGGACATTAATCATTCCTGTGGCAGAGGAAACCTCCTGAACGCATCCTATCACAAAGGGAAGGAAAGCTTTAATCCGTGCTCCACTTCGGCTGCTAGGACTGCTCTTAAAGAGACTATCCGGGTAAGCTATACCCACTCAGGCTTGAGTGGCGACAAAAGTGTTCTTTGAGTGTTGCGTCCCTGAACCTTCCCCTACTCTGTCGTTTCTACTCTCTCTCTATCTTCCAAGTTTTACCTCAAGAAAATAATAAAACCTTGCTTAGGTTTTACACCTGTGTGGACATTGGCTTTATTACATAGGGACTTTTGCATAGACAACGGAGGCCAGGGATCCACTCTGGAGAGGTAATTCGCCGCAAGGCCCAAAAATCTAACACTGCTCGCCTCTCCGTACATGGAGTTGGATACCGGGCAAGTAGTAGGTGTGCCTTACTGCAAAATGGGTGAAGCGGAAGGGTCTGTGTGCTACATACACAGCCTAAAACTTTTATCACTAGAGGATAGTTTTCATCTCACACATACAACAGAAAACAGGCAGGTGTAATACATGCTCCAGTTAACAAATGAGACCATTACAAAGAGGACATATGGGTACTTTTAATTAGGACCAGAAAGCCAAAAGCCACTCTATATTAGCAACTGAGTTCCCATATGCAAATGTCAGTTTTATCACTCCAAGTAGATTATTCAGTTTGCAAGATCTGTGTCTGTCATTTGGTGCCCCTGTTTAGTAACCCAATAATTATATGCTGAATTTGCAAACTGAAACAACATTTAACTCTATAGGCACCAAAATACTAGCCAAATGAGCACTTTATTTTTTTTTTATATTCTTATGGGAAAAGAGGTGAATAATAGAAATGTTTTAGTGGCAGTAAAGAACAAATGTGTGAGTACATTAGGGAAGGTTCTAAGCACACAGACTGAAGGCTGAAGGCAGATGACCTTCAATAAACATTCTACCAGTAATGGTCCATGCTGTTTCAACTGATTAACCAATACAAGAGAGGCAGGAACCTTTGCCAGGAAAAAATACAGAATAGTATTGTTGACAAAAGCTAAAACATCACAACAAATTTCAAGTATACAGTTGGGAAAATTATTTTCATCCCCTGCAGATTTTGTAAGTTTGCCCACTTATAAAGAAATGAAGGGTTTATCATTTTTATCACAGGTGTATTTTAAATGAGAGACAAAATAATCAACCAAAAATCCTGAAAAAACACATTAAAAAAATGCTATAAATTGAGTTGTAGTTCAATGAGTAAAATAAGTATTTGATCCCCTACCAACCAACAATAATTCTGGCTCCCACAGACTGGCTACAGTACGGGCACTTGTGGCAAGACTAGTCTTGTCAATTTAAGAAGGTGCTCCTGACAACTTGTTATGTGTATAAAAGACATCTGTTCAAAGAAACATTTTCTTCCATTCAAACCTCACTATCATGTGCAAGACCAAAGAGAGAGCTGTCAAATGATGTCAGGGACAAGACTTTAGATCTGCACAAGGGTGAAATGGGCAACAAGACCATCAGCATGAAGCTTGGTGAGGAGACAACTGTTGGAGCGATAATTTGCAAATGGAAAAACTACAAAATAACCATCAATCGCCCTCGGTCTGGAGCTCCATGCGAGATTTTGCTTCATGGGGTAAGGATGATCATGAGAAAAGTGAGGGATCAGCCCAGAACTACACGGGAGGAGCTTGTGAATGATCTCAAGGCAGCTGGGACCACAGTCACAAAACAAACCATTGCCAACACAATTTGCCACCATGGATTAAAATCCTGCGGCGCCAGAAAGGTCCCCTTCCTCAAGAATGAATGATTCAGAGAAGGCTTGGGAAAATTGGATTTTTATAACAGCTTACCTGTAAAATCCTTTTCTTGGAGTACATCACGGGACACAGAGCGACATAGTCATTACTAATGGGTTATATAGTTACCGTCAGGTGCTGGCACTGGCAACTTCCAAAACCGGAAGTACCCTCCCCTATATAAGCCCCTCCCATCCGGGAGCACCTCAGTTTTGTAGCAAAGCAATAAGTGTCCCTAAAGAGGGGCGGGAGCTCTGTGTCCCGTGATGTACTCCAAGAAAAGGATTTTACAGGTAAGCTGTTATAAAAATCCAATTTTCTTTCTCGTACATCACGGGACACAGAGCGACATAGTCATTACTAATGGGATGTCCTAAAGCAATGCCAAATGAGGGGGGGGATACACCATATATAAGCTGAGCGCTATCAGACATGAGGATCTTTTGCGGCCTGCAACACACTGCGCCCAAAGGCGACATCCTCCTGACTTCTAACGTCCACCTGGTAGAACCTAGTAAACGTGTGTACTGAAGACCATGTTGCGGCCTTACAGACTTGAGCCAGGGAGGCCTGGTGATGCACTGCCCATGAAGTTCCAACTGCTCTCGTGGAGTGCGCCCTAACTTTGAACGGAGGCGGTCTACTTCTCAAGCTATAGGCTTGTATTATGACCTGTCGAATCCACTTGGCTAAAGTAGATTTTGACGCTGCCTGACCCTTTCTGGGGCCTTCCGGCAGAATAAACAAAGTATCCGTTCTGCGAATCTGAGCAGTGGCTTTTAGATAAGCTTTAACTGCTCTTACTACATCCAAAGAATGCAATAACTTTTCCTCTACCGAAGTAGGCTTGGGGAAAAAAGAAGGAAGAACCACATCTTGGTTCAAATGAAACCTCGATACCACCTTAGGAAGAAAGGCTGGATGAGGACGTAACACTACTCTGTCCTTATGGATAACCAGATATGGCTCCTTACAGGACATAGCTGCTAATTCCGATACTCTTTTAGCCGAACAAATGGCTACTAGAAAAATCAATTTCCTGGTGAGAAGCACTAAGGAAATATGCTGTAATGGTTCAAATGGTTGTTTCTGTAGAACCGACAGAACCAAGTTTAGATCCCATGGACATATGGGAATATTAACCGGAGGACTAATACGCATCACTCCTTGTATAAAGGCTTTGACTAGTGAATGCGAAGCCAAGGGCCTTTGAAAAAATATTGACAAGGCCGAAATCTGACCCTTGATAGTACTCAAGGCAAGCTTCCTATCTACAGCCCACTGTAGGAAGTCCAGAATCCTACCTATTACGTACTTATGTGGATGCCATTTCTTGGCCTCACACCACGCGATGTACGCCTTCCAGATTCTATAGTAGATCTGCCTGGATACCGGCTTCCTGGCATTGATCATGGTAGATACCACAGCATTAGAGAGCCCTCTCTTTTTTAGAATGTGGGCTTCAATAGCCAGGCCGTCAAACCTAGGGCTGGTAAGGAAGGGTGGTATATCGGTCCTTGCGAAAGCCGGACGACGTGGGAGAGTCCAAGGACTCCCCACTGAAATTTTACAATCTCCGCGTACCACGCTCTTCGGGGCCACGCTGGAGCCACCGGAATCACTGGTTTCTTTTCTACCCTGATTCTGCGGAGTAATCGAGGTAACCATTGGCGGTGTGAATGCATATATCAGCTTGAACTGATCCCAAGGGAACACTAGGGCATCCGAGCCGCAAGCTAGGGGATCCCTTGTCCGAGAGACAACCCTGTCCCCCTTTGCGTTGAATCTGGATGCTAGAAGATCTACATCCGATGTTCCCCACCGCTGACATATTGTCCAGAAAACCTCGGGGTGAAGGGACCCTTCCTCTGGGCCTAATTGCTGGCGACTTAGAAAGTCCGCCTTCCAATTCTCCACTCCTGGAATGAATACCGCAGATATGGCTGGGACATATTTTTCTGCCCATTTCAGGATGTAATTTACTTCCCTCTGGGCTGCACGACTCCTGGTGCCCCCCTGATGATTGATATATGCCACTGCTGTGGCATTGTCTGATTGAATTCTGACAGGGGACCCTTGGAGTTTGGATGTCCATGCTACTAGGGCATACCGGGCTGCTCGTATCTCTAAGAGATTGATGGGCAGGGCCTTTTCTGCATCCGACCATCTGCCCTGGAGAGACTATTGCTCCAGTACTGCTCCCCAGCCTATAAGGCTGGCATCTGTAGTGACCACCTTCCAAGAAATCGGACTGAAGGATTTCCTTTTTTCCAGATTCTGGGGAACCAACCACCAACGGAGGCTCTTGCGAACGGAAGGGGACAAGGACATTGTAAGTCTAGGGCCTGAACTTTTTTGTTCCAGGCTGACAGTATGGCCCCTTGCAAATTCCTTGAATGGAATTGACCGTAGGGTACTGCTTCGAATGATGCCACCATTTTTCCCAGCAGCCTCATATACAGGCGTATGGACGGCTGTCTTTTTTGTACCCACTAAGTGGATCAAATCTTTCAAAGACAACACCTTTCCTCGAGGCAAGAATATTTTTCTCTGGCCTGAATCCAACCTTAGCCCCAAGTATTCCAGACTTTTGACTGGTTTTTAGGGCTGACTTGTCTCGGTTGATAATCCAACCGTGAGATTCCAGATACTTGATCGTCTTGTGAACGACCACGTCTAGTTTTTTCACTGAGTGGTCTATCAGCAACAAGTCATCCAGATATGCCATTATCATTACACCTTGTGTTCTTAGATTGGCCAATAAAGGGCCAGAATTTTTGTGAACACTCTTGGTGCTGTGGCCAAACCGAAGGGTAAGGCTCTGAACTGAAAATGGCGCCCTTCTACTGCAAAGCGTAGAAATTTTTGGTGGACTGGAAAGATGGGAATGTGCAAATAAGCATTTTTGATGTCGATCGTGGCTAACCAATCCTCCCCTTGTAGGGCAGTGGCCACCGATCGGATCGACTCCATCGGAAAGTCCTGATATACAGGAATTTGTATAGCCCTTTTAGAATTAATATGGGCCTCCCGTCCGCGTTTGCTTCGGGACTGTAAAGAGGTTTGAGTAAAACCCGAACCCTCACTCTTCCAGGGGAACCTCCATAATTACTCCTTGGAGCAATAGTTGTTCTAGTGCCAACAGGAGGGACTCTCTCTTCCGGGGATCCCTTGGCACGTTTGACCTCAAAATGGGAAGGAGGAGAGTCTTTTAACTCCAAACTGTATCCCAAACCTACTGCGGAGAGCACCTATCTGTCTTGATCGTGTCCCGCCAGGTCTCTTTGCGAACAACTGGAGTCCTCCCCCCACCCGACTGAGTGGGGGCTTCAATGAATTTAACTTTGGGGGAGGTTTTGTACCTCCCCTGACCCAGGGTTTCTCATTACCCTGCTACTGTCCCTGTTTTTTACCCCCGGGATTTGACCAAGGAGGCCGTCGGAACTGTTACACAGCCGATGCCCCAGGGACTGGAGAAGCAGGCCTCTTAAAGAGGGACCTCTAACTCTGCTTTTAACCGGCAAGAGCGTATTTTTACCGCTGGAAATTTTCTGGATATATTTGTCCAGGTTTTCCCTGAATAAGCGTTCACCATGAAATGGGACGCTAACCAGCCATTCTTTACAGGGAGCTTCAGCAGACCAGTTTCTGAGCCATAGGAGCCTACGCATATGTACTATAGACAGCGTAAGGCGGGAGGCCTGATGGACTGAATCCTCTATGGCGTCAACCGCAAAGCCTAAGGCTCTAGGTAGATCAGCTAGGGCAAAGCCTGCTGATCTGTCAAGTCCCTCAAGACCTGTTTCAACTGATCCTTCACTGCTTAGCAGACCCCAATAGCTGCTACTGCTGGTTGTATCACCAAGCAGATTTTCATAAGGACTCCAATCTTTTATCTATTGGGTTCTTGAACATTTGGACATTATCCACTGGACATGTCAGTGATTTATACATACAAGAGATGGCTGCGTCCACTGTAGGGACCTTCCATTTTTTTTTTTTGTTGATGAACTTATCCTCCATGGGATAGACCACCGGAAATCTCTTGGGGGAATAAATATTTTCTCAGGACGTTCCCAATCCTGGTAAATGAGCCCTTTCAGTAAAGGGTGAAGTGGAAAAGAACAAACAGTCTGGGGGCTTCTAGCGACCCCAACGAGGATACAGTAGTGGTTGATGGTTCCGCAAGGTGCATTTTTAAATGCTGATCGGACCATGTTAGTCAGAGACTGAACCCATAATCTTTCAGCTTAAGATGCTGAGAAAAGGTTCCCCCACTGTTGATTCCTCTATAACAGAATCAACCTTATCCTGATCCCCTTCAGGCAGGTCGATCCCTGTATGGGACTGTTGCTCTGCTAACAGGCACTCTGAAGGAGGAGACGGAGATCGGGCGTGCTTTCCCTGACAGGGAGGCAGCGATAAATTTTGACAATCTCTCTCTAATCCTCCCAGAGCTGAGGAAAAAACCTCCTCTGTTACATACACAGGAGCAGGTGGCTGAGGACAGCCACAGTACCAAGTACCCCTGCGGGGTCTCTACGGTCACTTACCTCTGAACTTCAGGGGAGACTGGTGCAGCAGGAGTATGCCCAAGATCCTCAGAGCCCGATGAGACCCCCTTCGCTTCCTGGAAGATTCAGTTCCGGAGCTTCTGGACGGCATATTCCTAAGCCTAAAGCTGAGGTATTCCAGCCGTAATACACCACTTTTACTGAGAATAGTCTAGCACAATTGCTGCTATATCACAGTTGGTGTCTACTAATGTGCCTTTCTAGGGGATGCCTGTATCAACCGCTTGCTGTATGCCTTTAAATGTTGCCAGCTCTGTCTCTGTACTTCATAGCCAGCTTACTGCAATAATGTGGCTTTTTAAAAACCTGCTGGGACGCCCGCACATGCGCAGAAGCGCTGCGGCGCGCACAGAGCGTCATCCCCCAGGCCCCGCCCCTTTTTCCAGCCACCTCTATATATAGAGGCGCGTGCACACGCACGCGCGCGGCCACGTGCGCCTCGGCGCTAATTTTCAAACATGGAAACCAGGGACAGGAGCCAGGGCCCCCTTTGCCGCAGGCCGGGGGATAGACGAACACTGCAACATGGCAGAGGAAACAGTTTCCTGTAGGAGAACTCACCAGCTGCCTGGACTTTGTTCTCTGAGAAGAAACTAGTCCATATGACAAGAAAAACATTCCACAGCGGCCTCTAGTGGACAAACACAGGTACCGCAGTTTAATATACTAAACATATATAAAAAAACATTCCTTTTTTTTTTTTTTTTCTTGACCACCATTAAAAATTATTACATTTTTTTAGTAGTTACAGGCATGCACAGATATTAGCGGGAATACCGTTAGGTAACAGACAGAAAGACAAATTAGGCTTGGGGGTCCCCCAATAGAACCAAGTTCCTGGGGGCCCCCACTTACCTGTTCCCCGCCGCAGGACTTTGTTTGGTCCACAAAAGCCCAAACTTCACCTATCACGGCAGGCATTGTAATCAAACCTTCAGGGACCGGGTTCCCAAGGATTCCACTCCCCTGGACCTGTATAGCACCCTGCACAGAAAACATCTTGGTCGTGGGTATGACCAGAGCTCTGGATCCCAGGGTCCAGCTCTCCTAAGAGAAGCATTACAGGCAGAACCTTGCTCTTCTCTGCAAGGCCCGGGTACCGACCGTTTAGCTATGAAGCTTTTTTGGTCGGATCCGGAATAGCTTACTGAGGCCCAAAAGAACCTGTACGCAAGCTCAGTGAAAAACACATGTTTCTTCTTGGCCAACACCTTAGACACTGGCAAAAAACTGAGGTGCTCCCGGATGGGAGGGGCTTATATAGGGGAGGGTACTTCCGGTTTTGGAAGTTGCCAGTGCCAGCACCTGACGGTAACTATATAACCCATTAGTAATGACTATGTCGCTCTGTGTCCCGTGATGTACGAGAAAGAAAGTGCTGTGGTCAGAGGAGACCAAAATTAAGCTCTTTGGCATTAACTCGACTTGCCGTGTTTGGAGGAGGAAAAATGCTGACTATGACCCTATGAACACCATCCCTACAGTCAAGCACGGAGGTGGAAACATTATGCCTTGGCGCGGTTTCTCTTTTAAAAGGTACAGGCCGAATTTGCCCCAATTAGGGACCAATGGATTGGGCCATGTATTGTAAAATCTTGGATGAGAACCTTCTTCCCTCAGTCAGAACACTACAGATGGGTAGTAGATGAGTCTTCCAGCATGACAATGACCCAAAACATTATGCCAAGGCAACAAAGGACTAGCTCAAGAAGAAACACATTAAGGTTATGTAGTGGCCCAGCCACTCTCCAAACCTTAAAGTGGTTGTAAACCCACGAAAAAATCAAAAAACTGCAAGACAAAGGCATAATGAGCTAGTATGCATAGCATACTAGCTCATTATTAAATACATACCTTAGATCTAAGCCCCCACAGCGGTCCCGGTACACCGCTGTGGCCAGCGATATTGTATCCCGGAGTTCCTTTCGGGTATCGAAGGCTCCAGTGCTGTGATTGGCCGGAGCCGTCACTCCTACACATGCACATGGGAGCCGCCGGTAACGGCACAGCAGCTGAAGAAACGACATGAACGAGCCGTTTCTTCAGGGTGCATGTGCCGATGACACAGCGAATATCTCCTAAACGGTGCAAGTTTAGGATATTCACGGTACCTACAAGTAAGCCTTATTATAGGCTTACCTGTAAGTAAAAGTGGTGTGTAAGGGTTTACAACCACTTTTAAACCTATAATTTATGGAGGGAGCTGAAACTTCGAGTTGTCAAGCGACAGCCAAGAAACCTTAAGGATTTAGAGAAGATCTGTAAAGACGAGTGGACAAAATTTCCTCCTGAGATGTGTCAACAAGGGTTTCTCCAGCAAGTATGAAGCCATGTTTTGCTTGGGGATCAAATACTTATTTTATTCACTGAACTGCAACTCAATTTATAATATTTGTATATGTTTTTTTCTGGATTTTTGGTTGATATTGTATCTTTATTATTTAAAATACACCTATGATAAAAATGATAGACCCTTCATTTCTTTGCAAGTGGGCAAACTTACAAAATCTGCAGGGGATCAAATAATAATTTTCCCCACTGTACTAACTAGGTAGGGTAGCACATTTTTACTTTTAGCATTCAGGTGTATGGTCTCGATAACGTTTAACCTGCAGCAACCCAGTTTCAGTGTTTTGGAGTGGATTGGTATAATAGACATTTGACACTTTGCGTGAGGGTTAGGGTTGCCACCTTTCCTTCAAGTCAAACCCGAACACTGTAGTGGTGCATAGCAAATTTTCTTATAGTGTAAACTATACATATATTTTGCTTTTAAAAAACATTTCTAATCATATGAATTTAATAACAAGAGTCCTCCTTTACATCAGAGTCCACAGAGTTCCCCTTTTACATCTGAATTTGCAGAGTTCCCTTTCACTGTAAGGGGGGACTCTGCAGACTCCGACATAAGGGATGCTCTGGGAACCCTGATTTAAGAGGGAACACTGAGAACTCTGATGTACAGAGAGGACTCTGATGTAAGGGGGAACACTGTGGCCTCTGGTGTAAAAGGGAACTCTGATGTAAGGGGTGCTCTGAGAACCCTGATTTTCCTTAGTATACTTACTCAGAGGAAGGAGAGAGGAGAGACTTCATTTACAGACAGGGATGGATGGTGAGCTCACTCACCCCTTGGCAGCCATCCAGATGTATCTGAGGCTGCTGGACTTCCAATTTCCGATCCCCACTTTCCTTTTCTGAGGCACAGTGCTGGGATTGGAGTGTGGGCAGACACAGAGGAAGAGGTGCAGATCGATCCTTCTCCTCTCCTGTCTGTGTGTGTGTGTTTGGGGGGGGGAGACTGTTATTGCTAGCTTTTGGCCAGCTTAGACAACTGTAGCCAGTAACCCTGCTGGCAAACTATAGTCCAGTCTGAATAATGTGTCCGGGTTTCAGGCAGTCTGAATCCTGGACGCAATGGTTCCAAACCCAAACTGGCCGGGTGAATACCGGACAGGTGGCAACCCTAGTGAGGGTCCATTTTTTATTTTAGTATTAATTGAGTAGCAGCAATCATCAAGATTTTGACTTGTCATCCAAGTTTGTGATGCACTAAGGATGTTAGTGCAATCTGCCAATAATTCACATGTGTTTTTTAGGGGCCTGTGTTGATAGGTGCATTCCTCCAGCATATTAGATCAGTTTGAGATGCTTTTGAGAACATTTACATTTAATTGGTAGTGGCAATTGATCCTACTCATCTGCACCAACCTGCTTCAAGCTTCTTTTTGCATCCCTTTGATTTGCAAATGAATGTGAAAATGTGAAATTTTGTATCCAAAGTTTAGTTTAGGATTAAGTGGTTCTAAAGCTAAAAAATTTTTTACATTATTGCATTCCCTGCATTAAGGTAAAAAAAAATGTTTTACCACTTGCTGTGCCCTCCTTCCCCCCAAAAAAACACTTACCTGAGTTCTGTATTGATCCAGTGCTGTGTCTGTCTACAGTTCTTCTTCCCATGTGTTTTTCTTCTCACAGGATGTTCTGTAAAAGTGGGAGCCATTTGGCTCCAGCTGCTGTCAATCAAATCCTGTGAGCAGAGAGAGAGGGTCGGGCCAAGTCAGGCTGTGTGTGTCTATGGATACACACAGCTGGGCTTGGGAGGGAGTCTACACATTTGCCCCAATAGCAAGTGGTTTGCTATAGGGGTAGAGGAGGAGGTTTGGGAGGAGCCAAGATCACCAGCAGACAGCAGAAGAGGAGGTTTGGGGCTGCTCTGTGTAATATTGCACAGAGCACTTCTTGTTAAAAAAAAAAAAAAATATTGCACAGAGCAGGTGAGTACAACATGTTTGTTATTTTATTTAAGAAAATATGCTTTTATAAATGCTATGTCTTTGGAATAGGAACTAGGTAGGCCAATAACATGTAACAAAGGTTCCATATAAACACTTCAGATAGGGTGGTAACTTGAAGACAGTATGTTATAAAAAAAAAGAAGCTTTTAAAATGTCAAGTTGTATAGCTTTGTAAAATACAAGATTTGTGGGCCTTTGATTGGTATACTGCAGTGATTATAGCTTTTTCTCAGTAAATACTAATACTACTGTTTTCCCCCTTACCTGACCTCAACCACTATCAGGACCTGTCAAAAGCAAACGGTGAAGTACCACATCCAAAGTAAAAGTTCAAATTTGATTCCATTGATAGGTTCTGCATATGCAACTGATGTGTTTCACGGGTCATACAGTGCCATCTTCATAAGTCTTGCAATGTAGTGATGCATGGGAAGGGCACACTTCACAGCAGCTGGCTTAACAAGCCTTTACCTTGCAAGCCCTGATGAAGGAGGTACTGTTTGACTCCCAAAACATGCAGGTTACATATGCATAGTTGCCAACATTGCAAAAAAAACATCTGGGACACTTTTTTTGTATTGAGGCGGAGCCTTGTTATAATCAGGGGGCGGGGCATTCATTTGTAGGCGTGTCATGCTGGAGCGAAAAATGCGGCGCGCGAAGCGCGCCGTGACGAAAAATGGGCGTGGTTTACGCACGATAGTGGGTGTGGTTTAAATGGGCGTGGTTCAAAGGGGTGTGGCTAGAGTCCGAGGTGAGAGAAAGAGAGAGAAAGAAATAGAAAGAAAGAAGCCAGATCCTACACCACAATAGTAATGTGTAACAAAATTGGCAGATAAGGATACTCCAAAACACCTGTTGGCGCTTCAATCATCCCGGCACCATGGTTGTTACGGTGTCAGGATGATTGAAGTGCATTATTTCTATTATTACATTGTAATATAAAATGAAATCATTCAACTCACCATAATGCCGAATCAGTGGAAGCCCTGAGCGTGTTACCTGCCACGTCGCCTGCCACCAGATGGCCTCCCCAGCAGTCCGTCCTTGCATCAGGTGCCTCCCCAGCAGTCCGTCCTTGCATCAGGTGCCTCCCCAGCAGTCCGCCCTTGCATCAGGTGCCTCCCCAGCAGAGCCCCCTCCACACTTGTGGACAAGGGTCCAAAAATCATGATTGTCCCGGGAAATTCGGGACTGTTGGTAACTATGCAGGCGTCCCCAGTGGAGTCCCCCCTTACATCAGGCGTCCCCAGTGGAGTCCCCCCTTACATCAAGTGTCCCCAGAGGAGTCCCTCCTTACATCAGGCGTCCCCAGCGGAGTCCCTCCTTACATCAGGCGTCCCCAGCGGAGTCCCTCCTTACCTCAGGCGTACCCAGCGGAGTCCTTCCTTACATCAGGTGTACCCAGAGGAGTCCCCCTTACATCAGGCGTCCCCAGCAGAGTCCCCCCTTACATCAGGCGTCCCCAGCGGAGTCCCCCCTTACATCAGGCGTCCCCAGCGGAGTCCCCCCTTACATCAGGCGTCCCCAGTGGAGTCCCCCCTTACATCAGGCGTCCCCAGTGGAGTCCCCCTTACATCAAGTGTCCCCAGCGGAGTCCCCCCTTACCTCAGGCGTCCCCAGCGGAGTCCCCCCTTACCTCAGGCGTCCCCAGCGGAGTCCCCCCTTACCTCAGGCGTCCCCAGCGGAGTCCCCCCTTACATCAGGCGTCCCCAGCGGAGTCCCCCCTTACATCAGGCGTCCCCATCGGAGTCCCCCCTTACATCAGGCGTCCCCAGCGGAGTCCCCCCTTACATCAGGCGTCCCCAGCGGAGTCCCCCCTTACCTCAGCCGTCCCCAGCGGAGTCCTCCCTTACCACAGGCGTTCCCAGCGGAGTCCCCCTTACCACAGGCATCCCCAGCGGAGTCCCCCCTTAACCACAGGCGTCTCCTGTCTCGGCCGCCATTATTGTTTCCCCTTCCCCGAAGGGGAACAAAATAGAGGCGGAGCCGACAGTGTGGCTGAAAAAAAAAATTAAACTGTGGCGCTGCCGACCCCCGCCCCTTTCCATTACAGACAGACCTGCAGCGGGGCGGGGCGGGGCGGGGGGGTGGCCTGCCGGCCAGCCAAAACACAGATGTAGTACAATAGAAGATAAAGCTGCTGCGGCGCCGCCCACCCCCGGGGAGGTGCGGGGTGTGGGCGGCGCCGCAGCGGCTTTATTTTCTATTGTACTACATCCGTGTTTTGGTCTTCTTGAACATGGCGGCCGGCGGAGACATTGTCTCCGCCAGCCGTGGACCTCTAGCGGCGGCGGCCTGCGGCGTCCAAATTCGGGGAAAACGGGAAAAATCGGATTGGCCGGGACAAAATAAATCCGGGAAAAGGGTTTGAATCCCGGGAATGTCCCGGCCAATCCGTGACTGTTGGCAACTATGCATATGCAGAACCTGTCAAACTGCGTTAATGGGATTAGATCTCAAATTTTAATTTGTGGGCCCACAATATTGTTTATAAGATGTGAAACTATGAAAACCATACAAACCAGAAAGCAAAATCAAATTATAAAAAGGGCCTTTATTTGTTAAAAAGTGTCAACAAGCATAACTTCTCAAACTCCGCTAAAACCAGGATTATATTTTTTTAATCCAGAAAGCCATGTGCAATAAAAAAAAAAAAAAAAAATCCAGTTGCTCCTAATGGAACATCTACATTTGATTAGAGGTACGCTTTAGAAGGAAACATATGATCAAATAAGTTGATTACAAAATCGACATGGTATCACTGACATGTATCTATGCTCATCTACTGAAGCAAAACGTGTATATCAGGGATATGCAATTAGCGGACCTCCAGCTGTTGCAAAACTACAAGTCCCATCATGCCTCTGCCTCTGGGTGTCATGCTTGCTGCTTTCAGAGTCTCACTATGCCTCATGGGACTTGTAGTTTGGCAACAGCTGGAGGTCCGCTAATTGCATATCCCTGGTGTATATTCGGCTGTTCTGGAGGCAGACGGTGGCTCCTCCCATCAGCCTATGGTTTGCCAAGATTAATGAAACTAAACAGATGGAAGGAATCATATCATCAGCAAACAGCAGGGAACGCTTCCTTGCTACTTGGTTCTATTGGACAGAATTCACCTGCTCCCCAGAGTATAGAGCTATCATGGGATCCCAAGAATATTTCTTTACTCAGTTCAATACACATTTTTGATCCATTGAAATATATGGAACCAAAAAACAGAAAAAAAAGTCCCTGGCCCTTTCCATAAAATGCACAGATGTGAATGTGCCCCATAGGAAACCATGTTAAATGGACTGTAGTGAGTTTCTGCAAAACTTAAAATGCATTTTTTTAGTGCATAGGTGTGAACCAGGCCTTATTCTTCTCCATTCTTTCACACATCACTGTTCTCTCTCTGACTTCCTTTCTCTTCTTTTTGCATTGGTTCTTCCACCACTGAAGAAGACTTACCTACACCTGGGATGCCATGAGAGATACTGATTTATATAATTTTAGTCTCCACCTATCAGATTTTTTTCAAGGGCTTCCCATAACAGCAGTTTTTTAATCGTAGAAATCTCCCTTCACTGCACTGAACAAAAAATGTATGCTTATGGGCTATGCCTACTCAGGTTGTGACAATGACCTCTTAGGCCTCATGCACACAGGGCATTAAAAAAAAACGAGCTGCAAAGCCAGTACCGAAACCAGGAAAAAGCATCTGTAAAAACATGCTTTTAGAAGCATTTTCCATTGGCTTTAAAGCGGAGTTCCACCCAAAAGTGGAACTTCCGCTTAAACCACTCCTCGCCCCCTTACATGCCACATTTGATGTAATTTTTTTTGTAGCTGCTGACTTTTAATAAACATAAAAAAAGGCTGGAACGCCCCTTTAATGCGCGTTTAGCAGCGTTTCTCTGCTCTCGTCTATGACTGATGCAGTTATACAGCGTTAACACGCATTTACCTGCGTCAGATGGTTTTACAGCTGTAACGCTGCTGCTCCAGAATGCACTGACCCTGGGTTTTTTTGCAGCTTGAAAACGCCTATGCCACTTACAGCTCCTAAATACCTGTGTGTGCATGGACATATAGAATACCATGGAGAGTTGTTTTTAAACTGTAAAAAAAAAAATGATACCCCTAGGAGCAGTTGTAAAATCATCCAGTGTACATGAGGCCGAATGGTGAATTTTGTAAAAGGCAGCCTGTACTCTGTGGTGACTGATATTCACACTGTTTGTATCTTTGAAAATTAAAAAGAAAACAAAAAAAATACTAAAAATCAATCGAAAATATTCTTACACAGATCTGTATTTACAGGTCATATTTTTTTTATTTTTTTTAACGGAGGTATCATATTGTCTTATTGGAATAAATAAGTCCTACCAACAAATACCAGGAGGAACAGATTGATATACACTTTTATTTAGCAAAGGCTTCAATCATTTCAGAACTACATGCCATATCTGCAACAGCAGAAGTCACACATCCATGTAATGACTAGCAGCTATTTGGAGGGAAATCAGAGTTTTATCTGTAAAGCATCTAAGTGTTTGACTTTCTCTGGCTGTCAGACCATGAAGATGAATATATTTAAACAGAGGTGACGGAAATGGAAAAACTATTTACATGAATTGTTTGTATCAAGAATTTTCCTGTTATTACAATACACCTCCTAATGTACTTCACAATTTCCTTTCCTAGGAAAACAGATCTTCAGTGTTGGTGTTACTATATATTCTGTCTTGTGCATTACATAGTTGAGTAAATATTTTCCATGTCTGGATCACACAGGAAAAGTTTCACATGCTATAACATTACTAGGTGCACCAATACTTACATATTTAAAGTGATATTAAAAGGCACAATAAAAAAATAAAAAAATAAAAATTAATTAGCATGTCATACTTATCTGCTCTGTGTAGCGGTTTTGCACAGAGCAGCCCCAATCCTCCTCTTCTTGGGTTCCCCGCCAGTGCTCCTGGCCCCTCCCTTCTGTCAAATGCTCCCAGAGCAAGAGGCTTGCAAGGGGGGGGACCCAAGCAGGCACGCGGCTGAGTCACTGCTCTGCGTGCGCCATTCAGACATGGAGCTATGGCTAGGCTCCCAGCCTCTCTCTCTGGCTCACTGGGTGTGATTGACAGCAGTGGGAGCCAATGGATCCCAGAGTGAGGAGGGAGAGTCCACGGAGAGCCATGACACTGGTGCATATCGCTGGATTGCATGTCATTTGTGCTGCAGCACTTAAAGAGAAGTTTGTAGTTTTTTGTTTTGGAATCAATACTTACTTAGGTGGATGCAGCATCAGTCCCCTGAGAACCACTTGCTGATCGCTCAGTTCGGCGTGTCAACCACCGTCTCTCCTCTGCTCCACCCCTGTGCTCACTGGAGTGCTGGGCTGTGGAAGGGGCAGGAGTGGCTTGCTCAGGCTCTCTGTCGCTCACTGTGCAGAATGAACTGCACTCCTGTGATCCACAGAAGTACAGCCAAATGAGCTTTGGTTGTACTTCTTTATTTATTATTGCACCTGCACTCACCGTTTGCCTTAGTTCCCCTGCAAATACCTGTTGAGCTGCAAGCAAAGTCCACCCAACGCAGCTTTTTGTGATGCTGGGGCATTGATGCTGCACTGCTCCAGAGTTCAGAACAGAACTGGCACTCGTATAGCCTGGGCCTGCTCACACTACAGTGGGATTAAAATTGTTGCACTGGGTGCCGCTATCAGCATTGTCACTGCCGATTTGCAATTCTGTAGTTAATCAAAATGCACCTGGCTACACCTAGTCCTGCCCATTGCTTTCTGGATTGACAGCCATGTCATTGTTGTCAAAACCCCCCCACTGTGAGCTGCAGTGTCTGGGAGGCAGAAGATGTAAGGCAAAAGAAGGGTTTGGCTCAGTCAGTGAAGGAGCAAAGTTTTTTGTATACTTTATAAGGCCTCAATCACATAACAACTGAGTTTAGTATTTGTATTTTGATTGTCATAAAGAATACTTTAGTTGTACTTTAAAGTTAAATTTTGGTAGGATAGATAGATGGATAGATGTATAGATAGATACAGAATTCACAGTTGGTTAGCACTTCTGCCATGCAGCCCTTGGGCCATTGATTCTAATCCCAACTATGGCACTACCTGCACTGTGTTTGCATGCTCTTCCTGTACCTGCGTGGGTTTCCTCTGGGTACTCCTACATACTGGTAGGGTAACTGGCCTCTGTAAAAAAAAATGGGCCCTAGTATAAGTGTATGTATGAATGTGAGTTAGGGACCTTAGTTTGTAAGCTCCTTGAGGGCAGGGACTGATGTGAATGTACAATATAAATGTAAAGTGCTTCATAATATGTTGGCGCTATATAAATACTGGTAATAAATGTAAAAAAAAAAAAATGGTCAACAAAATTTGAGAAAATACCATTTTCTTTTTACTCCGGTGCTGGTCGCTTGACCAATGTCTCCCACTGCTGTGTCTGAGCCAATGAAGAGAAGGAGATCGGGGAGAGCAGCTGCACTCGTGCACATGCTTTTGTTCAGTCAGCAAATGCTGCAGCTTTGAAGCCCCTGCTGCTGCTTGCCTGGCAGCCATTCATTGCCTCTGTTTACCTTCAGCTGATCAGCTCTGGTGTCTCAACCTGCTGTGTTACTATCCACTGGTAGATAGCTGATTTTTGACATGCAAGTGTACTGCTTTTAAAAATGGTGTTTTCTTTTCCTGGTATTAACCTGAGCACCCTGCTTTTTGCTATTTCCTGCTTTATGAGGTGATCCTGCCCAGATTTTATGGAAACTGCAGAGATGAATCACATTCCATCCATTCATCCGTCCACTCTTCATTCATCCATCTATTTTTCATCCACCCCTTTACCATTAATCTACTATTGCTATAATTGATGTTACACCACATACTCTCAGTGTGTTTATCCTTGGACTAACTGTCATTACATTGAACAGAGAAGCGCTGAATGTTTTGTGTAATTTTTACACATTTCTTTAGTTTTTCTTGTAGCCTAGCAAGGCTAGCATGGGGGCCAGTACATTGTTGACCCCTCGAGGTGCAGAGAGCCAAAAACATGTAGTGCTGAGCGACCAAAGCAAAATAGAGGTAACGCTGATGGGCTGGAAGGATGGGCACATACAAGTCAAGGGAAACTATGTCTAATTGATACGAAATCTATGAATATGCAATGACCAGTATAGATGGACACCTAAGATGATGTCTTAGCAGATAAAAATGTGTCAGTTCATGCTCTATTCAGGCCATTGTATTGCACATGCTGTCGTTTTCCTGCCAGGTTATAGGACAGGCTTTTGATCTTTGGATGTGATGTAAGTTTTCTACCATTTTTTAATAAATTTACGGATACAGCTTTACACTATGTGGAGGCTCTTTTATGTTTACATGGAATGCTTAATATCAAGGGAGTGGCAAGCCTGACAGGAGGCAGGGACGCAATACTCACTAAATAATCTATGTAACCATCGTTTGGTTTACACATGCCTTATTGACTCAGTACCACGGTATCTGAGTCCACTTGTTCCGGTAACCATAGTCCCTGTTTTTGGTGGTGGGTGTACACTCAAGGGATGTGATACTGGGACTGCCACTTCTACCAACTTTTATCACTTTAAACCAATTGGAAATTCTACATGACTTTTTTTTATGAATTATATAGATACATTTTTGGCATTTCTTTTTATTGAGATATTGGTACATTGCACTCTGCACTTTTTGTATCTATTTGAACTTTATTTCTATGATATATGGCCCTGTGTGAATATCATCATTATGTCACAAGCACTGCACTTTTTTATATATTAGTTTGATTACAATGTTTTTTCAATTGTAGTGCAGGCAACTACAGTAAAAATACTGTCAGATTTCATTTAGCGCAGTATTCCATACTATATTACTAAACTGGTGGTTTCCATGTGAAATTCCAGACCTGAATGAAGACATTTAAGGTCTTCTGATCCAAAATGGGGCAGATACTTAAAATCTTAAAAACTTTCCACCATTGGAACTATGGTGATAACCTCATAATCCAAAGATCTCCAGAAGCGGCCAGAAGGTCTGCTAGACTGTGTGGAAACACAAGTAGGTTTCATAACATGAAGCAAGGAGGGGGCAGAGATCTGATCTGTAGCCCCTGCAAATAATGTTTCTTACCCAGGCATTCAAGATAGTTTCTGACCAGGTATCCATAAAGTCCAGCAGATGTTGCTACACTTTGGAAAGTATGGGGCATCCGTTCAAGCTAATGACTTGTGAGCAGGTTTGGGAGATTTAGAGGCCCAGGGATTGTAACTGAACAAGGGTCAGGTCTTGGAGTTTAAAGCCTAGGATTAATGAAACATTTCTACCAAAGAGGTCTCTGCATGTTCAGTGATAGGAGAATAATGTAGGAGAAAAAAAACAGCAATATCAACGAAGCTCTAAGCAAAAAAAAAAGGGATTTTTTAACAGGAGTCTAGTCCATTCCCCTAATGTTTAACAGACTAATATCATGGCCATAATGGGTTGCAATACAGGGTTTGCTAGAGAAAACTAGAATTTGGAATGAGTTTCCAAACATTTGTCAGTGGGGTCGTTAAACAATGCTGCATGCTCAACAGGAATGAATAGTGCTTTTTTAAAGGTTTCTGCCAGACCAACAGTGGGATTGGTTCACTATTTAATAAGGCCCCCTCAAATGGATTTTAATCAATCAAATATTATAGGGGAGTGAATACTTTATCAACAGTTTTCCAGTGTCCAGAAAACCCTTGACTAAATTGTATAACATTTTCTTTTCTTCTTTTTTTTTTTTTTTTTTTTTAGTTTTGGGCTCCTCAATTATTCTAGACTAATAACAGCACTAATAGAAGCTTTCTATTTTTAAGAAAGCAAGCACCACATGAATAAAATGTTCATAGTTTCTTTAAGCATTGGAGCTGGCTGAAGTTCCTCAGGGACAAAATCAACTGACAAGGATTTGTGAGAATCTTCATTAGACAGTCTCTGTAGAAAAAGGCTCAGAGGTCGCTACAACTGCATGCATGTCAGACAATTATTCTAGAGAAGAAAGCATACCAGTATGCTTACAGCCCTACATTCAAAGCCAGCAATCACAGTTGTAATTTGCACCATAATTGCCCACAACTGCTTAGAACTTCTCCCGAGATAAGTCCAGAAGACTCCAAGGAGTGTATGGACTCAAGCAGGCACAACAGTGTAGGTGCCTGGTTCATGAGGAGGTACACTGCAGGCTGCCTCAAAACTGTGGATCGTGAGCTGGAGTGACCATATACTGCTCCCCTTACACTTGAGATCTGACATGCTTAACAAGCATGGAGAAAACCCAGGGAAAACCTCTGGGTACCCATGAACTGAATGCTGAAAGTAGATGTTCAAACGACTGGAGGTGACTAGGTTACTGTAAGAGGCAGCAAGGACTAACCAATGTGGAACCATGTGTCCCTTGCAAATGGGAGCAATGGCAGGAAGATGCTACCTCATGCTCAAAGCTGGGGACAAAACGTGGAGTATACACGCACAACACCCCAGTTAGAAGTGCAACACTTACTTGCTAAGAGTAATAATCCTTTTCCTATGGTCAGCCCAGACGGCCTACTCATAAAGGAGTCTTCAGTGACTGGGTTACATCAGAGGCTGTGCCAAAGCACTGGACCTGGAAAGTGCTCGGCAGGTTGATACACTGTGGAGGGATTTAAGCACACTAAAAAAAAAAATTGTTTTTGGCTGCAAAATAGTGCAGATAATAGTGTCGTGCGGACCTTTATTAATAATTTCTTTTGTTTTGCCAGGGTCCAAATATAACCCAATTGTCCCAAAATCCTGAGTCCCTTATTGATTGGGAAAGAAACTCATTACTCCTCTCTAGCTATTCATAAACCCAAAGATAATGGTAAATCGTAGTTGCAATATTATGGTTAAAAATGGACATCACCAAAATACCAAGCTCTGCTGATAACTATCAAGAGAATTATTTAAAAAATGTAAATTAGCATTACCTACTTTGCCTCGTACCTTTTTATGTATATGCCATTCAATAAGGTATTTAATTCTAATAAGTGCATATTTTTTCAGAATTAAACACAAACTGGTATTCTTGGGAGTTGATAGTGAAGAGGTTCAACAGCACCAAAAAGATTACCAAAATTATAATATTTCTGGAATGGGCTTACAATAAAGTAAATTGCCTGCAGAAATTTAGGCCTCGAATGTGCACTGAATAAAAGCTTCTGATGAAGCTGTGAGTTATTCTAAACTGTGGACACCACAAGCATACAATCATTGTACTACAGTAAAATGAATGCATTTTATTCATTCCATTCATGGAAATGAGACAAGAAAAATAAAGACCATACATTCAAGTAATCCCATAGATGGGAAATTCACATTGATTTGGCTCTATTTGTAAGCGAAAAATAGAGCTAACAGATTATATATATATATACACACACACACACACACACACACACACACAGTATACATCTATATAGGTAAATATATATACACACACACACACACAGTATACAACTATATAGGTATATATATATATATATATATATATATATATATATATACACACTGACACACACACACACATCTCTCGCTCTCTCTCTCTCTCTCTCTCTCTCTCTCTAAATTATATATAGAAAGTAGCAAATTAGCAAATTCCAATATTATATTACACAATAGCTACCTCCACGTATGCAATTTCTCTGCATTGTAAATGCTTTCCTGTCCAATAACGTCATTGCATACACTCTGAACAGTAATGCATTTAACACCACATCTGTCGATATGTTTTCCTGTATCCAATTCTCATGACATGCAAGTGTGACCGGCACTCAATGGATCATACCCGGTTTACTGATACCCATTTTATGGTACTGCCCATCTATAAAATCATATTCTAATCAAATTTTTAACTCTTAGGCTGGGTTCACACCGCGCACGAAGCGGCTCACCTTAACCGAGTCTCCATTCACCGGTTCAGGTCCGATTTCAGCCCTGAAACGGACCAAAAGACGCACAGGGCTCTTGTGCAATTCGCTCCATAGAGAGCCAGTCACAATCACCTGCAAATTGGATGAGGGTTTCCCTGCAGGAGAGTGTGCTTAGTCGAGAAAAAAAACCCTCCCCTTGTGAAGACTCCTGGGATGTTTGACATTGTTTTACATTGATGAACAGGAAACCAGGAAGTAACTGAAGAAATGTGAAAAAAAAAAGTTTAACAAGTAAATATAATGTACTTTCCTATATATGTACTAATCTAAGGATTAAAATGAGGCAATGTTGATTGAGAGAGTAAACGTGGCTGTAAAGCTAGAAGGTTTATTCTATGCTTTAATGTAAAAACTTTCTTCTCTACTTGAGCCCGATCTCAATCCAGTGCTGTGCACGAGAGCAGTCGCTCAATCTGCTCTCTCTCTCTCAAGACTCAGAGACAGCAGTGGAAGCCATTGACTCCTGCTGCTGTCAACCACAACCTGTGAGGAGGGGGCGGGGACGGGACGAGCCACGCTCTGTGTGTCAATGGACACACAGATGTTTAAAATGGTTAAAAGTAAGGCGCTAACGTGCTCAATAATAAAATAAAACAAAAACTGAATAAACCATAAAAAGTCCATCAAATTATATCAAAAAGTTCTTCAAAAGAAATCCAATCACCGTGATGAAAGTATTTGTGCGCTATACTTATAGTGCTCCACCAACCATGTGTATAGGATGCGCACTCACCAACCATCCATCCATGTAAAACCTCAACTTCTCCAACAATGGACTGGAACTAAGAGATCTCACAGTGGCATTAGCGGGTTCACCAACCCTGTCTCTCCAGATCGCTCACTCTCATAATATCACAGAACACCCAGAGAAGATGAAAAATGTCATAGTGTAGTAATTTAATATAGCTTTGGCTTATTACAATAGGTAGCAGAATTCACACTTTTAATAATTGGTGCTATAGTCAGTACCAACACAGACAGCCTTCAGTGTAATCCCCACAGCTCACTTCGAGCCTGCGTTGGTTCCAAATGGACTGGAAGTTAAGCCCAAGGACAAACAGGCTGTGACGTCAAGTGAATGCGAGCGCGCAGCCTCAATGCATTTTGCAATTCTGCATCATTAGGAAGCTCACACTGCCATCTCCCTGGAGCCTTAAATATTCACTCCCCCCCTACTATTGGTTATGAAACATCCCACCCTGATTTTATGAGTGGAACCTAATCCCAAGATTACAATTGCTGAACCTAAACGGCTGTATATGTTGGAAGCAGACAACGACATTTGGTATTTAATTCATAAAAGCGCTACAGATACATATCAATTCATTAAAAACATCAAAAACATTTCTTCACCTAACTATATCTGATCTCTAAAAGACTTTAATTGTATTATACGTTTTAGAATAGAAATAAAAATAAAAGATATAAAAGGTATATATTAAAAAAAACTCATACAAGACCTTTGAATTAATATAGAAGGGGGAGGAGCCAGGAGAACTGGCAGGTGAAAAAAATTATTGCACAGAGCAGGTAAGTATAATATGCATTTTTTTTTTCTAAACAAATATTGTAGGTCAGATATACACAACATAGCGTTTTTTTTTTTAATTCAACATGAAAGATTAATACTATGGAATGATTAGTGTTTTTTTTTTTCTTGATAATATACACACAGATTTAAAGACGAACGCCAGGTAAAACTATTATTTTCATTATGTATGGAACAGGGAAAGGTTATAATCTCTGAGGTTTTTATTGCTTTGTGACCCCATTACAGTGATTTGCTTTCACTTCCTACCCACCAACTACCTATCAAAAGAACAAGAAGTGGGTGGAAATTAACTAAAACAAAAATATTTCCCACTATTTTAAAATAAAAGTGTTATCTCTTGTAGAGATTTCCCCTTACTTCCAACATGGGCACCGTCAACAATAAAAACCTGACTGAGGTTCTATTTCCTTCACACTGTACAAACAAAAACAAAACAAAAAACACTTTGACCATTGATCTGCTTTAATTGTCTCTGAAGGCAAAAATAAAATAATGGCATATATGTAAATCTTATCTCACTGTAGTATTACCCTGTACTAATAGCGTGTTAAACATAAGCCATTTGTTTGCAACAGACATATAAAATGGAAAAAAAAAAAAAAAAACTCCTTCCAGACAACACATTCTCGTGTCTGGTAATCAATGAGAGATCAATAAATACCCATAAAAGTCACAGTTTATGACTTTCCATTTGCATAGAAAACAAATACAAAGAAAAAAAAAATGAAGAAAATGGTGGTGAAGCGTTGCTGCAGCCTAACTTGTGAAAGTCAAATCTTGCTTGTCAAAATATAAAAATATTCACACAATTTCTTATATTTTCCACTTCAATTATTAAGGAATGGTTTATGTGGTTCACAATTCATTGGCTAGACGGTGTTTTGGTTTAAAGTGAACCTGTGCATGGCCAATAATTTACATATTCCTAACACGCAGTACATGAAGTTTAAAGCTCATCTTCCGGGCTCATTTTTACCCTGTTCCTGGATTTAGTTGTTAGACCGAGTTCACGCTGGCCTAAGAACAGGCGTTTGAGAGGTGTTTAAAAACACCCCTCAAACACCTATGCACAAGATTCAATAGACAGCATATTGTGCTGTTCACATTAGCGTTAATTTGCTTCAAAATTGAAGCTTCATGTCGAGTTAGGAGGCGTTGAAGCTTTTCAATGCCTCTCATTCAAGTCTATGGTAACCGCTTGACAGGCGTTTTGGCGCGGTTGCGGAGCGTTAAAATCTGTCACTTTCCATTATGGAGCAGTTTTAATGCCCATACTAATGCTTTACAAGTGCTATAGGAGCGTTTGTTGAGCTCAGTAATTTAGCAAGTGTGAACAAGCCCCTACAGCATCACAACTGTTAAAAGCAAAGTACATTTTAAAGTACTTTCAAACAAGATTTAGCAAGTCATTGAATGTACCGAAATTTTTTGTTTGAATGGTCTTTTGAAAATGTACTAGTTTAAAGTGGAGGGCCACCCTAAAAAAAAAATAGCCAAAAAGGCTATAAGAAAAAAAATTGTTATACTTACCAGAAATGGCTGTTACTAGGCAGATCGTCCTAATCTGCCTCTTCCGCTGTGAGGTTCTGTGTTCTCCTCCTCGCATTGCCTCCTGGGAAATGGAGGCGCGCTGCCTTCTGGGACACACAGGACGGTGTGCCCATTCACAAAGCTGCGCGACTCGCGCATGCGCGGTAGGAAACGGGCAGTGAAGCCACAAGGCTTCACTGCCTGTTTCACTTAGTGAGGATGGCGGCGCCGGGACCCGGTCCGAGGGACGGATCTGCCTCGGGGGGCCGACATCGCGGGCAACCTGGACAGCAGATAAGTGTGCTTATTAAAAGTCAGCAGCTACAGAGTTTGTAGCTGCTGACTTTTATTTTATTTTTTTACCGCCGGACCTCCGCTTTAAAGTGATTTTAAAGGCTTGGTGAAAAAAACAGAAACAAAAAAACAAATAAATATGTTATACTTACCTGCTCTGTGCAGCAGTTTTGCACAGAGCAGCCTCGATCCTCCTCTTCTCTGGGTCCCCCAATGGCGCTCCTGGCCCCTCCCTCTTGCTCTCAGAACAAGCAGCTTGCTATGGGGGCTCCCGAGCCACTGCTGTGTGTCTCTATTCACACACAGAGCCGTGGCTTGGCCCCTCTCTTTCCTCATTAGCTCACTGGCTGTGATTGACAGTAGTGGGAGCCAATGGCACCTTCTGCTGTCTCAGCCAATTGGAAGGGAGAGTCCCTGGAGAGCTGAGGCTCTCATGCACATCAATGGATCAAGGGCGGCTGCTGCACACAGAAGTTTTTTTTATCTTAATGCATAGAATGCATTAAAGTTAAAAAAAAACTTCTGCCTTTAGAACCACTAAAACGTCTTGGTGCCGAGCGCACGCAAATATGCATCCTCTTGGTGGGGCGGGCCTTGGTGCTGAGCGGCTGCATATTTGCGTGCAATAGCGTCAATAAAGCTGTTCCGAGAGCGTGCACCTTGTGCACTCCCGGCACAGTTACCGGTGGCTAACAGTTGCTTGCTATTGGGAGCTTTCCAATCATGTGACCGCCATGACAGCCAATGACAGCCTGTGACAGCCAATCATGGCAGTCACATGACCATAAGCTCACGGAATTCTAAACCTCTTAAAGGGCCAGCAGGTGCCAGCTCTGTTATTATTTAGAGATCAGGAAAAGCAAAACATCTCTGCATGAACTCTACTGACTGAGCACTCCAACTCTTAGCAGTGACTTGTCAGCTTTCCAGCCTTCTTATTGCTAATGTAAACACAAAGCAGTTGCTCTGGTGGGTGGGATGGTCAGAGTGAACAGAGATGCTGAAAAAGAGTAGACTTGAACAACTTCAGTGATTATGCAGTAACATTTTTGAATGCATTGTTCCACAGTGGCTGAAGTTACGGAGGTCAATAATGATGCATTTTAAAGTGCATTTACTGCTTGTTAAAGATGTGTTAATACATGGACACGGGTTAACTTTAAGTTGTCAGAATACAGACTGCTCAGTGCTGACGTGCTATTTTTTGGGCAGTTCAGAAGCACAGGCAGAGAATATATCAGACCCTGTTTGATCATAACAGAAGCTTTGATTGGCCAGCAGGTCTTCTCTTCTCTCTGCTATGAGGTTTCCTGAGGCTGTAATCCTCATTTTGAAATGTTCCTATTTACATCAAATGCTTAGAAGATGCAGCACTGAAGGGCCCTAAGGCAGACATAAAATGTGGAATACCTAGAGATAAAGAGGACGTGGCTGTGCACTAAGGTATACGCCCTTTCAGAAGGACACACAATGACATATATAGTGCAGTATCTGGTAATGTCCAGCACAGGTTCACCAGTAAAATGTATTAACTGTAACCAGCACATCAAAAGAAAAATATCCACCAAAATGGATCAACTGTGGGTATAGGATTGTGTTTATGAGGGTTTTTAATTTGTGGGCGTTTTGTTTCGTTTTGTTTTTTCTTTTCTTCTGTGGGTTGAACTGGTAGGACTTGTGTCTTTTTCAACCAACTATGTAACATCATGATATATATATATATATATATATATATATATATATATATATATATATATATATCATGCTGTAATGGTAATATTCATTCCTGCTAGTTACATTATTTAAATGTATGAGAACTATAGTTTCTCTAATAATCTATAACAATTAAAAGTATCATTCCTCAGAGGTGAATGTTAATTACAAAGCAGGGCAACTATAAACACAAATAAACATTGGGTAAATGACTTCAATTACTCCGTAGTATGCTTATATTGTACTTTGTGTACATGAAGTTAAATGCAGTAACAGAATTCACACTTCAGACTCTGAGTCAATCTCTTATTGGATGCCACCTGTGCATATGTTAGTACATCCACAGGAAAGGAAACATTAAGTAGCCTTGCTACATAACAGAATATAATGAGTGAAAATTTCTCTAACAATAGTACAGCAGCAGCAATGTGCAGCAGATTGAATACCATGAATTAGCAGCTGCATTTTAGTTACTACTGCTGCACAAGACTAAACCAATAAGCTTGTACAATATTTTATAATAATTTTTGGAACATAATATTTCTACAGTAAAGTAATAAAAACATGTTCATACACCCTACACACATCCAATCCATTTACGCTTTTAAACTGCACTGTGTATCATGACATGTTTATACTTATTTAAGGAAACATGAACAGAAAAAAATATATATAATTAATGTCATTGTCATTGGAGACCTGAAAATGCTAGTTGCCTGGCTTCAATTCCATCAGAAATAGTGACCTCGACTAGGTACATCAGAAAAATAATGTCAAAACTCATGACCTTAACACATTCACTAAGTCAGTCAGACACTTAAAAAGTCACTGGATCAACATGACAGCCAGGGATCTAGCAATATTAGAAGAAGGTTTTACCTTTATAAGTACCTTTTGCCCCTGCCTTGCTTTTACCTGAGCTTTGACAGCTGTCATCATAGGCCCTGGTCAGTATATACACTTCTTTACATTCATCCTCTCTGAGTCTAGACTGTAACTGTTCGTGAGAACAAGGAAGGTGTGTTCCAATACCTGTTTGATTTCACTGTCAGAAGCAATAAATGATTACCTGTATGCTTTAATCACTTGCATTTATTTAGCTCAATTATTTTTTAACCGAACCCTCCCACACAGTGTTAGGCATCCAATTATGGAAAGGTGAATGTCTTGTCAGGTCTGGTCTAGGGACAAGTGCTCAATACACTTCACCCAAGCTTATATAGTGGCTGTCTGCTTCTAACAGTTTGTGGTCAGTTCTTCTGGGATTACAAGAGCACATTCTAGATATCATTTATAGCTCCTTTCAGCAGAAACACTGAACCAAGATAAGTGTAGCAACTTTTCTAGATCACACAATCAAGCATAGCTACTGGAAGGATTGGTGACATCCAAAAGCTCTTGCAACTTAAAAAAAACAATGAGAAGCTCTGGCACTTACCTCGATGTCTGTTGGTAGTTTTGTCAAACATCAGCATGGCATCTTCAACCTAGGGGAGAAAGAGGCATTAAAAAGCTGGAACACTGGGATTATTGAAAAAACAAAATATTTACTATTAATGTTTGTAATAAACATATAATTACTTCCGAAATAATTTTTTATTCATCATTTGAACACAAGGCAGTGTTTCTCTATTAAGCAGCCACCTATACCTACAAAAGTCTCCCTGTAACCTGAAATGGAAGACAGGGCACAAGTGTTTAATTTTTCATACATTTAGGATCGGTATATATTTTTTTTAACCTGCCCCTTTATGTAATCCCAATGCCATCCATACATGGATCAAAATTCTGCCGGTTCAGCAAGGACTAGCCGAATTTCAAACCATGTATTTGGCTGGCTGTACAGAAGTCAGTCTAACGATCAACTATTGTACAACAGCCTGATGGATTTTCTGCACTCAAGTCTGCTTTTAAACATAATGCAAGAATTAAAAGGAGAACAGCCAAAGCGCATTTGGCTGTACTTCTCTTGTGGATCACAGGAGCGCAGTTGGTTATGCACTCCTGTGACCCATTTTCATCAGACAGAAGGTTGAAGCCCGCTGTCGGCTAACATCACAGAGCCGGTTCAGACTCGGGCAAGATCGTGACAATGAAGTCTGGATCCGCCCACATGCATGGAATGGCACACGGCTCAGCCTCTCAGCAAGCCACTGAGAGCCTGAGCTGGCTGCTCTCACCCCCTCCACAGCCCAGCGCTCTGGTGAGTGGGGGGGGGGGGCAAACAAAGCAGAGAGATGTGAGATCCAAACGTTCGGCAGTGTTTGATTGCTTGGTTCTCAGTGTTAGAGCCAGTGGGGGACAGATGCAGCATTTGACAGATGCTGCATCCACCTAGGTACGCATGATTAAAAAAATATATACGGTATATATATATATATATTCCCATACTTCTATTTTATTACAGCAGTCTACAATTGACCTGAATGCCAAAAGTGCAAATATTAATCTGGCCAAACGTCCTGAAATTATAACATGCTATGGGATACATTTTTATCAGGGTTGCTGTACAATATATATGAAAAAAGAAAACTGACATTTAATCTCAACCCTATTTTGTATTTCTCAAAATAAAAGCTTTCAGCAAAGCAGCATGATAAAAATACAAGCATCCACAGAAAATTTGGCATGGATTCTTCACCAGCTGGGCCCTTTGCAATTTTCCAATTGGTATCCCTGGGAAGAGGACAGTATTGCTTGGGCTTCAGATCAACTCTGGTTGAAGCTACTGAGCTGGTGAAGCGGTTCCTATAGCTGAGCTAATACCAGGATTTTTCAGGCTTGTTGGTCTCTATAATTACACTAACCCTCCTGGAATGCTCCCTTGAGTTTGGCCACAATCCTTGGATGCGGACTATGAAACAAGTAGAATTATAATTAAACTAATTTATAACTCTCATACAAAAGAACTTAATGTGTGCCCTTTACCAAGTTCTTTTTTAATAAAACGTCCTATTTTTTCAGATCTGAACTAACAGCAGCAACAAAACACAGTTTGCTTTTTTCTATAAACGAGGCTGAACAATGTCATATCTATGCGTTGCCATTCGGGCCACCCATACGTATTCTGATTTGGACAAGTGACAAAACTGTTCCAAGGATTGTTTGCGGTAAGTGAGCGGTGTAGTTGTTACCAAGCAAATTTATATTGAGCATAAACTATCAAAAACAATTGTTTATTAAGTTGATAAGTCACTGCTGCTAAAAAATAAAAGCAACTTTAGTATTAGTTGAATGTTGGCTTAGATATGCAACAGACAGGGCCGCCATCAGGGGGGTACAGGCAGTACACCTGTAAGTGGCCCGGAGGTCCCCAGATGGCAACACCCCCCCCCCCTTTTTTTTTAAATAAAATTATTAATTTTTTTTGTAAGGGGCCCAGAGGTCCCCAGATGGCAACCCCCTTTTTTTTTGTTCTTCGTCAGCACCCAAAGCCCCCCCGACCTCAACAATTTGCGGCGGCAGCACCCCCCGCTTCTCAATTCACGGCAGGCCACTCGCTTCTAAATTTGCAGTGGCAGTACCCCCCTCCGGTTCTCCTCTGCTCCAGGGGGCCCATGCCTGAAGCTGTGTAAGAAGCCCCAAAATTCCTGATGGCGGCTCAGCAACAGAATAAAACAAATTCACTAGTTCACCTATGCTATACACAATGTGAGATTTAGCTATAGTTCTCTCACTAATAAGAAAAGTATCAGAGAAATGTAGAACCTTTTCTTTTGAGTAATCCAGAAGGCAAAGCAGTATTGTGCTCATTTGACAAAATGGACCATTAAAAGCACTGAACAGGTGATGTGCATGTCAACTGAAAAACAGACCTTTGGAAGATTTACTTGTTCAAAAAAGACTGAATTAGTCAGCGTATATGATGCTGTACTAGTATTTACTTATGCAGCAAAATGATAGTGATCAGAATAATTCCTTGTACAAAGGGCAAACTTCCAATGGCCAACATACCCGATTCTGATATCTACAGTATTTACTAATAGCCAGTAAATCGGCAAGAAAGACAAAATACGTATGTTACAGTTCGAGAAAGGTCAAAGAGAGTTTTTAATTATTTAAGCAAGGTTCTTTTTTGAAGTCAGCAGCTACAAATACTGTAGCTGCTGACTTTTAATATTAGGACACTTATCTGTCCAGGAATCCCACAATGTCAGCACCCCAGCTGATTTTCGGATCGGCTCTCAGGTGCTGCCGCTGCCATTCGTGGTAAGGGAAATCAGCAGCAAAGCATTTCGGCTTCACAGCTGGTTCCCTACTGTGCATGCGCGCAGCACTTTCTAACAGGCCCAGCAGCGGAGGAAGGAGGAGGGGAGCCGAACTTCCGAGGGATGTTGCCGTGGCGCAGTCTCCCGGAAGTGGGGTTGGGTAACTGCCAAAAACAGGTACCCGTGTGTGTGTCCCCTCCCCCTGCCTGAAAGATGCCAAATGTGGCACCGGAGGGGGGGGGAGCAGATAAGTGGAGCTCCCACTTTTGGGCGGAACTCCGCTTTAAACTATCATTTTGAAATATCTATAAAGAAAAAGACACATTTTAGTGATGTGTATGACCGTTCACTTACATTTCAGAGTCCTTAAATTTTCGGACAATATACATTTTTCAAACTAACATTTTTAAATAGATCTACTTGCATTAGGTCAACATTGGAACTACAATGCAGTATTAGCAAACAATCAAATTTACCAGAGAAAGCAATGTATTTTATGATTAACTATAAAAACTGTATCAGTATCTCCAAAATAGGAAGTTACTGTTGACCAAATCTGATGTGGGTTGTTAGCTTTTCTGCCAAACTTTGCATCTAAACACCAAAGGCAGATGCAAATAGTCAGTTTTAATTTTTCTCATTGGCTAATTTAGTATGTGTCTGTAGGTTTCATTGTATTCCACTAAAAAGTTGTTCCATTGTAAACTTGTTAAATTTTAGTCAAATTTGAAGGACGTATCCTTAATACATTGGACTGTCCCTGGCAGTGAAGGTTAGTTAGCAAGATATCTATCTAACGTATGGGTTAGGTCATTTGAGTCCTTTTTGTGCCAGGGTTTTCAGCCAAGGAAACTCAACAATGAGGTCACACGAGAACAGATAAGCTTGATGAATGCTGCTGGAAGATTCTCAACATCTAGACAGCGCTCTGTATTTGATTGATATTACAAATTCAAACTGCATCTTTCTATGAATAAGTATATATATATATATATATATATATAAATAAATATACATATACATGGTTCTGTGCAACAGTTTGAGGCAAGTGTGAAGACATGCTGTAAGGAAAGAATTTTACGAGTTTATTTTTATTAATTTACAAAATTAAAAGGGAGCGAACAGAGAAAAATTGAGAATCAAATCAATATTTGGAGTGACTATCCTTTGGATTTAAGCCAGCATCAACTCTTAAGCCTCGTACACACGATCGGATATCCTATGGATTCTAATCCGATGGTTTTGTCCATCGGAAATCCGATGAAGCTGACTTCCATCAGTCTTGCCTACACACCATCAGTCAAAAAACCGACCGTTCCAAACGCGGTGACGTAAAACACTCCGATGAGCCGAGAAAAATGAAGTTCAATGCTTCTAAACATGCGTCGACTTGATTCTGAGCATGCGTGCGTTTTTTATCCGATGGACTTGCCCATAGACGATCTGAGTTTTCGATCGGTTTTTTATCCATCGGAAAAATTTAAAACATGTTCTATTTTTTAAAACCGATGGAAAAAAGACCGATGGGTCCCATACACGATCGGTTTGTCTGATGAAAACAATCCATCGGACGGTTTTCATTGGTTAAACCGATCGTGTGTACAGGGCTTCACACTTGCACAAAGTCAGGGATTTTGTAAGATTAGAGTCAGGTGTACGATTAACCATTCATACGAAGCAGGTGTTAATGATCATTACACTGGTTGTAAACCCTTGTGTATACCCAGTGAAGGGACTATTTGCATGTGATACACAGGGATGAAACTTCCTACATAAGTTGTATCTGTCTATCTGCCGTCTTCTCTCCTCTACATCCGTTCAAAGTGCTGAATTTATACGCTTGTCTAAGAGTTCAGAAAAAAAGGGGCGGAGAGCTAAAGTGGCACTTTGCAGAGCTCAATGAGGAGAGCTCCGAGAGCTAATTGGAGAAAAGAGACACACCCCCTTCACACAGCACAAAGGAAGAGAGCTTAGGCTATCACCTGGAGGTCCCTCCCCGGTCACCATTTTTCTCTTGGTGTCAGGTAAACTTGTCAAGAGTGATTCATGCTGGTAGCAGAGGAACAAAGCAGCAGACAGAAATAACACTTTTTTAGTGCTTTTAATTGAGTCAAGTACACACTATACAAGGAATATGCTGTGTTCCTAGAACGTGTCCTGAGGTTCACAAAACACATTTTAGGATTTGCTGTGCCCCCCTTCCTCCTCCAAACACTTACCTAACCCCTGGCTGTGGCTGGCTGCAGTCTTCTTCCTTCTCTCCCTCTTCACACAGGGACAGACAGGCAGAAACGACAGCCATTGCTGTCTTCAGCTACTGTTAGTCAAATACAGTGAGGAGGGAGCAGGGGTTGGGGCCAAGCCGCGTTGAGTGTGTCCAAAAAATTGGGTATAACATTGTGTTTGTGTTCACTAAAAAAAACGATTTGTGTATTTTTTCCAAAACATTTACGTTTTAAAAACTGCTAAGCAAATATCATATCATAAAAAATTGCAACACCCGCTCTTTTATTCTCTAGGGCAGTGATGGTGAACCTTGGCACCCCAGACGTTTTGGAACTACATTTCCCATGATGCTCATGCACTCTGCAGTGTAGGTGAGCATCATGGGAAATGTAGTTCCAAAACATCTGGGGTGCCAAGGTTCGCCATCACTGCTCTAGAGCATGGGTGTTTAGCCTGTGGCCCTCCAGCTGTTGTGGAACTACAAGTCCCATGAGGCATTTTAAGACTGACAGTTACAAGCATGACTTCTAAAGGCTGTGGCATGATGGTACTTTTAGTCCTGCAACAGCTGGAGAGCCCAGTTTGAGCACCCATGCTCTAGGGACTCTACTTGAAAAAATAAAAATTATATATATAATATATATATATATATATATATATATATATATATATATATATATATATATATATACCGTATTTATCGGCGTATAACACGCACCGGCGTATAACACGCACCCCAACTTTAAGAGGAAAGTTTTGGGGAAAAATAGGATTTTTATAACAGCTTACCTGTAAAATCCTTTTCTTGGAGTACATCACGGGACACAGAGCGACATAGTCATTACTAATGGGTTATATAGATACCGTCAGGTGCTGGCACTGGCAACTTCCAAAACCGGAAGTACCCTCCCCTATATAAGCCCCTCCCATCCGGGAGCACCTCAGTTTTGTAGCAAAGCAATAAGTGTCCCTAAAGAGGGGCGGGAGCTCTGTGTCCCGTGATGTACTCCAAGAAAAGGATTTTACAGGTAAGCTGTTATAAAAATCCTATTTTCTTTCTCGTACATCACGGGACACAGAGCGACATAGTCATTACTAATGGGATGTCCTAAAGCAATGCCAAATGAGGGGGGGGATACACCATATATAAGCTGAGCGCTATCAGACATGAGGATCTTTTGCGGCCTGCAACACACTGCGCCCAAAGGCGACATCCTCCTGACTTCTAACGTCCACCTGGTAGAACCTAGTAAACGTGTGTACCGAAGACCATGTTGCGGCCTTACAGATTTGAGCCAGGGAGGCCTGGTGATGCACTGCCCATGAAGTTCCAACTGCTCTCGTGGAGTGCGCCCTAACTTTGAACGGAGGCGGTCTACTTCTCAAGCCATAGGCTTGTATTATGACCTGTCGAATCCACTTGGCTAAAGTAGATTTTGACGCTGCCTGACCCTTTCTGGGGCCTTCCGGCAGAATAAACAAAGTATCCGTTCTGCGAATCTGAGCAGTGGCTTTTAGATAAGCTTTAACTGCTCTTACTACATCCAAAGAATGCAATAACTTTTCCTCTACCGAAGTAGGTTTGGGGAAAAAAGAAGGAAGAACCACATCTTGGTTCAAATGAAAACTCGATACCACCTTAGGAAGAAAGGCTGGATGAGGACGTAACACTACTCTGTCCTTATGGATAACCAGATATGGCTCCTTACAGGACATAGCTGCTAATTCCGATACTCTTTTAGCCGAACAAATGGCTACTAGAAAAATCAATTTCCTGGTGAGAAGAACCAAGGAAATATGCTGTAATGGTTCAAATGGTTGTTTCTGTAGAACCGACAGAACCAAGTTTAGATCCCATGGACATATAGGAATATTAACCGGAGGACTAATACGCATCACTCCTTGTATAAAGGCTTTGACTAGTGAATGCGAAGCCAAGGGCCTTTGAAAAAATATTGACAAGGCCGAAATCTGACCCTTGATAGTACTCAAGGCAAGCTTCCTATCTACAGCCCATTGTAGGAAGTCCAGAATCCTACCTATTACGTATTTACGTGGATGCCATTTCCTGGCCTCACACCAGGCGATGTACGCCTTCCAGATTCTATAGTAGATCTGCCTGGATACCGGTTTCCTGGCATTGATCATGGTAGACACCACAGCATTAGAGAGCCCTCTCTTTTTTAGAATGTGGGCTTCAATAGCCAGGCCGTCAAACCTAGGGCTGGTAAGGAAGGGTGGTATATCGGTCCCTGCGAAAGCAGGTCCGGACGATGTGGGAGGGTCCAAGGACTCCCCACAGACATTTTTACAATCTCCGCGTACCATGCTCTTCGGGGCCACGCTGGAGCCACCAGAATCACTGGTTTCTTTTCTACCCTGATTCTGCGGAGTAATCGAGGTAACAATTGTGGCGGTGGGAATGCATATATCAGCTTGAACTGATCCCAAGGGAACACTAGGGCATCCGAGCCGCAAGCTAGGGGATCCCTTGTCCAAGAGACAAACCTGTCCACCTTTGCGTTGAATCTGGATGCTAGCAGATCTACATCCGGTGTTCCCCACCGCTGACATATTGTCCGGAAAACCTCGGGATGAAGGGACCATTCCCCTGGGCATAATTGTTGGCGACTTAGAAAGTCCGCCTTCCAATTCTCCACCCCTGGAATGAATACCGCAGATATGGCTGGGACATATCTTTTTGCCCATCTCAGGATGTAATTTACCTCCCTTTGGGCTTCACGACTCCTGGTGCCCCCCTGACGATTGATATATGCCACTGCTGTGGCATTGTCTAACTGAACTCTGACAGGGGACCCTTGGAGTTTGGATGTCCAAGCTACTAGGGCATACCGGGCTGCTCGTATCTCTAAGAGATTGATGGGCAGGGCCTTTTCTTCTTCTGACCACTTGCCCTGGAGAGACCATTGCTCCAGTACTGATCCCCAGCCTACAAGGCTGGCATCTGTAGTGACCACCTTCCAGGAAATCGGACTGAAGGATTTCCCTCTTTCCAGATTCTGGGGAACCAACCACCAGCGGAGGCTCCTGCGAACGGAAGGGGACAAGGACATTGGTAAGTCCAGAGCCTGAACTTTTTTGTTCCAGGCTGACAGTATGGCCCTTTGCAACTTCCTTGAATGGAATTGACCGTAGGGTACTGCTTCGAATGATGCCACCATCTTTCCCAGCAGCCTCATGCACAGGCGTATGGATGGCTGTCTTTTTGAGCCCACTAAGTGGATCAAATCTCTCAAAGACGACCCCTTTTCTTGAGGCAAGAAAATTTTTCTCTGGTCTGAATCCAGCCTTAGCCCCAAGTATTCCAGACTTTTGACTGGCTTTAGGGCTGACTTGTCTCGGTTGATAATCCAACCGTGATATTCCAGATACTTGATTGTCTCGTGAACAACCACTTCTAGTTTTTCCACTGAGTGGTCTATCAGCAACAAGTCGTCTAGATATGCCATTATCGTTACACCTCGTGTTCTTAGATTGGCCAATAATGGGGCCAAAATTTTTGTGAACACTCTTGGTGCTGTGGCCAGACCGAAGGGTAAGGCTCTGAACTGAAAATGGCGGCCTTCTACCGCAAAGCGTAGAAATTTTTGGTGGGCTGGAAAGATGGGAATGTGCAAATAAGCATCCTTGATGTCGATCGAGGCTAACCATTCCTCCCCTTGTAGGGCAGTGGCTACCGATCGGATCGACTCCATCCGGAAAGTCCTGATATGCAGGAATTTGTTTAGCCCTTTTAGATTTAGTATGGGCCTCACGTCCCCGTTTGGCTTCGGAACTGTAAAGAGGTTTGAGTAAAACCCGAACCCCCACTCTTCCAGGGGAACCTCTATAATTACTGCTTGAAGCAATAATTGTTCTAGTGCCAACAGGAGGGATCCTCTCTTCTGGGGATCCCTTGGCACGTTTGACCTTATAAAGCGGGAAGAAGGGGAGTTTAACTCCAATTTGTATCCCAGATTTACTGCGGAGAGCACCCATCTGTCTCGGATCGTGTCCCGCCAGGTCTCTGTGAACAACTGAAGTCTTCCCCCCACCCGATTGGGTGGGGGCAACCCTTCATGCATTTGACTTTGGGGGAGGTTTTGTACCTCTCCTGCTCCAGGGCTTTTTGTTACCCTGCAACTGTCCCTGATTTCTACCTCCGGGATTTGACCGAGGAGGCCGTCGGAACTGTTTCACAGCCGATGTCCTAGGGACTGGAGAAGCCGGCCTCTTAAAAGAGGGACCTCTAACTCTATTTTTAACCGGCAAAAGTGTACTTTTACCGCTGGAAATTCTCTGGATATACTTGTCCAGGTCTTCCCCAAATAAGCGCTCCCCATGAAATGGGAAGCTAACCAGCAATTTTTTACAGGGAGCTTCAGCAGACCAGTTTTTGAGCCATAGAAGCCTGCGCATATGTACTACAGACAGCGTAAGGCGGGAGGCCTGATGGATTGAATCCTTTATAGCGTCCACCGCAAAGCATAAGGCTCTAGGTAGATCAGCTAGGGCAAGAGCCTGCTGATCCGGCAAGTCCCTTAAGACCTGTTTCAACTGATCCTTCACTGCTTGGCAGACCCCAATAGCTGCCACTGCTGGTTGTGTCACCAATCCTGCTGTAGAAAAAGCAGATTTTAATAAGGACTCCAATTTTTTATCTATTGGGTCCTTGAACATTTGGACATTTTCCACCGGACATGTCAGTGATTTATTCACACAAGAGATGGCTGCGTCCACTGTAGGGACCCTCCATTTTCTGATGAACTTATCCTCCATGGGATAGACCACCGGAAATCTCTTGGGGGGAGTAAATATTTTGTCAGGATGCTCCCAATCCTGGTAAATGAGCCCCTCCAGTAAAGGATGGATCGGAAAGGAACAAACAGTCTGGGGAGCTTTTAGCGACCCCAACGAGGAGACAGAAGTGGAGGATGGCTCCGCAAGTGGCATTTTAAATGCTGATCGGACCATATTAGTCAGGGACTGAACCCATAACCTTTCAGCATGTGATGCTGAGAACGGCTCTTCCACTGTTGATTCCTCTGCAACCGAATCGACCTCATCCTGATCCCCCTCAGGTAGGTCGACCTCTGTATGGGACTGTTGCTCTGTTAACAGGCACTCTGAGGGGGGAGACGGAGATCGAGCGCTTTTCTCCTGTGACAGGGAAGCAGCGATCAATGCTGACAATCTCTCTTCCAGCCCTCCCAGAGCTGAGGAAAAAACCTCCTCTGTTACATACACAGGAGCAGGTGAACTGAGGACAGCCACAGTACCAGGTACTCCTGAGGGTGCTCTACGGTCACTAACCTCTGATTCTTCAGGGGAGACTGGTGCAGCCAAAGCATGCCCAAGATCCTCAGAGCCCGATGGAGACCCCCTATTCCTCCTGGAATTTCTAGTCCCGGAGTTTTTAGACGGCATATTCCTAAGCCACAAAGCTGAGGTATTCCAGCCGAAATACACCAGTTACTGATAATAGTCTAGCATAAATGCTGCTATAAGAAACAGTTGGTGTCTACTAATGTGCCTTTCTAGGGGATGCCTGTATCAACCGCTTGCTGTATGCCTTTAAATGTTGCCAGCTCTGTCTCTGTACTTCATAGCCAGCTCACTACAATATTGTGTTTTTTTTAAACTGCTGGGACGCCCGCACATGCGCAGAAGCGCTGCGGCGCGCACAGAGCGTCATCCCCCAGGCTCCGCCCCCTTTCCCGGCTCACCTCTATATATAGAGGCGCGTGCACGCGCACGCGCGCGGCCACGTGCGCCTTCGGCGCTAATTTCAAAAAATGGTAACAAGGGACAGGAGCCAGGGCCCCTCTTTGCCGCAGGCCGGGGGATGGACGAGCACTGCAACATGGCAGAGGAAGCAGTTTCCTATAAGAGAACTCACCATCTGCCTGGACTTTGCTCTGCTGAGAAGAAGCTAGTCCACATGACAAGAAAACATTCCACAGCGGCCTCTAGTGGACAAACACAGGTACCGCAGTCTAATATATTAAATATATATAAAATTTTATTTATTTTTTTCTTGACCACCATTAAAAATTATTACATTTTTTTAGTAGTTACAGGCATGCACAGAATTTTGCGGGAATACCATTAGGTAACAGACAGAAAGACAAATTAGGCTTGGGGGTCCCCCAATAGAACCAAGTTCCTGGGGGCCCCCACTTACCTGTTTCCCGCCGCAGGACTTTGTTTGGTCCACAAAAGCCCAAACTTCACCTATCACGGCAGGCATTGTAATCAAACCTTCAGGGACCGGGTTCCCAAGGATTCCACTCCCCTGGACCTGTATAGCACCCTGCACAGAAAACATCTTGGTCGTGGGTATGACCAGAGCTCTGGATCCCAGGGTCCAGCTCTCCTAAGAGAAGCATTACAGGCAAAACCTTGCTCTTCTCTGCAAGGCCCGGGTACCGACCGTTTAGCTATGAAGCTTTTTTGGTCGGATCCGGAATAGCTTACTGAGGCCCAAAAGAACCTGTACGCAAGCTCAGTGAAAAACACATGTTTCTTCTTGGCCAACACCTTAGACACTGGCAAAAAACTGGGGTGCTCCCGGATGGGAGGGGCTTATATAGGGGAGGGTACTTCCGGTTTTGGAAGTTGCCAGTGCCAGCACCTGACGGTATCTATATAACCCATTAGTAATGACTATGTCGCTCTGTGTCCCGTGATGTACGAGAAAGAAAAAACTTTACACAGGCCCCTGGCATAATACACAATATACGGACCCCCTGCACAATACACGGGCCCCCTGCACAGTACACGGACCCCCTGCACAATACACGGACCCCCTGCACAATACACGGACCCCCTGCACAATACACGGACCCCCTGAACAATACACGGACCCCCTGAACAATACACGGACCCCCTGAACAATACACGGACCCCCTGAACAATACACGGACCCCCTGCACAGTACACGGATCACCTGCACAGTACACGGATCACCTGCACAGTACACGGACCCCCTGCACAATACACGGACCCCTGAACAACACACAGACCCCCTGCACAACCCACAGCCCTCTTTCATTATAAAGACGTGAGGGGTGTACTGTACTGAAACTGTAAACTAAAAAAACAATTAAATAAAACTGACATAAAACCATTTTCAGTTTTTCTTTAAAACAAAAGGAGCAATATGACCAACTTCTGTCCTTTGATACCATGCAACATAATTACCAGCTGTCTTTTTTGTCACCTATATGGCAGCAAGAACAATACTCTTCATGGCACAGTAACATAAAGGGCTGCAAGCAAAGCCCTGCACTCCCAGCGCTGGGACAGGGACAGCGCTGCCAGCATACTCTAAAGTTGAGACAACTTCACACTGTCAGCCTATCAGCCCCTTATTATAATCTCAATGTGGATCAGAGCTTCTGCATACCTCCATTAACGCCGCTCTCTCTCGTGGACCCGGTCATGTGACTGCTCTCCTCTCTCTCATTGACGGTCACGTGACCGCTCTCCTCCAATCAAAAGCTACACACGAGGAGGAGGCGGAGCGGGAGGAGGAGAGCAGCCACAACGAGCGGCATTGGTTGAGGGATTTGGGGGCTTGTATTTACATTGGGAGTGACACAGGAGGAGAGGTAATGTTTTCTGGACTTTGGGGTTTACTGCCAGCACTGTCCCACGGCCAGGAGAGGCCCGATCCCCGCCCCCTGTTGGTAAAAAAACAGATATCGGCGTATAACACGCAGGCATGGTTTACCCTCTATTTTCAGGGTAAAAAAGTGCGTGTTATACGCCGATAAATACGGTATATATATATATATATATATATATATATATATATATATATATATATATAGAAAAAAATGCAGATTTTGACATGTATGAGAGAAATGTCAGAATTGGCCTGGGGGTCAAGTGGTTAAACCCCCCAAAAACTAAATATATATATTTTCTGAACGTAGAGACTCTCGAGAATAAAATGGTGGTAGTTGCAATTTATCATGTTGCATGATATTTGCACACCATTTTTATCAAACACATATTATTGGGAAAAAAACAAACACGTTATTATACCCTATGTTTTGGTAAAATATAAAAGTTGAGTAAATAGTTACCAAACAAGTCCGCCTTAAAACTGTAAACACCCATGAAAATCACAAAAAAAACTATGGTACCCAAAACTGTCCATGGGCAAAGTTTAAAAGCCCTAAAGCCCTGTACACACGACCAGGAATCCCGTCTGTTTGAAAACCATCAGATTTCCAGACGGGATTCCTGCCAAGCTTGCCTTGAAAAGCCATGTATACACGGCCACACAAAAGACCCACCATTCTTTTGAATGGCAAGAACGCGGTGACGTCAAAGACTATGACGAGCCGGCTGAATTACGTTCTATGCTGCCGCGCATGCATCGAATTGTTATCGAGCATGCGCGGTTTATTTCCCCTTCAGGTAAGCATACAGATGACCGTTTTTTTCTCGGCAGGAAACGCTCTGCCGGCAATCCCGACGGTAAATTGAGAGCAGGTTCTCTATTTTTTTCCGGCAGTTCTCCTGACGGGAAAACTGCTAAGGAGCATACACACGACCAGGATTCCCTGCCAAAAGCTCTCCTGACAGTTTTCCTGCCGGGAAAATCGGTCGTGTGTACAGGGCTTAAGAGTGAATTATGCCTCTGGATATATTGCTCCCACTCCTACTACTGTATATCTATTTATTGTTTTTCATTTTTTTTTCTTTTTACCACAAGTTTGTTACCAAGCTCCTATGTGATAGTGTTGGGCTAGTGACAGGTCCCTTTTTTGGCCCCCAATGTCTCCCCTCTCTCCAATACAGCTAATCAACCACAGATCGTGTCTGAATAGCTGCATCCCTGCTACAGTAGCCTAGGTATGACAGCTGTGAACCTGTAAGTGACATAATACACATACAGATTCATTAGTCACAGGAAGATTTTCTCCCTGTAGGAGGCATTTACCGCGGTCACAGGCTCCTCAGGAAAGCGGGAAAGCCCAGGAACCACAATAGGCATCACCACATGGGGGGGGGGGGAGGAGGGCATTCACACCTTCAGAGCCCCAAAAAGTGATCACTTGAATTTGAAAAGTCTTAACTGGCTCTAAAAACATTTTGTATACTAGAGCTGGGCGATTTTGGCCCAAAAAAAATTCGTCAATTTAAAAAAAAAAAAATATTCACGATGCGAATCAATTTTTTTTTTCCTGATGGACACCGCGCCGGTCCTAAGGAGCTGCGGGCAGGAGTTTTTAGGCGAGGCCGCAGCTTTGCCTAAAAACTCCTGCCCGTAGCTCCTTAGGACCGCAGCTCGCCGCAATACTGGGAAAAGGCCGCGGCTTCAGCCTAGTCCACGGCGTCCGGCCTCGCGGCCTTTTCCCAGGATTGCGGCGAGCTGCGGGCAGGATTTTTTAGGCGAGGCCGCGGCTTCGGCCTAGTCCGCAGAGCGCCCGTCCTATGGAAAAATAAATTAATTGATTTGGTCAAAATTTTAATCGATTTGCCCTTGCAACTCGATTCAAGATTCAAATCGATTTTTCCCCCAGCCCTATTGTGTACTAGCTTGTTTATAAACATACCTTTGCAGACATGGGTTAAAGTTTATTTCCATTTTTGCAGTCAAATTAGCGATCCCCCTACTATATGTTTGTTATGTGCTACCGTTCACACAGAATACCTACGATTTTAAAAAAAAAAACATTACTTACTGTAACGGCACCCCAAGTATGAAAGGGGTTAACGCCGTTTAGGATATTCCCTCTCTGGACACACATCCACTGCCGATCCTCCACAGTCAGGCGACCGCTTCCCATAGGATTAATCCTTCCAAACATACGAAACAAACACTCCGTATGAAGTTTCCAACTGGACTGACAATCTTTAATGACGAACTCCCAGTTTTATACACACAGAGAGGAGGTTCTTACATTCTCCTCAGACAATACACCTTTGACCAGACCTAATTTACATGAGCTAATTAACTACAGTGATGACTCAGACACATGACCTTTAGGCTAGCTCCACTATCTCCCAATACACATCTGACATCTTAGCAGACACAGGTGGGGGCTGGATGTGGTGACATTAGCATCTAACAGTATGTGTCCCAACATCATGAAGGAGTCACTTTTCAGTTAACCTGTTGAGTTCATAATCAAACAGTAAATAGTTATTTACAGATATCCTGGGGAATATTGTGGAAAAATATCACTGTCCCATTTTAAAGCAATCCAAGACATATTCTTAACGTCCATTATTTTCTTGCTCACCCTGTGCCCAAAGTGACCCCTGTCACACATCTCCCCTTTCGTCAGGAGACTAACACAGGAGGAGACCCCAGACGGGTTGACTCCAAAATTAGTCCATAGTTCCATTCCTCTAATGCCTGGACAACCCATCAGCATGGCCGTTTTGCTTACCGGGTCAGTAGCTGATGGTGACATTGTAAGGTTGCAGGGCGAATAATGGAATTCAGTTCTGGAACAGTCACTTGCTTTGCTCTCTCAATGGCTCCCAAAACTTGTTGCTGATGCTCTTGGGAAAGGTAAGGCAAAACCTGGGCGCAAATCCCATTTAACCTTTTGACAATTTCAGCCTGTTTGTGCATTTTAATGTTCAAGCCATGGGACATTTCATAATACATGACGTAGTGTCGTTGCATCTCCGATTTCTCCCTGGCCAACTTGTCACATTCCAATTCTAGACTGTGATATTTTCCCTGATCTAAGGTACATGTCGGGGAAGATAGTCTTACCCAGTTCTCAGCCGTAAGCGGGCCGGTTCCAGCAGCATGGGTCTGGGCACAGGTAGTCACTGGGTTGGCTTCAGCGGGGCCCATCGCGGCGTAAGCAGAAACGAGGGGGGCCAAATCATTCCCCAGTAGTACATCTGCTGGCAAATCCTTCATCACCCCCACATTCACGTGTCCCGTACCAACCCCCCAATCCAGGTGGTGAACACGGGCAACGGGTAGCCGGAAGATGGTACCTCCGGCTACTCTTACAGCTACAGTGTCTCCGGTGTGTTGGCTCTCTGGGATGAGGTTCTTCTGTAGTAGGGTCATGGTGGCACCAGTATCACGTAGGACATTGGCTACCTTTCCATTGACCCAGACAGTCTGCCTGTGTTGTTGCCTGTTGTCCTGGTTAGCTGCTTGTATTGGATCAGCCTCGTGCAGGACGCCCCAATGTTCTTCCTCCTCAACGCAGTGGGCCGCAGGCATGTATGTGCGGGGGCTCCCCCTTGCTGGCTGTCTCCCTGACTGGTACTGGATGGCTGGATTCAACGGACAGTCTGTTTTTTTTGTGCCCTAGCTGTTTACACTCGAAACACCTGATGGGTTGTGAGTAGTCCTGGGAGTTGAACCTGGGCTGCTGAGTTTAAGTGGCCGCTGGAGGTGGTGCTGAAGTTGGGTCAGAGGCTGATAAACTGGGCCGAGATAGTGGATAGCGCTCGCTTTCGCCTGACCTTCGAGAGTCCAGATATTTATCGGCCAAAGTAGCCGCTTGCTGTACAGTCCGTGGTCGCTTATCTTGCACCCAATCCCGTAATACCGGACAGGTGTGGTTAAAGAACTGTTCTAAGAGTACTAGCTGGGTGATGTCCTCTATGGTATGAGCGCGGCTTCCCTGAAACCAGCCCTTAAGGTTTCGCTGCAGACAATGTGCCCACTCCACGTATGTTATGTGGGTTTGTTTCCGGGATTCTCGAAACTTAATCCGGCTGGCTTCGTGTGTAATGGCAAATCGGGCTAGCAGAGCTTCTTTTACCCGGTCATAGTCTTTAGCGTCCTCATCCTCCAGGGCCCGATACGCATCCGCCGCTCTGCCAGTTAAATTACTTGCCAGTAAGGCGACCCAATCTTGGGGCAGTACTTCATGTATCTGGCATAGTCTCTCAAAAACCTGCAGGAACGCTTCAATTTCCTCCTCTCCTTCCTTAAAGGAGTTGTAAAGGTTCGTTTTTTATTTTCTAAATAGGTTCCTTTAAGCTAGTGCATTGTTGGTTCACTTACCTTTTCCTTTGATTTACCTTTTAAATGTTTGTTTTCTTTGTCTGAATTTCTCACTTCCTGTTTCTCCTCACTGAACTCCACACCATCATCCGAGTGGTGTGGAGTCATCCAGAACAGCTTACTGAACAGCTTACTGAGGATAAACAGGAAGTGAGAAATTCAGACAAAGAAAACAAAGAAAAAAAATATTTAGAAGGTAAATAGAAGGAAAAGGTAAGTGAACCAACAATGGACTAGCTTAAAGGAACCTATTTAGAAAATAAAAAACGAACCTTTACTACCCCTTTAAATAGTTTGAACGCCCGAAAGGGCAACTTACGGATAGGTGCTGCATCTTTAGGCGTTGTCTCCGATTGCCGTATTTCCACCATTCTCCGCTCATGTTGCCGCTCTAGTTCTCTCTCTTGTCGCTCATCCTGCAGCTGGATGTCTTTAATGGCTTCCTGTATGGCGGTCTCTGATGGGTTAGCACCATATAATGCCAACCGCTGTCTAACTCGTTACTGAAACAAGTCTTCAACTGACCGGGGTCCTGCATCACCATCCCTCTGATCCATCTCGGCTAGCTCCCTGATCAAGGTGGCCTTGTTCTTTGTCCCACCGGTCCCTCCACGGCTCTCAAGTAAGTCTTTCAGCGTGGCTTTCCTACAGGCTGCATAGCTGGTCATTCACTGTGGTGGTTTGGAGTGTCCCAGTAACTGGAGGGAAAATCCCACTGCTGCCAACCAATGTAACGGCACCCCAAGTATGAAAGGGGTTAACGCCGTTTAGGATATTCCCTCTCTGGACACACATCCACTGCCGATCCTCCACAGTCAGGTGACCGCTTCCCATAGGATTAATCCTTCCAAACATACGAGACAAACACTCTGTATGAAGTTTCCAACTGGACTGACAACTTTTAATAACAAACTCCCAGTTTTATACACACAGAGAGGAGGTTCTTACATTCTCCTCAGACAATACACCTTTGACCAGACCTAATTTACATGAGTTAATTAACTACAGTGATGACTCAGACACATGACCTTTAGGCTAGCCTCACTGTCTCCCAATACACATCTGACATCTTAACAGACACAGGTGGGGGCTGGGTGTGGTGACATTAGCATCTAACAGTATGTGTCCCAACATCATGAAGGAGTCACTTTTCAGTTAACCTGTTGAGTTCATAATCAAACAGTAAATAGTTCTTTACAGATATCCTGGGGAATATTGTGGAAAAATATCACTGTCCCATTTTAAAGCAATCCAAGACATATTCTTAATGTCCATTATTTTCTTGCTCACCCTGTGCCCAGAGTGACCCCTGTCACACTTACATTTCTAGCTGTTTTTCTTTGAGCAGGTCTATACACGTTGTTTAGAATAGTTTTCAATTCGCAATAAGGTGACAGATGTAGGGACAGTTTTATTTTTAAGTGCATTACCATACAATGTACCACTCAAGACTTCATCTTTAACCCATTGTTAGGACAGGCTGTGTACTCATCTAGTTGACAGCTGATAATGAGATCTACCAGCTCTGTACAAACAGGGTTAATTATGGAAAGCATAACTTTCCAGCTCCCTCCTAAAACAAGGTTAGCACTTCTGTCTGGTAGCAATAGGGTTGTTGTTTCAAATTCCAACCACAACACTATCTGCATGTTCTCCAAACTGACCAATACACCGGACTGTAAAATACTTATATGAAGATTTCATAAACTAATAAAACAAAGTACACATAAAACTGCTGAAAGATAAAGAATGAAAAGGATAGGAACCGCAAAGACTTTTTATTGGGTGCTTATACCAATTCAGAAAACCCATCAAAGTGCTGGCAGAGCAACAAAATTTGAAACTAATATACCGAAAACATACAAAAAACCTGAGTAGAGCAAAAGGCTTCCTGATGCATAGCACAGCTCTCACGCTTCTCTGTGAATCAAAGAGAATGCTTGTGTGAGACTTTACCAAGGAGAAATCAGTCAAGGTCTGTGATTGTGTATCCTCGTCTAAGCAAAATTATATCTCTTATTATCTTCCCTCTTTTTTCCTAAAACAAAGGCTACAATTAGTGCCAAATTGCAGAGAAGCTTCCTAAAAGCAGTTTTACCCTACACATGGTATATCAGCCTCAGTATAAAACTGTGAAAAAAGGAAATGCAAATGTAAGAGAATATTGTCTTACAAACCCTGAGTTCTGCAGGCTTGCATAACTAAAGTCACATGGTTTCAGCTATCGTCTATGTTATTTGATGACAAACTTTCTAAACATTTATCATTGAAAAAACAATTAAAAAATGTTTGGGCAGAGCTTGACCTTTTAGGAGTTCCTCTCCTGCATGATTCACATCATCGACTCTTTGGGATTAAGATTGCAACACCATAGTGGGAGTTCTGCTTGCCGAGTACTTGGCGCATTTTTATGTCCAAGCATGGAAATATGAGGGGAGAAGAGGTAGGACACAGCGGACACCATTCATAACAGAGGGGAACAAGAGCATTTGGAACAGGTTTTCAATTGTCTGATTCATCAACTCCCTTAAAAGTTGTCAGGGTTCCCGTTGTATGGAAAAAGAAAACCTGAACAGACATTGCATCAGTAACTAGTTACTAACCATCCAAAAGATATTCAAATGATGCTGCCCAAAATTCTGGACTCCTAATACCGATTCTGAACTGTCCCACTAGAATTGCAATTGCCATAGAGAATGTAGCCCTGGGCAACACAGTGGCTAAGTGGTTAGCACATCCTCCTAGCAGCACCAGGGTCACCATTTTAAATCCCAATCACATCACTACCTGCCTGGAGAGTTTGCATGTCCTCCCTGTGCCTGCCCGGGTTTCCTCCAGGTACTCTGGTCTTCTCTCACACTCCAGGACATGCTGAAAGGTTAAGGCTAATGTCTATATTGGCCTTAATATGTGTATTAATGTGAGTTGGGGATCTTAGATTGTTAGCTCCTTGAGGGCAGGGACTGATGTGAATGTACAATATACCGTATATACTTGAGTATAAGCCGAGGCAACCAATTTTACCACAAAAAACTGGGAAAACGTATTGACTCGAGTATAAGCCTAGGGTGTCCATCTGCATGCCTCACTGTGTCCATGCCTCACTGTGCCCATGACTAGACTGACGTTTAACATGGGAGTCTATAGAAGGAGTGCCCGGCTTTGAAAAATCGTTGCTCCCCGGCCGTACGTCCCCCAGACAACACACTTATAGAGGAGACATGGGGCTACATGTGTGCCAAGTTTCGGGTCCAGGGGACCTACTACCGGCTGGTACCGGGTCCCCAAATTTACCAGAGAAATTACCGTTTAACATGGGAGTCTATGGAAGGGGTACCCGGCTTTGAAAAATCGGTGCTTCCCAGTAGTAGGTCCCCCGGACAACAAACTTTGCACATTTCTAGAAGAAGAGGGGCTACATGTGTGCCAAGTCTGGGGTCCAGGGTACCTACGGTCGGCCGGTACCAGGTCCCCAAAGTCCGGGAGATCAGGCGCAAAAAGGTGACTCGAGTATAAGCCAAGGGGGGCATTTTCAGCACAAAAAAATGTGCTGAAAAACTCGGCTTATACTCGAGTATATACGGTACATGTAAAGTGCTGTGTAAAATTATTGGTGCCATTGACCTGTAATAAATAGTGCTCGTACTGTCAGAACACTAAGAGTCCCTATAATTATCAGTAAGGTGCACCCGTTCCTTTAACCACTTGCCGACCGCTGTACGCTGAAATACGTCGGCAGAACGGCAGCGGTGGGCAAATGGACGTCCCCTTTAAGAAGCGATCTCCGTGACCGTGCCCGCAGGCCCCGCAAACTCGATGTTCGCCGGCGGCCCGCGATCGTGTCACGGAGAGGCAGAAACAAGGCATTTCCCTGTTCTGCCTAGTGACAGGACACTGATCTACTGCTCTCCGTCATCAGGAGCAGTGATCACTGTCGTATCACTTGTAGCTCAGCCCCCCCCACAGTTAGAATCACTCCCTAGGACACACTTAACCCCTTCATCGCCCCCTAGTGTTTAACCCCTTCCCTGCCAGAGTCATTTACACAGTAATCAGTGCATTTTTATAGCACTGATCGCTGTATAAATGACAATGATCCCAAAATAGCATCAAAAGTGTCCGACGTGTCCGCCATAATGTCGCAGTCATGTTAAAAATTGCAGATCGCCGTCATTACTACTAAAAAAAAATATATAAAAAAATTGCCATAAATCTATCCCCTATTTTGTAGATGCTATAACATTTGTGCAAACCAATCAATATACGACATTGCGATTTTTATTACCAAAAATATGTAGAAGAATACATATTGGCCTAAACTGAGAAAAAATTAGCTTTTTTAAAAAAAATTGGGGATATTTATTATAGCAAAAAGTACAAAATATTGTTTTTCAAAATTGTCGCTCTTTTTGTTTATAGCGCAAAAAATAAAAATTACAGCGGTGATAAAATACAACCAAAAAAAAGCTCTATTTTTGGAAAAAAAAAAAGGACGTCAATTTTATTTGGGTACAGCGTCGCACTTAATTGTTAGTTAAAGCGACGCAGTGCCAAATCACAAAAAGTGGCCTGGTCATTCAGTAGCCAATTCTTCCGGGTCTGAAGTGGTTAATGTGTTTATGTTAGCACATGCTCTTCAAATACAGCTATGTGAGTGTGGCAGCCACAGTGTTAACACTTTCAACCAAATTTTGGAGAGAGAAAGTCCCATGTGCATATACAGTCATGGCTGAAATTGTTGGCACCCCAGAAATGTTTCCAGAAAATCAAGTATTTCTCACAGAAAAGTATTGCAGTAACACATGTTTTGCTATACACACGCTTATTCCCTTTGTGTGTATTGGAACAAAACAAAAAAAGGGAGGAAAAAAAGCAAATTGGACATAATGTCACACAAAACTCCAAAAATGGTCTGGTCAAAATTCTTGGCACCCTTAACTTAATATTTGGTTGTACACCCTTTGGAAAAAAATAACTGTAATCAGTCGCTTCCTATAACCATCAATAAGCTTTTTACACCACTCACCGGGAATTTTGGACCACTATTCCTTTGCAAACTGCTCCAGGTCTCTCTTATTGGAAGGGCGCCTTTTCCCAACAGCAATTTTAAGATCTCCCCACAGGTGTTCAATGGGATTTAGATCTGGACTCATTGCTGGCCACTTTAGAACTCTCCAGCGCTTTGTTGCCATCCATTTCTGGGTGCTTTTTGACGTATGTTTGGGGTCATTGTCCTGCTAGAAGACCCAAGATCTCGGACGCAAACCCAACTTTCTGAGACAGTGCGACCCAAAATCCTTTGGTAATCCTCAGATTTCATGATGCCTTGCACACATTTAAGGCACCCAGTGCCAGAGGCAGCAAAACAACCCCAAAACATCATTGAACCTCCACCATATTTCTCAGTAGGTACTGTAGGTACTGTGTTCTTTTCTTTGTAAGCCTCATTCCGTTTTCGGTAAACAGTAGAATGATGTCCTTTAGCAAAAAGCTCCATCTCGGTCTCATCTGTCCACAGGACGTTTTCCGAGAAGGATTTTGGAAAACTGTAGCCTTGCTTTTTTATGTCTCTGTGTCAGCAGTAGGGTCCTCCTGGGTCTCCTGCCATAGCGTTTCATTTCATTTAAATGTCGATGGATAGTTCACGCTGACACTGATGCTCTCTGAGCCTGCAGATCAGCTTGAATTTCTTTGGAACTTGTTTGGGGCTGCTTATCCACCATCCGGACTATCCTGCGTTGCAACCTTTCATCAATTTTTCTCTTCCGTCCACGACCAGAGAGATTAGCTACAGTGCTATGGGTTGCAAACTTCTTGATAATGTTGCACACTGTGGACAAAGGCAAATCTAGATCTCTGGAGATGGACTTGTATCCTTGAGATTGTTGATATTTTTCCTCAATTTTGGTTCTCAAGTCCTCAGACAGTTCTCTTCTCCTCGTTCTGTTGTCCATGCTTAGTGTGGCACACACAGACACACAATGCAAAGACTAAGGCCCCTTTCACACTGGGGCGGTTTGCAGGCGCTATTTAGCTAAAAATAGCGCCTGCAAACCGAGCCTAAACAGCGGCTCCTTTCTCTCCAATGTGAAAGCCCTAGCAGGACAGTAAAAAAAGTCCTGCTAGCCGCATCTTTGGAGCGGTGAGAGGAGCGGTGTGTTTACTGCTCCTCCACCGCTCCTTCCCATTGAAATGCATGGGATACCGCGGTAATACCGCCCGCAAACCGCAGCTGTAGCCGTGGTTTGCGGGTGGTATTAACCCTTTATTGGCCGCTAGCGGGGGTTAAAACCGCACCGCTAGCGGCCGAATAGCTTAACAATCCCGACGGTATAGCGCCGCTAAAAATAGCGGCGCTATACCGCCACCGCCCCCACCGCCCCAGTGTGAAACCAGCCTTAGTGAACTTCTCTCCTTTTTATCTGCTTTCAGGTGTGATTTTTATATTGCCCACACCTGTTACTTGCCCCAGGTGAGTTTAAAGGAGCATCACATGTTTGAAACAATCTTATTTTGACCAGCCCATTTATGGAGTTTTGTGTGACATTATGTCCAATTTGCTTTTTTTCCTCCCTCTTTTTGTTTTGTTCCAATACACACAAAGGGAATAAATATGTGTATAGCAAACCATGTGTTACTGCAATACTTTTCTGTGAGAAATACTTGATTTTCTGTAAAAATTTCTGGGGTGGCAAACATTTTGGCCATGACTGTACTTTATATCAGTGTTTCTCTACCTTTTTACCATGGAGGAACCCTTGGCAAAAAGTCGGAGATCTCAGGGAACCCCTAAAGAAAATTTGAGATCTGCAGCTCACGGAACATTTGGATCTGTAGAAATAAACATAATTAATGTAGAAATAGCTTTAAATAATAGAATAAATATTAGAACTCACTTGACACCAATAATATAGTGTAAACAGGGCACAGTGAAATTAAGTTTTTTTTTTATGTCCTTGCAGAGACCGTACACCGTACTTTCCATCAGTTTTATTTTTTTGCACATATGCTGTGAGCGAGGCATTACTGAACCTGAACAAAACTCCCAAATATTGTGATTCATTAATAGGACAGCAGACTATGGGAACAGTTGGGCATTGTTCACAACACACATGATGGAAAATGGTGCAGATTTGACCTGCATAGATTACTTTGGTCTTGTTCACATCATGCACAGAGACATGCATTTTCCTAACGTAGGTCTCTGCAAGGCGAACAGATTTTTATGTGCCCTGTTCACACCACAGGGCACTTGAGTGTCATTTGAGTATTTTTCTCTGCAGAAAAATACATACATGTTGCATATTTCTGTGCAGAAAAACCCTGCATATGATACCAATGTTGTCAATGTGCACTGACAGTGAGTACCGTCAATGTGCATTAATACCTGGTGCCTCCTCTATTGTTCCAGCTCCTCTGAACCTGTGAGGGGGTGCCAGGAGGAGTGCTGACAGTGGGAGCACATGGCTGAATGTTGCAGGAAGCAAGATCCTGTGTATGGTAGCAACTGAATGCAGACTGCAGAGGGGGGGCTGTGGCTGCATGAGACTGAATGTAGTCTGTAGGCAAGATCATAATAGCATTATGTACAATTATGGCATAACATAAAAGGTATTATAATCTCAACTCCTGCTACATTCAAACTAATCTAGCTGTTTGCCCCCACTCTCAGCTCCCCTCTCTGCAGTCTGCATTCAGTGCTGTTCTCTGCTCCCCCTTGCAGTCTGCATTCACCCCTTTTGTACACAGGATTTCACCTCCTGATCCAGCCATGTGCTCCTTTTGTCTGCTCCCCCCTCCACAGTGTGGCATCACTGCTAAGATTTAGACAGGATCTTACCTTCTAATCTGGTGCTCCCTGCCAATCTTCATTCTCGGCTGTCAGCACGCATTGGGAACACTGGAAACAACATTGGGCACATATACATCTGCCACAATGTTAAATCGTGGTGGAACCCCTGGGGACTTGTTGCGAAACCCTGGGGTTCCACGGAATTCTGAGGGGGAAACACTGCTTTATATGATATGACACCCTCTTCCTGAAGCTGTTCACATGTTAACGCATTGTGTGAAGTGTGTTAGCCTCCATTATATATATATATATATATATATATATATATATATATATATATATATATAGTCTAGATGTCATCATGTTGCTAAAGACTTTTACTAGAGCCCATATATGGGAGGGATTAATACTGTAAGTTTGTCAGAGGGCTGTCCTCATCTCTTGTTCAGTATGTTGTTGAGCACATTCTGATAGTGCCCAAACCAAGCCACCATTTTTGGGTAGATCCTAGATTACCACCTTAAAATTGGTTCTCAAGGCATGAGGTTTCTAACCTTACTGCATTCTATGCAGTAAGGCAGGGGTGTCAAACTCAATTTCATCGTGAGCCACATCAGTATTATGATTGCCCTCAAAAGGGCCGGTTGCATCTGTAAGATTAGATGTCCAGCGCATCCCCTCCTCTTTACATTAGATGTCAAGAGCCACCCCACCATCAGAAGTTGAGTCCCCCACTCTCCCTTTCCTTATGCTGCTTCTGGGAAGAAGCTGGATGCATTGCTTAAAAGCATTGCTTAAAAGCAGTAAGTAAGGGTCTGAAGTAGGACCAGAGGAGGAATGGAGCTCTCCTGCCACTGCAGGAGAGGTGTGAGGGCTGGATTCGGCCCGTGGGCCTTGTGTTTGACACCTGTGCAGTAAGGTAAAAAACCTTCCATGATCAGCTCCCCCCAGCCCCCATAATACTTAGCTGGTTCCTCATTCGATCCAGTGCTGTGCCCGGATGTAGCAGCGCTTGTGTTCTCTTCCTCACCTTCACAGGCACAGACAGCAGCCATTGGCTTCTGCTGTTTTCAATCAAATTCTGTTTGGAGGAAGTGGGGGCAGGGCCTGAGCTGTACTTTGTGTGTTAATGGACACACACAGCCTGGCTCAAGAGGGCGCCCGCATGAGTGCCCCCATAGCGTGCAGAGGGAGTAAAAAAGTAAAGAGTTTGTTAGGACCAATTGGTCCAAACAAACTATTAAAACATGAAGATCAGCTTTATATACAACAGGGAAATGTGCAATATGTGGACATCATTGATTTACATGTAAGAAGAATCTCTGAGCCATGTTTAGAGCAGCTTTAAAAATTCCACCATGTGGCCACCATACTTTTCTAAAACCACTTTCCACAACATTAACCTCTGTGCGCCTGACTGCCCTGACAGTTTGTGTGTCTGCTCCATGTGAATGTATTTTTTAGTGTCTTTAGTGTGTGCTGACACTGTGTGTGTGTGTGTGTGAGAGTGTAATGTAGTTCTCATACTGTCAGAACGCTGAGTGTCTGCAATGTTAAGATACAACGCTACAGTATATTATGTAACTCTACAGTAAAGATATAGCACAAAAAAATGACCTTGCGGAGAACCTCTTAGCATCCGTTTTACAACCCACACTCCATGTACATTGCATTTCTCAGATTAGACTGCAAATCGACACATCCTACCTCCCTATCAAAACCACAGGAGTTTGTTAGGATTTTAAAGATTGATCTGGATAGAGACTTTCTTCTATCATTTGTGTAGCCTTGAGACATGCCATTATTTGCTTTAATGCTGGCTTACGTTGCCATCTTAACATAGCAGGAGATGGATGGTGCCTGAAGGAAGCAGCCTGCAGCAGGCCAATTTCTCTGTCCTATATACCGTAGAAAATACTATGGATGAGTCTCCAATGCTCAAGTCAGCTTAAGGCATGCATTAATCAGAAGTAATTAGGATCCTCTAAAGACAAAGATTTAAAATAAATATTTTAAACATTACAAATTGACCATAACAAGTCTCAGGCAGCATGGGAAATCCAGATTCTAGCAGTTGGGCCACAAATAAAAAATGTTTGACTTAATAAGTACAGTACATAAAACAGACCCAGATAGCATGAAACTCAGAGGGTTAATAGCACCAATACAAAGCTGTGAATACAAGAGGAGGGGGGCAACAAGAAAGCCCATCTGTAATCGCTGTCTGAGCGTGCAAAATCTAAACCTAGAGGAGACAAAACTTTTAATAATCCTAACAGTTCCTCTGCACATCTTAAATTAGAAAGACCAGTTCACACCAGATGGCAACTAGACAAAAGCAGCTGATTATGGCTCATAGCAACATAATATCAAACCAGCTAGGGAAGTTTAGTGATTATTAAACTATTTTCATGTGTGCGTTTTGGGTTCTGATAAAATTTGTCATGGTTTATAAATCTTTTTTTTTTCCTTTTTAACCAACACTATCTAGTTATAGCTAAAAAGACTTCCTTTGCCTACAGCAACTAGATTACAACATGCAGTGCCTTGAAAAAGTATCCATACCCCATGAAATGTTCTAAGTTTTGCCATGTTACAGCCAAAAATGTAAATGTATTTTATTGGGATTTTATGTGATAGACCAACACAAAGTGGCACATAATTGTGAAGTGGAAGGAAGATAAATGGTTTTCAAATTTCTTTTACAAATAAATATGTGAAAAGTGTGGAGTGCATTTGTATTCAGCCCCCCCCCCCCCCCCCCCCTGAGCCAATACTTTGTAGAACCACCTTTCACAGCTGCAAGTCTTTTTGGGGATGTCTCTACGAGCTTTGCACATCTAGACTGAAAGTTTTGCCCATTCTTGTTTGCAAAATAGTTCAAGCTCTAACAGATTGGATGAAGAGCGTCCGTGAGCAGCAATTTTCAAGTCTTGCCACAGATTCTCAATTGGATTTAGGTCTGGACTTTGAATGGGTCTTTTCCAGACTCTAACAGGTTTTCTTCTAAGATTCCCCTGTATTTGGCTCCATCCATCTTCCCATCAACTCTGCCCAGCTTCCCTGTCCCTGCTGAAGAAAAGAATCCCCACAACAAGATGCTGCCACCACCATGTTTCACAGTGGGGATGGTGTGCTCAAGGTGATGGGCAGTGTTAGTTTTTCACCACACAGCGTTTTGCTTTTAGACCAAAAAGTTCAATTTTGGTCTCATCTGACCAGAGCACATTCTTCCACACCCACCTGAGCTGTGGATCTCTGTAGCTCCTCCAGAGTTACCATGGGCCTCATGGCTGCTTCTCTGATTAATGCTCTCTTTGCCCGGCCTGTCAGTTTAGGTGGGCGGCCATGTCATGGTAGGTTTGCAGTTGATGGATTGAATAGTGCGTGAGATGTTAAAAACTTGTGCCATACTCTTTCCATTTTCAGATGATGGATTGATTGAATAGTGCTCCGTGAGATGTTCAAAGCTTAGGATATTTTTTCATAACCTAACCCTAGTTTAAACTTCTCCACAACTTTATCCCTGACCTGTCTGGTGTGCTCCTTGGCTTTCACGATGCTGTTTGTTCAATAAGGTTCTCTAACAAATCTCTGAGGGCTTCGCAGAACATTGTATTTACCAGAGATTAAATTTAACACCGGTGGACTCTATTTGCTAATTAGGTGACTTCTGAAGGCCATTGGTTCTACTAGATTTTAGTCAGGGGTATCACCGTAAGGGGGGCTGAATACAAATGCACGCCACATTTTTCAGATATTTATTTGTAAAATAAATTGAAAACCATTTATCCTTTTCCTTCCACTTCACAATTGTGTGCCACTTTGCGTTTGTTCACATAAAATTCCATTAAAATATATTTATGTTTTTGGTTGTAACATGAGAAAATGTGGAAAATTTCAAGGGGTATGATTACGTTTTCAAGGCACTGTACACACTTTGTAGCTACATCTGCTAGGGGATGAAGTTACACACCAATGGAATAGGTTGTCAAAATTGAATGAAAATGCAGAATATGTTTTATTTTCCCCTTTACGATTTCAACACACACGGATTGCTTAAATCCATCTTACCAAACATGTTTCATTGTAAATGCATATTAAGGGCATAACACGAAACATGGTTAGAGTCCGCGGTCACCCAAGGCTGAAATGAGTGTTCACGGTTTCACCCCATCACTATAGCTCTGCGTGGATGTCTGTATGTCCAATGCATTCAGTAAACAATGAATATGGTTATTGTCTATGTAATAAAAATATTGTTCAATCGCTGGATGTCCGAACAATTAAAAAACATACCAAAACAATAAAACAAAATGCAAAAAAAAACTCCTTCCACTTATACAATATTTCCACTGTATACTTGGGCCAGTGTGGCATCCAGAGCATCAGAAGTAGAACACAAATGGGTGGTCTTAACCCCTTCCTGTCTGGCCTATTGTAAAATGACAGCTGGGTGGCTGCACTGTTGTTCTAGGAGAATGTCATATGACATCCTCCCATAATCGGCCATGGGCCACGCTCCGGTGCGATCTGTCACCCACGGTGTCCACCGGCGGCCCGCTGCCGGTACCATGTGATCACTGTGGCCAATCAGAGTTGTACACAATGAAAGGCTTGGAATCATGCAATTCATTGTGTACTATTGTGATGATCAGACATGGTACAGACAGGGTCAATCACAGCTAATCACAATAGTAAACGCTGAATAAATCGTTTTCATTTAAAAAGCTTGCTTAGAACTGTTCAGTTATAAGCAATCAATGTGTGTAACATTTTTATGTAATCCTGATCACCTCCCCAGCGTAGTACAGTGTTACTGTGCTACTAGGGCAACACCGTATTGCTCTGGTCACTATGTAAAAAATATATAATCAATAAAAAAAAGTGATTCCTTTTTGTTACATACTGTCACCAGTCAGTGTCTCTCATCACCGCTGATGAGGCTGTACTGCACCGATGACAGTATGTAAAAAAAATAAAAAATAATAATTTCTTAATTTTCCAAAAAATTGTGACAGAAAATTACAACTTCAAAAAACTGCCTCTTACTAAATACCTTGGACTGTCTACTTTCCACAAATAGGTCATTTGGAGGATATCTGTACTGTCCTGGCTTTCTCAGGCCTCAAAAAATGAGATTGGCCATCGGTACATCAGAAATAATCGGTTTTTCAGATATATACAGTATATACCATAGCTTGTGGACTCTATAACTTTCCTACAGACTAAATGATAAACACTGATTTTGGTTATTTTCACCACAGAAATGTATAAATACATTTTGGCCTAAATTTATGAAGATTATTTATTTGCTAAATTTCATAACAGAAATTAAGAAAAACACCTTTTTTCCTTTTAAAAATGTTTGGTCTTTTTTGTTGTTTTGCAAAAAACAAAAAAACTGTGGTGATTAACAACTTGCCGCCTTCCATATAGCAAACATGTTATTATTTATGGTATTAAGGTTTAAACATGCAGTACAGACACAGATTAAGGCCCGGTTCTCACAGGGGCGGCACGACTTCGGGGGCGACTCGGCGGCGCGATCTCAAGACGACTTGAGACGCCCGCCTGAGGCGATTTGCATAATGACTTCTGTATAGAAGTCTATAGAAGTCAATGCAAGTCGCCCTGAGTCGCCCCCAAAAGAAGTACAGGAACCTTTTTCTAAGTCGGAGCGACTTGAGTCGCTCCTATTAGAACGGATCCATAGCATAGAGCGGGACGCGACTCCTCAGGCGACTGAGTCACCTGAGGGGTCGCCCCTATGTGAACCGGGCCTAAGCCATGGTGATATAAAAGTCATCTGAATTGTTTTTAGTTTTAGTTGTATTTCAATCGACTAAAAATAGTGTTACTTTCCTCTGTGAGAAATTAACACTGGCATGCAGCTCTCCCTGGACCCCCTTATACTTACCTGAGCCAGATCTTGACCCAGTGCTGTACACAAGAGCAAAGGCAATGAGGAGGTGGTGGGCGGGGGAGAGCTATGCTCTGTGTGTCTATGGACACAAAAAGCCAGCTCGGGCGTACGCCCACATGAGTGCCCCCATAGCAAGCAGCTTGCTATGATAGGCACTCGACGGGGGAAGGAGTCAGAAGCACTGATGAGGGACCTGAGAAGAGGAGGATCAAAGTTGCTTTATGCAAAACCATTGCACAGAAAAGGTAAGCATGACATGTTTGTCATTTAAAAAAAAAAAAAATTTGAACCTTTACAATCACTTTAATTGATGTATCAAATCTGGTTGTGAAACTTTCTGTCCTTAAAGAAACTTGATTACTATATGTTATGATGCTGCCATGATCAACTGAACTATATTAATAAAATAGACAAACAAAATAAATATCATGCCCTAAGCAGGAAGGAGGCTAAGGACAGAATGACACAGAGCATGACAAATGCATGTCCTGGCTAGCACATTCCACTTCCTGCCCACTTTTGTCAAGTCATTTGCTCTCCAGTGAAAGGCATGCTCTGGCCTCATTCTCCAAGTTATTTATACAGGTTGCACACAATATTTGGCTTTGCAGAGAGAAAATCAACTTTAGCTGCTGGTAAACTGTCAGGTGCTATTATTTGAAATGCGCCAGTGAAATCTCAAATCCACCAGCATGCTCTTTCAGATTTACCACTGCTATCCATGTAAATTAACAAAGACAAATGCTTCCAGCATTGCAGACTGTCTGAGGAATAAGTCTTCCCGTTTCCTGCCTGGGGTTGAGATTACAAGCATAGAGACAGAAATGCTTTAATCTTATTTTCGATGTAAGGTTTGTTTGGATAATACCTTTAAAGTACTGTTCATTCACTGGGAAAACACCCAGGAGCACATAGGAATCCTCCACTCCAAATGCCTTGATGTCAGCAGCAAGAATCCCCCCAGGCGGAGATGGAAGGTTCCCACCTACTTCATATACTAATTATTCAAGCAGAAAGCAGCTTGTTAGAGGCATCAAGGTTGTAATAAATGCTGTCACTTCATGTATTAAGTGACTGAGAGAGCAATGACTTCTGCAAACAGCAGTAAAATTAGACCAGTGACGGTCATAGAGCATTTTATTAAAGGCTGGCAAAAACATTTTAAAGGGAGACTCTATCCAACTGAATAGATATAGATGTAAGGGTGTTAACATATCCTTTTTTAGGCAAATAAGACTGTGGCTACTAATTACTGCAACTAAAGCCTCGTACACACGACCGGTTTTCTCGGGAAGAAACAACAAGAATACTGTTGGGAGAGCTTTCTTGCCAAGAAAACCATGCGTGTGTACGAGGCTTTCAGGTTTCTCGTCAAGAAAACTGCCCAGAATCTCGACGAGAAAAAAAAGAAGACCGGCTTTCTTTTTTCTCGTCGGGAGTCTCATTTTTCTCATCGTGATTCTCATCAGACTGTATTTGGACGATAAAACCGTTCGTGCGTATGCTTTTCCAAGTCTACAAAAACCGCACATGGTCAGAATCAAGTATGAGACGGGAGTGCACCTTCTTGTAAAACTAGCGTTCATAATGGAGATAGCACATTCATCACGCTGTAACAAACTGAAAGCACGAAGACTGAAAAGCACGAATCGTCTCTCCCCAAACTTTTACTAACACGCGGTAACACGAGATCAGCAAAAGCAGCCCAAGGGGTGGTGCCATTGGAACAGAACTTCCCCTTTATACTGTCGTCGTCCGTGTTGTACGTGACCGCGCTTTACAACAACGAGATTTTGGATTGACAGTGTGTATGCAAGGAAAGCTCGACAAGAATCTTGTCAAGCTTGACAAGAAACCCGTCGAGAAAAACAACGTTTTTTTTCCGATGAGATTCTCGGCCGTGTGTACGAGGCTTCAGATTAAGATGAAAACACATTTTAGGAGCCATTCATATAGAAATGCACTGGTAGCTGCTTAAAGTACAAGTATGAATGCATGAGGGTAAAAAAAACATCAGCCTTTAGAACAGGGGAGCCCAACCAGTGGCCCGGGGGCCACATGTGGCCTGCGGAGCCCTCTGATGTGGCCCACAACCTCCTGCTCTGGGATGGTGGGTTGGCAACCCACCATCCCAGAGCAAGAGTGTTGTGAATGAAGCCGGCGGTAGAGGAAGTAAGTGGCTGGGGAGCAGAGCCGCATAAGCCGATGCTTCCTGTAAAGCACCAACTCCTGTCACAGGCGGCTTGATACCAAATGCTCTCTACCTGGGACAGCAACAGCTGATGATACCTGAATGGAAGACTGTTATTAAAGGCACTTATGGAAGATATATAGTGGTATAGAATGGTATAGTTAGCAGAGCAACAGGAAAGAGATGAGATAAGAGATGCTCATTGTTAGGGTTTCCATTCTCTTTATTGAAGAGTGAAGGCTTGGGCTTGCTGGGTAGAACAGTCCAACCTAAATCTAGACAGAAAGCATGTTAACCTGATGCTATCAGAATACAGAGTGTTTCTTTACTTGAATATTATGTCTCTATACTCCAGATAAATTACGAAAAAATGTTAAGCACATACTGTTTTAGTGGTCCTAAAGTATAATTCCACTACTATATATATTTTACATATTTATAAACATAATTTTATATAGTACTAAGCTCTGTGTTCCGTCAGATTAGACGACACGTGAAAATCATGTAATGGAAGTGACGTTCCGTCACGGCCATCTTGGTACACCCCGCACTCAGCCACAGTAAGCCTACAGTCTGAAGTCCCCAAGAGGACATCTTTTTATACCCACCGAAATATTGCATTTTACACTTATTTTTACCGCTAAACTGAGATTCTATCATGAAATACAATATTTAGAAGTCCGTGACACGGTTTTGATGTTTATTTTAAAAGCAGCGGTCTGCTGTCAGATTATCAAACATGTGAGATCGGCAGGTTTGCCACTGCTTTTAAAATTCAACATCAAAACAGTGTCACGGACTTCTAAATACTGTATTTCATGATAGAAGCTCAGTTTAGTGGTAAAAATAAGTGTGAAATGCAAGATTTCAGTGGGTGTAAAACGATGTTTGCTTGGCAACTTCAAACTGTAGGCTTAGTGTGGCCGAGTGCGGGGTGCACCTAGATGGCAGCGATGGAACGTCACGTTATGAAATCTGACAGGTCGTCTAATCTGACAGAACACTTGGCGTGTGCTACGCCAATTTCAAGCTCTAAAAAAAAAAATAGCAACAATATACACGTTAGCTTCATCCCCTTCCCCAAGCAGTCATATATACATTTGAACTGTTTGGCATTTGATTTTTTTTTTATATATTAAAATTTAAAAAAGACATCATCCTTTGCATGGAAATGTTAAATTATGCTAACTGCACTGACAAGCTGCAGCCAAGATAGGGTCATATTCGATGCACAAATGTAATGCAAAACAAATATAGGTGCAGCAAAGCTCAGGCATAAAATAATATTAGCTGTAGAAAATAGGAGTCAGAGAAGAGCAACCACATTTCAAAGGAAACGCTAACAAAAAGTTCAAAAAGGCACTGAAAACAAAACTTAAGGCCCCTTTCACACGGGACGGATCAGTTATGATCCGCCCTGTGAACCTCCGCTTGCTCAGCGGGGATCGCTCAGTTGATCCCTGCTGAGCCGGCGGATGACTGGGCGGTCCCCGCACACTGTGCAGGGACCGCCCTGTCAGATCTCCGCTCTCCCCTATGGGGGATCGGATGAACACGAACCGTCTGTCCATGTTCATCTGATCCGCTCCGCAGACGGATAGAAAAAATAGGATTTTTGTACTCACCCCGTAAAATCCATTTCTCTGACGTCCATGGACTGACACAGCTCTCATACTGATTACGTGTGGGTATATGTCCCTGCTTGCAGGAGGAGAAGACCTAGGCAGAATGTTAGATGTTAGAAACATTCTAGAACAAAACCAAAGCTGAACAGCCCCGCCCAGGGGGGCGGTCCCTCCGGACATTACCCTCCCACTTGCAGCTTGCAACCTCAGTTCGTAACAAAACAGTACAAACCTTAAAAGGAAGGGTGGGTGCTGTGTCAGTCCATGGACGTCAGAGAAACGGATTTTACGGTGAGTACAAAAATCCTATTTTCTCTTATCGTCCATGGACTGACACAGCTCTCATACTGATTACGTGTGGGACGTCCCAAAGCAGTATAAGATAAGGGTGGGAGCAAATAAAAAAGGAACAACCAAAACTTCACTCCAAACCAGCAGAGCTCCTCAACGGAGGAGTTGCAATATTAAGCAGCGGCCTGCAACATTTTGCGGCCGAAGGAAGCATCAGAAGATGCAGCCACATCAACCTTATAGAATTTGAAAAGGCATGAACGGACGACCAGGTCGCCGCCTTGCACACTTGTGCAACCGACGCTTGATGTCGGAAAGCCCAGGAAGCACCAAGTGCCCTGGTGGCATGCGCCGTAACCGGAAAGGGAGGGGCCACCCCCTTAATGGCATAGGCCTGTATAACAGTCTGTCTGATCCATCTAGAAAAGGTGGCAGACGACACCGCTCGGCCCTGTTTCAGACCAGAGACAGACACAACTAGTGAGTCATATCACGTACCACATAAAATGTGTGAAGCGCAAACCCTCTGGAATGCGATGTGTGAGGACACAAGGACGGGAGGACAATGTCCACATGCAGGTGAAAAAAGCCGAGACCATCTTTGCAAAAGGAAGGTTGCGGACGCAACACCGCCTTATCCTTATGGATGACCGAATAGGGCGACTTGCAGGACAAGGCCGCCAACTCAGACACCCGTCTGACAGAAATAATGGCCACTAAGAAGGCCACCTCCTGAGACAAGGTCAAGAGGGGAATATCTGATATTTTCAAAGTGAGGTTCCTGGAGAACCGAGAGCACCAAATCCAAGTTCCGAGGAGGGAGATGAGGTTTCAACAGGAGGGAGCACATGGCGAACCCCCTGCACAAAGGTGCTACCAAGGAATGACCCGCTAGCGGTTGTCTTATGTAGCAGCCCCGTGGGGATTTGATCCCATGGTTGTCAGCAATGGTAGCCTGGCTGGCTAACCATTACACCACGAGTCGCTGCCTCTGAAGGAAGACGGCCAAGGCCAAAAACTGACCCCTAATGGTACTCAAAGCAAGCATTTGGGTCACACCACGCTCTAAGGACCGCAGGATACTGGGGACGGAATACGTCCGTGGACGCTAGTCCAGCTCTTCGCATATAGCGATGTAAGATTCCCAGGTACGGTGATATATCTTTCAAGCGGAAGACTTCCGTGCCCTGAACATGGTCGAAATGACCGAATCCGAGAGACCTCGGACTCCCAGCACCTGGCGTTTAATAGCTATGCCGTTAAGTCAAAGACTGTAAAACAGGATGAAAATTAGGACCTTGAAACAGAAGGTCCTCCCTTATAGGCAACCACCAAGGAACGTCCGCGATGAGACGTACCAGATCAGCGTACCAATGACGCAGAGACCCACCTGGCGTAAAGAGAATCACTGAAATCCCTTCAGCCACAACCCTGCACAGCAGGCGAGGAAGCAGCTGCCGCGGGGGATAACAGATATCAGGTGATAATGACACCATGGGGGCCACCAACGGATCCGAGGCATCCGCCCAAGGATCCCTGGACCTGGCCACACACCTCGACACCTTACGATTGAGTTTAGAGGCCCTCAGTTCCATATCCGGCATGTCCAGGTGTAAGGACCACTCTTCCTGGTCCAGCGTCTGGCGACTCCGAAAGTCCGCCTGCCAATTGTCTACGCTTGAATGTAGACGGCCGATAGAGACCACGTGGGGAGGCATATTCTGATTGCCCGTATTTCCAGAACATTGATCGGTAAACGGGCTTCGTCCGGAGCCCAAGCCCTGGGGCTGACAGTAAAAAAGAAAAAAATGGCGCAAAATAAGTTTTGGCAGAGCACAAGATCCAAGGAGTCAGGGAATATGAAATGATGAAAGCACTAGCGGCAGCTACCATGAGCAGAATACTGAACAAATTAGAAGCCGCCTTTTTTCTGAAACCCTTCTTCCAAGTTCCCTACCTATATCATTTACCCAAAATCCATAAAGATATCTCCAACGCGCCGGGCCGTCCAATCGTTGCTTCCATGGACAGCATCACTACCAGTTTTTCTCTATATATTGATCATTTCCTTCAACCTTTGGCCCAAGCTCTTCCGTCTTACATTCGTGACGGTACTCATTTAATTGAGTTGTTGAAACCCTACACTTGGGAACCATCATACATTTGGGTATCCCTAGATGTATGTTCCCTCTATACATCTATACCACATTCCATAGGACTTGAAGCTGTTGCCCATTTTCTGAAAGATGACCCCAATCTTAATACTACACAAATAGACTTCATCCTTCTGGCCACCCGTTTCTGTCTCGAGCACAACTATTTTCTTTCAGCAGGAGATTTTTATCTCCAAAAGCAAGGTACTGCTATGGGCGCCAATTTTGCCCCGAGTTACGCAAACCTGACTATGGGAGTCCAGATTTATTGACATCAACAATCCTTTTGCAGCCAACCTCATTTTTTACGGTCGCTATATAGATGACATCATCATCATTTGGGACGGGCCAACCACTTCAGTCAGAGAATTTTTAACCTATTGCAACTGCAATAATTTCGGACTAACCTTCACCATGACCATGGACCCTGCATCATTATGTTTCTTAGACCTCGAGCTCTTCCATATGGACAACTCCATCTTTGCAAAAAATTTTACGAAACCCACAGCAGGGAACTCTTATTTACATTTTTCCAGTTGCCATCATCCTATGTGGATTAACAATGTCCCAAAGAGTCAATTCAATAGACTCCGACGCAACTGTACACGATTAGAAGATTATACTTCTCTAAGTATTTCACTTGAAAACAAATTCATCGAAAAAGGTTATCCTCCCCACTTGATCGAAGAGGCTCGCATCACCTATCAGCAAGAATCTTTACCCATCCCCAAAAAATCTAACTCTGAACCCACAACTCGTTTTATCACCCAGTATCACACAAAACACAAAAAAATGGAGAATATCTTCAAGAAACACTGGAGCATCCTCACCCAAGATCCTCACCTATCAAAATCTGTGTCAGTTACTCCCAAGTTTGCCTACCGAAGGGCCCCCAATATCAAAAGCAAGATCGTCCCTAGCAAAACCAAAACACCAAATCATCACAAAAATTACATGCTCAAACAACTTACCCTAATTCCCATTGTAGGGATGTTTCAATGCAAAAAGGCCCCATGTCTTACCTGCCCTCATGTCACCCATGGCCAAAAAACTTTTAAGGCCAATAGTAAGATTTTTAATCTCAGCTCCTTCTACAACTGCTCTACCACGTATGTAGTGTACTGCATTTCTTGTCCATGCGGCCTATTATACGTAGGCAGAACCATCAGAGCCCTGCGGACCAGATTTGGAGAACACCGCCGTGCAGTCCAAAAGAACAACCCCAAATACAGCGTGGCTCGTCATTTTGCAGCACACCACCAAAAAGATATTAGCGCCCTCCAGGTTTGGATTATAGAGGCAATACCAGAAACTCCGACTGCTATAGAAAGATTCCAACGCCTCTGCAGACAGGAAACTTACTGGATTTATTCTCTGAATACCATGTCACCCCATGGCCTCAACGAAGAAATTGAAACCAACAACATTATTTAATATTCTTGCATCATTATCACTTTATTTTTATCTATGCGATTTCCTGTGCGTTCGCCTAACCATATACCAGTTTGTCTATTATATCACATTATTTTATTCCATTACAATTCCCCCTGAGATATATACAACTATCCTATATATATAAACAAATTTTTTACTCCTTGACGTCCGCCCATCCCATACCCCAGTACCTCATCAATCAGAGATATATGTGTGTATATATATGTACATATGTATATGTATGTATATATTTTTTTGTATTTTTTTATATACACGCATATATGCTCTCTAACATACATATATGCACAGTGTGCTGCTCTTGTAGATCTATAGCTTTTTTAGGTATATTACTTATACAGATCGCAATGCACCTTATTTTATCCGCCTTGATATATTACATTGTATGTTTTTTATATGCAGTTTGTATTATTTATTTATGTATTGTATGTATGTATGTATGTATATATGAATATATATATGTATGGATGCACATATACGTATTTTGGATACAATGAATTGAATATATAATTCTGCAATGACCGATACCCCTTTACTACTCATACATAATAACCATGTTCACTTTTCATTACATTCACCCATTTTCCAACATCGCTCTTTCTTTTCTCATCATTATTCCCCTTCATTCACCTGCCTCCCCACCCCCCTCTTCCCCCCTCCCCACCCCTTGCTCCATTCACTTCCACATCTCCCTTATCCATTATAATATATCCCCCCTTTCTCCTTCCCCCCCCCCCTCTCCTCTTTCCTCCCCCCCCCCTTCTTGCCTTCTCTTCTTTTTCTTCCTTCCCTACACCGATTTGTCTTGCCCCCATCTTAGCACTGTTTTCCCCTATATAATAATTCATTACCCTCCCCTCATATACCTTCACAATGTTTTCCCAGTTGTTCCCCCATAACAACCTCAGTATTATTCTAATCCATATATGCTCCTTCTATAATAGTGCCTTTCTCCTCCTTACTAACATTTACACCCATTATTCAGTATCATCACCATATCCCAGTATAGCGCTGTTCTCCCACATGCAAACATTTATTAATTTCTGATTATCATTGTTTAATTTTCCTTTCTTTTTTCCCCCCTTTTTAAAAAAAAATCATCTGTATAGATAAATATCCCATGCCAATCGATTTCCTTCCCTCCCACATATCTTTTATATAACTCTGAGTCATTATATCTCCTATATCTCCCCCTCAACCAATCACAATGATGATCTAGTTTTGCCAGTATGTTTTTTAACCAATCACGTTACGTCTTCCAACTATATCACATCCACCTATGACAATGTTTTCCATGGATCTGATGAAACAGCGGATGCTGTGAAACGCGTCATCCTATTGGTCCGTTCCTATCCCCACGTCACTTCCGGTCCGACGGCACGCTGCGCTCCAAGGTGAGGCGCACGCTGATGTGCAGCTTCCTGGACACCTCCTGGCAGTTCCAGCGGTATAGGGCTTTTTACATCTACCACAGCCCGGATGTTTCCTTCCTCTGCTGACACCACAACCTGCCTGCAGCTTCCTGGTTACCTCCTGGCTGTTCCAGCGGTGCAGGACTTCTTACATCTATTACAGCGTGGATGCTTCTTCCTTTGCTGACACCACAACCTGCTTCCTGCCTTCAGCCATCCTCAGCTAACTTTTCAACTGGTATCAACATCTCCCCTGAGGACCGTTTTAGATGACACCGGACCACCATTAACCCTTTACATGCCTGAATTTATTCTACATCTTGTGAGTAGCCATTTGGCTGTTTTTTATATGATTTGCCATTAAAGCCCGTTTACTGCACTTAGTTTGGTGCACCTTCCTTTCTTCACCTGGGGCTGACAGGACTCCCCAGACTCCACCCCAGCCCGTCAGGCTAGCGTCCGTCATGAACACTGTCCACTGGCTGGGGAGGGACGACTTCCCGGACCGAAGAACCGGGGACCCCAACCACCACGCCAGGGGCGCCCTGAGTGGGTGACTCAGCTGGATCTGAAGATCCAAGGACAACGGGGATTTGTCCCAAGTGGACAGGATCTCTTACTGTAATGCCTGTGTGTGGAATTGGGCATACGGAACAGCCTCGAACGAGGCCCTCATGAGTAAAAAACGGGTAGACGACCATTTTCAAGACGTCAGGACCCGCACTACAGACTGAGAAGTCAGAAACTTCTCCAGGGTTAGGAATACCTATGCCTCCATGGAGTCCAGGATCAGACCGAGATACTCCAAGGACCGACATCTGAATGTTCGGGAGCCACCCGAAGTCCCTAAGGGTCTGACTGACAATAGTCACACTTCTAATTCTGAGCCATTGTCTGCTCTTAGAAGATCGTCCAGATAGCCCATGATAGCAATGCCTCGCTGGCTCAGCAAGGCTAGAACCGGAGCAAGCACCCTGGCAAAAAACCTTGGTGCCGAGGCTAGGCCGAAGGGAAGAGCCACAATTGATAGTGGCCTTCGCCGGTCGCAAAGCGCAGAAACTACTGTTAACGTGCGCAGATCGGAACATGCAAGAAGGTGTCCTAGATGTCCAAGGATGCCAGAAAATCCCCTTGATGGAGTGTAGCAAATACCGCGCGAATGGATTCCATGCGGAACTTTTGCACCATCACAAAAGCATTAAAGGCCTTGAGGCCCAGGATTGGCCGAACCCCCGTCCGCTTTTTGGGACTACAAAACAGATTTGAGTAGAAACCCTGAACAACCTCTCCTGTGACGGAACCGGCACAATCACCCCGGACCTGATCAATCCTGTACGGCCCTTAAGAGGGCCGCCCGACGGGCAGGAAGGAGAGGGAGAATTGAGGGAAAGAATCTGTCTGGGGGCCAGGAATGGAATTCTATCCTGTATCCTGAGGTGACCACCTCGCACACCCACCGGTCGGAGATCCGGGAGGTCCACTGAACCGTGAACCTGCAAGGACGTCCCCCTACCCCAGAGTCGGGCAGGGGCAAGACTTCATGCGGCGGCGGGCTTGGGAGCTTGCTTGGTAGGCTTACGCATCCAGGGACGCTTATGTCCCCCAGCCGCACTTTTTCCGGTGTGGGAGGGCTCACCCGTGGATTCTGACTGACGAGAAAAAAAAATCATTCTTCTTTGCCGGAAAGGAAGGGCCCGGCCTACGGTGGGGCTCCTCTTTCCATAACAGACTGAGGAAGGAAGTTTCTCTTACCCCTAGTGACATCCACAATAATGGCATCCAGGGCGGCCCCAAACAGTCTACCGCCCTTAAAGGGCAAGTCAGCCAGGAGCTATTTTGAAGCTAGGTCGGCCGACCAGCATTTCAGCCAGATAAGGCGACGTAGCGCCACAGCAGATAGAGGCCCCAGAAATTAAAGGGGCCGCATCCAAAGTGGCATCGCACACAGAGATTAAACCCTGTGCCAGTGGGTGAGCCAGGGTAATGGTCTCAGGAGAGAGATTATGCTTCTGAACCATCTGGTGCAAAACCTTTGCCCAACCTGTGAGTGTCTTGAGACACAAGTGTCGCCGCCCCTATAGGGCGTAAGGCAGACCCCAATAAGGTAAACATAGTTCCACTCACCACTTCTGACCTGTGAGTGGGATCCTTAAATGCAGGAGTCCCTTCCATTGGGAGTGTGGTAGCCTTATTCAAACAGGCGACCGGGGGTCGACCACTGGGGGGAGAGCCCCTTCATAACCAGGTCCTCCTTAAAGGGGTACCTCATGGCTAGGCGCCGCGGGACCGTCAAAGTCTCCTGCGGCTTATCCCAGACTTAGTCAATGAATGTATCAAAAAAAGGCACATATGGAAAAACCATTTTGAATAAACAGCTTTAAAGGAATCAAAAGAGACCGCTTCCACCTGGGGTTCCTCAGCCTCAACATTCAGCTTGAGAGTGTTCCTCACAGCATGAATGAGTTCACTTACAAGTACCCTGTCAGTTTTTCAGAACTGGGGTCTTCCTCACAGGGAATATCCTGTTTAAAAAAACATGAAAATCCTCAGAGCTAGGGTCCTGAGCAGCAATAGCTAGGCCCATATCTGAGACAGAGCACTCCCCTTTTACTGTGGGGGCGCTTTACAGCTCCCGTGCGTTGGCACACCGCTTCCATCCTGACAATTAGATTGTCTTTTTGTAGCAGCCCCATGGGGATTTGATCCCAGGAATGATTCCAGGACTGCCGACAACTGGTCCATAGGGACTGCAGGTGCAGGAGCACTGCCAGTTGCCTCTGACAAGTGTGGGGAAGCAGGTGAACCAGACTCCATATTGCCACCCTCCGAGACCTTACAGTGAATAATACAGTCCACCCACTGGCTGTGCTGAGGCTGAGGAGGGGACACCCGGAGGACTCACCACCCTTAGGGACCGCTCTGTTCCGCTGTATGAGCCGCGCTGTAGCGCGAGTGAAGCCTGAGGAGAGTGAAGAATCTGTGAGGAGATGAGGTATTTTGCGCCGTTCAGCAGCGCCGCTAGAGGCCGAAAACGAAACAGAAAGCGCCGCGGCTACAAGAAAATGGCCGCCGGGCGCTTGTATAACTGCGCTTTGAGCCGCGGCAAAATGACCGCCAATGGCGCACTTTTTAAATTTAAAACACCACGCCAATGGCGCACGCAATAAACCTCACACACTCCGCTAGAACACTTCCCAAGTTCACTAACAGCCATGGAGTGCCCCCCCCCAGGGCAGAGCGACCCCCCCAAGTATCCCCACACAGCACAGCACCAGAGCAGGGTGCAGAGAGCAGCATAACAGGGGGGGAGACAGGGAGAACCCCCCACACACAAACACAGCCAGTATGTACTCACCTTGCAGCAGGAGAGACTACTTACCCATCCCTAGAGGGACCCACTGGCTTGTTTCAGACAGACCTATCACAGAGTCGTACTGCGTAGCTGTCGGCCCGGTCCACCGCGAAAGATACAGTAGGTACTGTTCAATCTTGAGAGGACCGCGGGGAGCATGAAAGCAACCCGGCCACCCCTGGAGCCATGGGGTATGTCGTGAACTGAGTCTCACGCACACAAGGCGAGGATCAGCACGCTCGATGGTCGGACAGGGAAGACTACGAGGATACCAGTGTACCCAACCTGTTGCCCAGCCGACAGTTGATTGAAGGTCTCAAAAATAAAATAATAAAATTCCCAAAGGAATAAAATTTAAAAGTAAAATCTTCCAGGAGACTGGCTCCTGAGAGAGCCACGTCTTCTCCTTCTGCTAGGCAGAAAAAAAAACTGAGGCTGCAAGCTGCAAGTGGGAGGGTAATGTCTGGAGGGACCGCCCCCCTGGGCGGGGCTGTTTAGCTCTGGTTTTGTTCTAGAATGTTTCTAACATCTAACATTCTGCCTAGGTCTTCTCCTGCAAGCAGGGACATATGCCCACATGTAATCAGTATGAGAGTCGTGTCAGTCCATGGACGATAAGAGAAATATAAATTTTTCTATCCAGAAAAACTGAGCATTGCGGGCATGGATAAGATCGGATGTCAGCGGATGTTTATCCGCTGACATCCGCTATCCCATAGGGATACATGTATGTCCGTTTTTCATCCGAAAAAAAAGGGCCTAATAGGTGCACAATACAACAATCTGAAAAGGTGTGCCTTTTTATCTACCAGTTTCCTTTAGTTTTTTTTAGTTGGGAAAGAATCACCTTCTGGGACTATGAGGCAGGCGTTAACTGCTTTCACATTACACATTTTCAAATATTCTGTAACAGATCACAGAACAGGTAGAATATATTATATAGCTACAGGTACCAGATTTCTCTCATGAAAACCAGTCATCAAAAATGTTCTTCAAAATCTGATCAAATTCGAAAAGAGCAGACACTTTCCAGCAATACTCTTTTGTAGGCACTGCAGTTTCTGAACTCTTGATCGTTTTGAGCTCTTCAGCTTAGAACACCTATTTTACACAGTCATACCAAGAGCACTGAGGGGATTGCAAAAGTACACTGAGTATTCACTGATGACATCTCAAAAAGCCCTTTAACATAACAGTTCCAAATTACTGAAGCCACGCAAATATATCCTACAGTTAAAAAAAATACCATTTAAAATGATCTTGTTTTAACATAATGGGAGCCAAAAATGTAAAACACATATGGCCTTCCAAAAAAAAAAAAGAAAACAGTAATATACCCAAACCTATCATGTGGAAATCCTCTCCACAGCAGCACTCAGACTGGGTAAAGGATCGATTTCTTGTACAGTGCTGTCAATTTGACTCTGAACACAGGGGAAAAAAAAAAAAACTCATCTATGTGCTGCCACTCTTATTTTCAATGCTGCTCAACAACGGTGCTGTCTTAGGCCTCATGTACACTGCTGCTGGTAAACAGACATTGAGGCCTGGTTCACACTGGGGCGACAAACGCTCCGACATTAGGAGCTCATGTCGCATGACGTGTGAAAATCAATGAATCCCTATGAGAGCCGTCTTAACTGGTCCGACACAAGTCGGTCCGACATTAAAAATGCTCCCTGTACTACTTCTGTCCGACTTTGATCCTACTTCAGCCCATTGAATATCATTGAAGTCGGATCAAAGTAGGATCCTTGTCCTAACCATCCGACATTTGACATCCGACATGGTGATTACAGCAGCAGTAAAAGGAATTTATCTCACCCTGGGATTGTTTTGATTGGTCAAAAGAAAAGTCAGACTAGCACAATGTCGGATCAAAGTAGTAACCTGTTCATGAATGTCGGATGGATGTCGGACCAATGTAGGATCAATGTAGGACTGATGTCGCAGAGCAAAGTAGGATGAAAGTTGTATGACTGTCGTGTCATACCAGTGTGAACCCAGCCTTAGAGCCCATTCACACAGGGGCAACACGACTTCCAGCGCGATTTTATGAGGCAACTCAGACACGACTTGAGAATGAATCACAGCGGGACCTGGAGCTACTTACAAGGCAACTCCAAGTTGCCTGCAGGACAGGAGACATTCCAGTGGCCAATCAAACAAGAATCAGCTCTGTGGGAGGGAGGGGGGAGAGAGAGTTTTGCCTGATAAATGTATGTTTTTCTTCCTGGAGAGTTGCTCCTATTAAGACAGTGAGAGGCGACTCCCATTGAAATGAATGGTTACAGGTCGCCTAGGAGTCGGATTGAAGTAGTACAGGGACCTTTTTTGAAGTCGGAGCGACTGCAGTAGTGTGCATAAGGACGGCTCCATTAACTTACATTGATTTCTTCAGCCAGCGCGACCTGAGGCGACTAGGGGCGACCTGGGGTGATTTGGAGTCGGATCCAAAGACGCCCCTGTGTGAATGAGCTCTTAGGAGCAGTTGGGCGTTTTTTTCAACTGCTCCTGAACTCTCCTCTGTTATCTTATCAGTACATGTACACAGGGTCGTTCATAGTCGTTTCTAGGCAGTTGTGTTTAGAGGCTTTTTCTTGAACCCAAAAAAATGCGTTCAGAAGCTGTGTTTAGAGGCAGTTGAAGCGGCTAAACGCGGCAACTCGCGTTTAGCAGCATTTTGTTTACAGACGTTTTTCATTTTAACAAAAAAAAATATATATATTTTTTTTCAAATGCTTCTAGATGCAAACGTGGCTAAACGCGGCATGTAAACGCGGCTAAACGGATGTTTTTAGACACTGGTTTCTAGCTGTCAAGTTAAATTGTTCAGGATAGGTTGAACAACGTCCCGTGTACATGAAGCCTTAGGGTAAAGAGAATGAGGGTCAAGACCCAGCAGTGCCATCTAGGATGGGGTACCAAGATCACTGGACTGAGTTGACGAAAATGTAAATCCTTTGGAAGTTCAAACAGATTATATCTATTTTACTGCTTGTCTGGAGCTGGTCTTTAACAATTGGTTATTGCAGTAAATATAATTTACTGACTTGCTCAATATTGTCAATAAGGTATACAGTATAATAACAAGGCATAGGCACTGGCTTTAATGTTTTTATATTTAATGACATTGACTTTCTTTTCCTTGTGTGTAATCTAGCAATTGATAATCTTTGTGTTCACACGTTAAGGCCGGGTACACACAGGCTGAATATCAGCTGAAATCAGCTGGTACAGTAGAAACTGTCCAACTTTCGGCTTGTGTGTACAGGTGCCCGGCTGGCAAAAGTCGATCAGCTTCTGTGAAACGAGCATGCTGGAAAACCAGTGCTGATCAGTGTGTTCTGCCAGGGGAGTCCCCCTGGCAGAATACAATAGCTAAGCAGGGAGATTGTTGTACTAACATCACTTGTGTTAGTACAACGACCTGTCAGGTTTTTGTTCATTCAGCTCCCTGGGATAAATGGAAAAAATAAAATAGTGTGTACCAGGCTTAAGGCTGACATCTAGAAAGATGTGTGTACAGCTCTGAGATCATTAATACATTATATTGGGGTACATGTATTTTTAAATCCAAGCGGTATACATATCGGAACTAAACCAAGTGTTCAACCTCTTTCAGCCCCTGTGCAACAGAGTTAGAGTGTAAGAGGGGGAAACAGTACAGGGACACAAGTATTTTAATGTGCTGACAATAGGCTGGCTCATAGGTGGATAAAGCAGAGTGAGAGAGAGATGTGCTCATCGCTGTGCTGCTTCCCCTTTTAGCCCGGGTTCACATTGATGCGATTTCAGATGTGAATCAGATCACACTGAATTGCATGACAAGAGAATAACATTGGTTCCTGTACACATCAATGCTCTATGCTTCTCTGGTGTGATGCAATGAGGGTCTCTGTGCTCCATAGACTTCAATAGAAGCACTTTCAAATCGTTTCTGTCCTATTGTCATATGATACCAGCAGGTTTTCTTTCCCAGCACAGAAAGTGCAGCTGTATCTGAATCAAGTCAAAATTAAATCAAGTCACACTGCAACTGCATGAGAAAATTGGATCAAAATCGCACTGCATCAGAACCTGGCCCGACTGTCTAGTCCCAGACTGGGGAGGGTCCAGGATGACCTGGGCTCAGAGGATGTGGGTTGAATGATGCTGGCCATGACACTGAGGACATCTAGTGGCAGACAAAAAGTACCATATGGGAAATCTCTGGATTGAAAGTGAATATTAGCACATATGCTGGTTTTGTTATCTTGTCTTTTATATGGGTTATCCATTTTATTCTGATCACTTTTGGCTGGAGTTCTGCTTTAAGTCAGGATAGTGTAAATGTACACCTCTTATAGCACTTATACCATTGTGTGCATCTGATCTTTTTCGAATTGTGTTCTGGAGTAAAGGTTTGCAATGCACCTGCAAACTGAAATCACTTAAAAAATCTGATTTACAAAATATCTTTGCATACAAACGGCTTATAACACAAAGTCACAAATATACTCATATTATATATATATATATATATATATATATATATATATATAAAAATATATATAATATGGTTTACCAGTGAATGCATGTCTGTCACTTAGATCATATGCCATTCATTTATCCATAACTAAGGCCTAAGTATTTTGTGCAGCTATAAATCATTGTGCTTATTTATCATATCTATTTTTGTAACCTTCTGTTCTTTCCCATGGATATACTAAAAGCAGGTTACTTCTCTCACCAGATGTAGGATGGTGTGTTGAGGCGTCACGAGCTCCGTTAAGTCATAAGCCAACAGCGAGGCAAGTAGTCAGCACACTAGCTGCCAGCACAGCATATACGTCCGGACTTCAAGCAAGCAGCAAAATCAGCAAAATGTATTCCTATTTCATGCACTAGAATAGAGGAAGGTGAGCGGCAGCTTCTAGCTACTTTGCTGGGTCTCCGGGGAAGGCTGCCTAGGCACTAATGGCCTAAGGATGTGGATAAGAATAAGAAGCCCTTGTCAGGGTCTGGGCAGTCAGTTCTCTTCCAGTCAAGTCAGAAGTGAATGTGATGGTCAAAACAAGGAGTGTATATGAATGATATATACATAAATCATGTATATATTAGCAAATACCAGGTTGCGAGTAACATTTAAAATTTTTACGCATTCACCTGCATTTTCCTATTAGAACCGTATTTCAGGCTGTGAACTTATTTTCATTTAAAAAAGAACAATGACCATGTGAACTGAGTCCATCAAGGTGCCATAAGTCTATACCTATGTGTATGTACCTACATGGGTGAGCACAGTGGGAACAAGGGTGGCTCTAATTGGTAGATTCATGTGAAACCAGTAACCAATGTAGGAAACCAATTTAATTCCTGCTTAAAACAGGAAAAATGCTTTAAATGCAAGCCTTATTTATACTGTGAATGTTCACTAAAACATAAGAGTATGTTGGTGAAATGAACACATTTCAGCAACATAAACACAAAAACATGTTCCCTTTTATCACTCCAGTTTAGCATTTCAGTCAAGCATCTGATCTGGTTAACAATGTTTTTCCTATATTTCTCACAAGCCATATGCAGAGTCTATGGATCCAAACACTTAATCATGATGCCTGTATTAACAAGACAAGGAAAACATGTCACAGGAAAGTGTGTGCCAGGAAAAGGAATATTTTCTGTAATTAGCACAGTTTTTAGTTGCTGCATTTAGAATTCTAGCTTGCAGATTTGTTTTGCACATTATTCATAATTGTGGGCAGAGTGGCACACCTGAAATAGGTCTGAAGGAGGTTTCATGGGTTTAGATGCTGCCCACAACAGTCAGCCTACAAGGTTCATTTCCAGCTCAGTTTAAGGAGTGAAACCGAAAATCTGTCCGATCTCCAGTTTGTTCCAGCTCCAAAATACCTTGCATTACACGAATATATACACAAAGAAAGGCAACGCTAAAAAATAGGATAATACAATACAGATATTAAAGGTATTATCATGCAGTGCAATTTAAGTGCATAAATGAAAGAAGTCCATAATATATTGCTGCTAGATTCTATATTAATTCCATGGTTAGTGTAATGAGACTGTCCAGAAAGAAGTTTAATTTCCACTCTCAAGACGAGAAGGCCGTCACCAACACCTCCACACGTGAAGAAGGAGGGGGGCACACACGTCCCCCTTCAAAATAAACTCTTACCAGAATCAACCTTGTAATGCACAGATGCAAAGCATACTCTGCAAATGCATAATGTCACACACTCAATTCCTTCATATTACATTGGATCTTCAATAACTTTGTGTCTCTGAAGATGATAGGCCAGGATTTTTTGGTTCATAAAGCAGTCATTACATGAGGCAAGACAGTGGAGAGCAGCTGCTGCGGACAATCCTTGTCTGCTTCCCACAGATCTCGTCACAGTGAAAAGTTTGTCAAGTTCAAATAATACTTGTGCCAACACAGGCAGTCTTTCCGCAATGTATGCTGGTGTAGTCAGATCAAATTTCTTGCTGAAAGGCAGAGATGAAAATTGTGAATGCAAATTGCCCAGTGCTGCTGCTGCTTTCCTGTCATTTCAGCATTACCACTGTTATTTTATTGGGTCATCCAAAATGTCTTGGGAAGCAAAGTCTACCATTAAGAGCTTAAGAGTGGTCTAATTCTATTGCAAGGAAAGGTAGTAATGGGGCTGTATTTAGAGCTTTTGCAATTCTATTTCTTGTGAAAACATGTAGCAGCATCTGTAACTGGTACTGTGCAAGCTCATGCAATGTCAAAAGTATTGCTCGAGACATACATCTGTGTTTAAAATGGTTTTAAAGCCTGGATTTTTTTTTTTACCTTAATGCATTCCCTACATAAAAATGATAAAGGCTTTCGTAAAAAAACAAAAAACAATAAACATGTCATTACTCACCTAACTCTGTGTAGTGGTTTTGCACAGAGCAGCGCACATCCTCCTCCTCCCTCCTCCTCCTCCTCCTCTCTGGGCCCTCGCCCAGATGCTCTTGGCCCCTCCCTTTTGCCAAGTGTCCCCAGAGCAAGCAGTTTGCAGTGGGGGGCTCCCAAGCAGGCTCATTCCCAAGCCTTGGCTCTGCCTGTCCATTCACACACTGAGCCAAAACTCATCCCTGCCCCCTTTCTCTCCTCATCGGCTTATTGGTTGTAATTGACCTCAGAGCCATTGGCTCCCACTGCTAGCTCAGTCAATGAGGAGGACGAGTCCCCAGAGAGCCGAGACTCTCGTGTACATCGCTGGATCGAGATGAGGCTCTCAGATAAGTATTAGGGGAGGTTGCTGCACACAGGTTTTTTTAACTAAAAAAAAAACCTTCAGCCTTTAAAACCACTTTAAGGTAAACAAATGTCCCAGTGTTTGTATCCCCCACCCCCACACCCCAGCAGTAGGAGCAATTTGGCATGTGTCCTGTCAAATCAGAGTGCTGTGTCGCAATTCTGACTCCCGCGTGCACGTGCATGAGAGATGTCATCACAGTTTGGCCATTCAAATGGAAGGAGCGGGCAAACCCAGAAGGAAGACCAGATGAAGTTGAAAGAACAGCTGAAGATGAAAGCCATAGAAGCGGTGGCAGTGGCAAGTCTGCTATGATGTGCTAGCATGCAGAGCATACTAGCACATTATGGCATTAACCTGCAGGAGGACCGTCATTTTTTCCTACTTAACGTGAGTAATGCCGGCCATATATGGGTCGAATTCTGAACAAATTTTCTTTTGAAAATTGTAATTAGGAATTTTCATTCAAATTTTGCACCATTTTGCAGTAATGGACGATTTTCGTGTGCCCATCGAATTTGAGTGATTGGACATGTTGGAAATGTTTTTAAAACAAACTAATTTCTAATCAATGATGGAAAATTTGTGTGAGAAATAAAATCAAAAAAAGGAAATGAGCACGAGCTGCGACCTGGAAAGAAAAGGAGATTCACGGACACTACATTTATTTTCTGTAGCAACAGGATGAGAAATTGAAGGCTTGGTTGGTTGAATTTCAAAATCAATGATGGCACCATCGGATTACAAAAGGCACAAAATTTCAGATTTTTAAAAGAAAATTTGTTTGAAAGGCTGGCTATACAAGTTTTTTATGTTTTTGTTCACGGATTGATCCCAGCTGCTGATGGTCAACAAAGCATTAAGTCATGCGCTCTGCCAAACCATTTTGGCTAATCCAGAAGGTATGGATCGATCTTGAATTATGCAACATAAATCCCTTTAACAAACCTGTCCAATGTCTACAGTTCAGGTGGTGGTGTCATAATGATTAGGGAATTTAGTTTTTTGGCACACATAGGTCCTTTAATTTAGACAGAGGATCATCTGAATGGTATAGTATAGCATTTAGAAAAGTGGCTACGGATTTCATTTGGTATATATTGTTTTTTAGAAAGATGGCTCTGTGCAATCCTCATGAACACTTTGCTTCATGTAAAAATATTGCAAGGCCCATGATCAAATCACAGGAAATCCAGACTGTAAATACAATGATTAGATACACTTGTACAGCTAGCATTTTATGTATTACATGGATAGTCTGTTTCATATTTAGAATAGGCTATTATATATATTGTGCAGAGTGCAGTTGACTATCAAAGAGAAGACATCCAAAGTATCCCAGCCTTTATACACAAAACAAAGAGAAGCATTTCATTTGGCTTTAACAGCTTGACCATATGAAGCATCTGTAAGTATTTCAGTAGCAAGAAATCTGCCACTTTGGATGTGAAAAGACAAGGTCATTTCTATTATACACAGCTGTACCCTCAACAGAAAGGCGCATTCCCTTCATTACTTTTATACACTACTTACATAAAGCTATTGAACATGTCAAATATAAAAGCACCATCAAGAATGTGTGTGATCTTTTCAACAATTATTATAACCCAAAATACTAATACATTTTTCAGCAGTGAATGTGTCTTTTCCATTTGTATCAAATTGCATTTGGCCGTTAAAAAAAAACACATCCAGGAACTCTTCAGACACATAGTTTAAAGGAGAAGTATGGGATGGGTTAAATAACTAGTACATATCACATTAGTCACATATCAGCTAATCTTTTTTTCCTACCTCTTTTAGTTTTTACAGCATGTGCACATGAACTTTCCTTCTGCTGGGAAAAACGGTCCACTTTCAGTTTGAAAAGTTCTCAGGGGGTGTGAACATCTTCACCAACACACCAAAACACCCCCTGCCTCTGTCCCCACTCCCCTAAGAGACGTGGCTGTGCTGATAGATAGGGAGGGGGAGGAGGGAAAGGGAGGGGGGAGCAGCTACCTCTGTGAAGTCTCAGAAACAAGCAGAGGGAAGAGAGCCGACATCAATCAAGCAAAATTACAGGAAAGGGGATGTATCCAGACTGTAGAACCTCCCACAGATATTTATCTAGATTTTAACAGAATGGGGGCACTTCTGAGAGGGCTGGGAGGGTTTATAGATATCAGCAGCTCACATAGAATAGATGTAAGCAAAAAAAAGGAAACCCATACTTCTCTTGTTAGTATGGTTGGTTCAATGTACTTAATGTAAAAATAAGATGGGGCTTGTTCTCCCCATGTCCAATCTCCATAATTTTTCTGCACTGGATAAACGTGGGTTGATAACTTTCTATGTGCCTTGTTCACGCCACAACACACAATGTATAAAAATGCAAAGAAACACACCTAAAAAATGCATGTACATGAGTGCTACTGCATGCACGTTTCCTGTGTATTTTTATGTCCAGTAGGAAGGGAAAGATCTAAAGGTAATTCTGTAAATGCAACACTCTAATCTGTAAACTGAATACATATCCAGGCTTTGCTTCATATTGGCAGTGCTGCACGCCAGTGGTGCTCTACTGCCCTTTCTCACAATGGAAAGCAGAGTCAGCTGACTCACTAAATACAATGCACTTCCTGTGCAGTGGATTTCTTATTTTGATTGTGGTAAGCAGAAAGGTATTTGAAACAAAGAAGAATGGTGGCACATTCAGAAGTAAAATCAAAATAATTTATTGAAAGTCCATAAAATCAAGCAAACATCAATCAAAAAAAGGTGCTCAGTGGACACATGTCACACAGACGTTCTTACTCATCCAAGCAGTTTTAGAGAGGAGGGATATGGGAGACTTTGATGCGGTTTCATTTAATTTTGCATATATGTTTAATAAATTATGAGGAGGGTGCTGCTGGGTGTCTGTTTATTTTTTTTGTTTTTTGGAATCTGGGTGAATACACCCTCCTTTTATTTTTGAGTAGCACCGCTCAAAGAAATGAAACTTTGGTTGGGCTCACATTACCATCAACATTGTTTGTTTACAGTGGGGAAATTGGCTGTGGTTCCTCAGGAAGCCACAGCCAGCTCCCATATCAAAGATACCGGTGCCGGCAACCCGCAGCAGCAAGAACCAACAGCTGTGGGTGGATAGTGCTAGACCCCAGGTATTGGTAAGTACCCAATTTTGAAGCTACCATATTTTTAGCCGCCGACTTTCAAAAAAATGTCAAGCCGGCGTTCCTCTTTAAGAAGATGTAACTTCACTTGGAGGAATGGTAACAAGTGATCTATCATCCACTGCTACCTAAAGCATAACTAATCTTGTAATATAAAAATGCTAACAGATAAAATATTAATTTATTGTAGAAGAGATGCTGTTCATTTCTCCTCTGCCATAAAAACTCCCTGCCTACTAGCAGTTTTCTTTGACAAATTGGACACCGATGTCTGCGTATTTGCAACTCAGTGAACAATCTTGCCATCTATTAGAGTAAGGAAGTGAACGTCGGGTGCCTAGATGAAGCAGCTTTCACACACATGTATGGGACCAAACCTGGACAATCAAGAGAGCTTAAGACTTCAGACACTAAAGTTCCAGCGATTGAGGAAGAAAGCAGGCATCACTGGAAAAGGGCACTTTGCAAGGTAATTGCACAATAATGTGCAAGTGATAAATTGCTGACCCACTACAACTTAATTTTATTCAGCTTTGTTAGTCCAATCAGTTATAGATTGTTGCTACTTGATTCTCAGCACTGCATTGGGTTTCACCATTTATGATCAACAATCAACATAGTTCCTATGTATACGTGATCTTTAAAAGAAAAGAAGAAAAAGGTGTTTTCAAAGATCTGGAAAGATGGATAACCATTTATTGAGGTTTTCTTTATTTATTTTTGCAAATGCTTCAAGGCTTTGCAATCTCAGAACAACCCATTGTTTTTGTGATCTTTCCCCATGTCAGTAGTTACTTGTGCAGAATATTGATATTTGTGTTACCGTACTGATCAGGCCTGAACTGGCTACCTGTAAACTAGCAACTGCCTGCATAACTGGTACATTAGCTTTATATTATTGCAGTGTACTAACACCATATGCTTAGTCAAAAATATTTTATGGTGTCTCCGTTGGTGCATAAGCATTTACCCCATTACAGTAAAGTATTTGTATTTTAGATACATATTTAATATAATTGCCTGAAATAAAAGTAAAGCTTATTTTTATATAGATTCGCTACAATAAAAAAAGATGAAAAATATTACGGTACCTCAAAAACTGAAGACCTTACACAATATCTAATAAATGTACATATTCCTTCCTCTCTTGAAAACCCTTCACTAACCAGAATCGCCAGCCTCTCCAGTATTATTGATTTATATCTAAGCACATCTTCAATTTTCATCTTCAATGATTTCGTGTTTTTTTTTTTACCCATGGTGGTGGGTTTTACAGCACTACATATCAGTTGAAAGCAATGTATAGAATGTTGTTTATGTGTGGATTTTCAAGTTGGACTGGTATTGTGATCCACACAACAGCAGTTATTGTGCTGCTCCCAGCTAAAACCCCAATGACCAGTTGCTTCTATTTTTCTGGAGGCTCCGTCACAACTCAATTACCAGCAGGAAAAAGCAACAATAGAAACGACTGAATCTGGCAGGAAATAAACACAAAAGTCTTTCATTACAGTGGAGATGGGAAAAAAGAAAAGAAAAAAAGAAAAAGTGAGCAGGGTTTATTTTTATTTCTTCTCTCTCGCTAATAAATGACTGTCTCATATGTTGCAGCTGAGACTGTTGCCTCAGTTTGACTGTGTCAATTGTTTCCTTTTTATCATAGGCAATAAATAATGCCCTTCATGTAGCTGGACCCAGGTAATGCAATCCTCATCTTATCTTCAAGTGTATTCAGCAGGCATTTACAGGGGACAGTTGGAGTCTGAAGCGTCCCTCTATTCACACAGGAAGATTCAGAGATATCTAGGACTCCGCTTTCACCTTTGTGTTGTCTCCTAGCTGTCAGTGAACTGCAGTCATGGATCTGGGAACCATGCAAGACAGTAAAGGGTTCTGGACACAGGAAAAGCTACTAAACAAAGGCTCTTGTGTTTGAAGTGCACAGTGCTCTTGGTAACAATGAGTAAGTGAGTCTTTCATAGCATGAGAGTGAACTGCTGTGCCTTAGTTAATATGTCTATTTGTGAAGTTATTCGCTTACATTCTGTATATGTGAAACTGTGCCCAGTGTCAATTTATTGTTTACCAGTATGGAGGATTCCTTTTCTTAGGGGTATTAAGGTAGGCAGGGCAAAGGGAGGACTGAGTCATACAAGAACTATTGGTTTGCACACTGCCAGCTAGGGGAAAGCATTTCTAAAATATCAATAAACGGTCACCTGTAGTTGATATACTAACTTGCCTCGGCTACTTCATTTACACCAGGAAAGTGATCAGGACTAAGGTAATGTCAGGAAAATAAGTAATCCTTTGCCATGTGTATGGGGTACCATTTAAAAGCTGTCATTATTCACGATTTGATAAGATGTTGATGCAAGGGCCTAGATATTAATTGTATACTTTATATCAATATAGGTATTTTTAATTTGTATTAAGCTAGATCAGGGATCCTCAAACTTTTTAAACAGGGGGCCAGTTTACTCTCCCTCAGACTGTTGGGGGGCCGAATCAATGCAGCCTGATCAGTGATCAGTGTTCATCATCAGCACAGCTTCTCCAGTGCCCATCAGCACAGCCGCTCCAGTGCATGGGGAGTAGAGAGGAGCACCACCAGATCACACAGAGCTGCTGGTAACAGTAGCCTGTGAGGATCAGTTGTAACAACTCCCGAGGACTTACCCGTGACAGCAGGCACAGCCATGAGGAGGACTAAGAGCCGATATTCTTGTGTAGCTTTCCCACGCTGGACTGGTAGATGCTGGAGTGGCTCTCTGTGTCTTTGCCCCCACCCTGGACAATGCAATGACAGAGATTGGTCCAGTTTCTCCCTTTGGGGCGGGGGTCTGTGGGGATCTCTCTGGTCAGCTGAGTGCAGACCGCTTGTTGTGGGGGCTCTAGTGGCCAAATGGCCAGTCTTGCGGGCGGGGTAAATTACCTTGGCGGGCCATATGTGGCCCGCAGTTGTAGTTTGAGAACCCCTGAACTAGATGGTGCTATGATGCGATAGATCTGGATGGTGTGGTTGCCGCACAACTGTCCATTCTAATGCTGTAATGCAGGATGGTGCTTAAAAGCCTATGGGTACACTAACTTGAATGCCTTCAATCTCATTTGATTTTACATGCCAAGCAGGGTAGGGCCAGGTCAACACTAGCATTGACAGCATTGCCTCTGTAGCTGAAACACTCCCACTGTAAACTGAAGTGTCTGTGGGACGATCCTGTGAGATACAAATGATGAATTTGGGATTTGTTTAGACTGTCATGCAGGAACCTTTAATTGTACTTTAAAAATACTCCAGGAGTGTGCAATGTATAAGATCTGGCAGTAATGACTGGTAGGTGTGTTAGATTCCATGCCCAGCTAAAAAGAATAAGAAACCTTTGCAAGGGTTTATCTGTATTTCAATTTAGTATTTTGTTTTTTGCCTTGAAGTTTATATTATACTTTGCATTAGGAGCCAGTCTTGTGAAGTTTTGTCCTGACTATTTATAAAAAGTTCGAAAATCGAAATTTCAGGGGTTTTTTTTCCAGACAATCCATGTGTGTCTGGCACAGGAATCCTCAAACTACGGCCGTCCAACTGTTTCAGAACTACGCATCCAACGAGGCATTGTAAAACTCTGACATTCACAGACATGACTAGGCAACAACTGGAGGGCCATAGTTTTAGGACCCCTGGCATAATCCATTAGCTTCCAATTTATTGAGTCTATGTATGCACATCAGAAATCCCCCCCAATGTTCTCAAGTGGAGTAAGTAGAAGTAATATTTAAGTAAGGTTACCCTAGAATGCAATTTTGAGCTCTTCTGAGTGACTGAATCACACACAAAGAGTTGTCAGTTTCTCTGAAATTCTGTGTGTGATGGGTATGATCCTTCCTCAAACATCACTTCTTGTTAAACAGTGAAGGTAGTATTTAATCATGCAAGTCCTGGCAAATGTCTTCAACGTATCTGTCTATAGCAGTTTTTTTTACCAGGGTGCCACGCCCACATTCCGGTCTGGGGGCTACTCTGTATATACTCCGGTGCACTGCGACTCTGCGAGGAGAGAGAGAGAACACAGCCAGTACGGCTCTCTCCTCCTCCCAGCAGCTATGTGTACTATTACCGACAAAGCATAAAGCTGTGCTAGCCACCCGCCCGCGTCCTACCAACCAATGATATCATTTATTGTTAGGTACATGTTTTGGCGGCAATAGTACAGATAGCCGCAGGGAGGAGAGACGTTCAGGCTGTGCTCTCTCTCCCGATTGCAGTGCACAGGAGATAACACAAAGTAGCACCCTCATCCCAATGTGTAGGATTGGATTAGATTACTGTCCCTTCTCCTCGCCACACTGCTCTTGTATAGGCAGCAGAGATTGTGGATGGGGGCAGGTAATGGATCTGAGAGCAATCCATGTTATCTTTTAGGAGGGAGGCGGGGAGCACAGCCCACACTTGTGCTAGGAGTGGGGATTTGTAAGCAGGGGGGTTTGTGCAAGGAGGAAATTGGTAAGGTTGTGCTAGAAGGAAGGATTTATGCAAGATGGGGGAATTTGGAGGGGGGATTTGTGCTAGATGGAGGAATTTGGAGGGGGGAATTTGTGCTAGGAGGAGGAATTTGGAGGGGGGATTTGTGCTAGAAGGGGGAATTTGGATGGGGGATTTGTGCTAGGAGGGGGAATTTGGAGGGAGAAGAGTTACATCCTAAGATCACTGAACTCTGCCTCGCACACTACATTTTAGGGCTTGTTCACTCCAGGTGCAGCGAGGTAAGATGTGCAAAATTACATGTTTTCCTGCACCGCACAAAAATATGCTGCCTTTTGCAGTCGCATGTGGGTGGCATTATTTCCTAATGCCAAGCCAACGCATCAAGTAAATGCACGTACGTTCACACCCATTAAAAAATGCGACGTGTCCGAACGTGCAAAAAAGCGTGTGCTCGGACTCACCACCTGGTGTGAACAAGCCCTCAAACTGGTGTGCCCCGGGAGTGTGCACAGTTCTAAAGAGTACCTTGACTGAACAAATGTGGAAAAACACTGGTCTATAGCCCCCTAAACAAATACACATTACCTTTTATTTTTATTACTAGCATCTATTGTTACTGCACAAAGTCAAAGCTTTGCCTGGGAGAAAAAAAATAGACAGACGAGATACCAGGAGACTTTATGTTGTCAGATATTTCCTACAACAGGGAACACCACGGCAGCAATAGGCATCACCGACATTGAGTTTTGTGAATGATCTGTTTACCAGCTAGTAATGACACAGGATTACACTTCAGCAACAATGATGCTGTGATAGCAATCGTTAACTACTTATATTCTGTATGTTTCTACTGTTTCTGCAATGAGCATTAAAATATTTGCCAGAAGGCTCAGCTTAACTGTATGTTACTAAACATTATCATAAAAATAAAACTGAGGCTTGTTGTGTTTCATTGCATTTCATTGCTTCAAGCGCGGTCAGAGGTTGCAGCAATGTACCTGTGGGGTTCTATTAGACAGACAATGTACTGCAGATTTATATACATGCAAGGGATATAAAGCCCATCCTTACATTTTTTTTATCTGCAGGGAATGTCTGATGCTCATACATCAGCACAGTATGCAAGATGTCCAAGTCCCCATTGGAAGGTCTTCTCTTTGCTCCTGTTTTAGTGATATTTATAACATTTTGGATTTCCACAGTCAGTCAATCACCTTCTTTTGCAGTGCCAATTGTCACAAATAAAGTTTTACTATACTCTACTCTTAAAAAAAGAAGAAGTTTGAGCAATAGATACATTTTAATCCCAAGGTGTGGAAGGTAAATGTTAGCAGTTAAAGGATAAATGTAGTTTGAATAGACATCCTATATAAACCCGATTCCGTAAAATCCCAAAATAGAATAGGAGACTTAAGATGCAGACTACTGGCTGTAAGGATAGCGTTAATATGGGTCTAGGTTCTAATGTACTTTTATTAGACTACTTGCATGCGTTTAATGTGCGAGTGTATTTATACTTCCCAAAGTGATCATAGAATTCCTCCTTACATGAACTAGCAGACCTAAATACACTACCACATTGTAGCCAAACCCAAGCTCACACTTTATAAGCAGTTACAGAAAACATTTGGTTTTTCCTTTGGGAAGTAAAGGTTTTACATGAATAGCACAGTGGCTAAGGTGTTAGCGCTTCTGCCTAGCAGCACTAGGGTCGTCAGTTTAAATCCCAACCACGGCACTACCTGCCTGGAGTTTGCATGTTCTCCCTGTGCTTGCGAGGGTTACCTCTGGGTACTCTGGTTTCCTCCCACACTCCAAAGACCTGCTGGTAGGGTAATTGGCTCATGGATAAATTGGCCCTAATATGTGTATGTATGAATGTGAGTTAGGGACCTTAGATTGCAAAATTTTAAATAAGAAAAAATTTACAAACATACAGCTTATTAAAAACCATGGTGGCAATCCCCACCCACACGTCATCACCCAGCGCCCGCATTCACGCCACCGACGTCACTCCATGTCGTCGGCGGCGCACTCATTCCATCACCATGATGGGATATAAAAGGCTGGATATGGGTGCCATGGCCGTCATGGGGCCTGCCCTGGGAGCCTTACTGCTGCGCTGACTCTCTACAGGTAAGCTAGTCATGCTCATGTGACAAACTATGGATTGCCACGCAATTCACTTATATAAAGTAGGTCTGTTTATCTCTGATCTTGTATTCTGATCAGTTTGATTCATTTGTATATTCAGATTTTCACAGCGAGGTATCTGTATATGGTGCCACTGTTTGTCTTCACAACACACCATGGTCATTGGACACCGCATCTCGGTGCATATAACCACAGGTACCTTGTTTATGAATATATACCTCATTGATGTTTAAACATCTTTTTATGAAATACTAATAGTTGTTATATATATAATTTTTGTTCACAGACTATACCACTGTTAGTGCACACTAACCAAGCATAAGTACCTGTTGTCAGGCGCTCATTAGGCTCCCAGGTTATATGATCTACATCTCTCAGTAAAGTAAGCATACTTATTATTTGATGTGAGATTTAAAACGTTATAAACTGATTGTAGGTCAAAGTTGTATATACACATACCTTCCTTTTTCATTTTCATTAGAATTTCTACACATAGATATGAATTCTTACAACTTTATTAACACTCTGCCTCATTCCCAACCCAGGACACCAGTTTTGTCTCTCGCAACCCTTGCATGTGCATACTTGCAAATGGATCAAGACGTGCCAGCCCCACTACTTGGTGCCCCCTGATTATCATCAGGGGTCACCACTTTATCTGTACGAGGATCCACAGGAACCCTGGAGGTATTATATGCACATCTCTACTATGAATTAACTGCTTTATTTCTATATTTTTTTCTTATAATGAATATCAAATCTGATGATGTAACTACAGTGGGGATCGAAAGTTTGGGCACCCTAGGTAAAAATGTGTATTAATGTGCATAACGAAGCCAAGGAAAGATGGAAAAATCTCCAAAGGGCATCAAATTACAGATTAGACATTCTTATAATATGTCAAAAAAAGTTAGATTTTATTTCCATCATTTACACTTTCAAAATTACAGAAAACAAAAAAATGGTGTCTGCAAAAGTTTGGGCACCCTGCAGAACTTATAGCATGCACTGTCCCCTTTGCAAAGCTGAAACCTGCCAGTGTCATGGATTGTTCTCAATCATCGTCTGGGAAGACCGGGTGATGTCAATCTCAAAGGTTTTAAATGGCCAGACTCATCTGACCTTGCCCCAACAATCAGCACCATGGGTTCTTCTAAGCAGTTGTCTGTTGCCCAAACTTTCGATCCCCACTGTATATATATTTTCTTTTGACTATACCTTCTCTAAACATATATGTTTATTTTAGATAAATTAAAGTCACGTGCGTCCCTGAAGAAGCATAACTTTTGCGAAACATGTAGGACGATCAATTTGTGACGTACAAGGAACAAATGCACTGCGTTGTATTTTCTTTCCTGCTTGTTTTTATATCATGTAAATCATGTATTAAATATAGACTTTTTTATAAGTATCTATTTGTTTCCTATAAATCTTTTTTTCATTTTTTCACTAAGCTAATATTCTCAATGAGCACCTTTAAAGTCCCACACACACCATGCCTAACAAGGCTTTCCTATTTATTAAAAAACATTTACATATATACAAAAAATAAATAAAAATTCATAAACGGTCTAACGATTCCTCCTGTATTGAATTGTACTGTAAGACCCGGTTCACACAGGGGCGACTCGTCAGGCGACTCAGCCGCCTGACAAGTCGCGTCCTGCTCTGTTCAATAGAACCGTTCTAATAGGAGCGACGCAAGTCGCTCCGACTTAGAAAAAGGTTCTTGTACGACTTTGGGGGCGACTTGCATTGACTTCAATACAGAAGTAATTTTGCAAGTCGCCTCTGAAGTCGTCTTCAGATCGCCTTGCTGAGTCACCCCCAAAGTCGTGCTGCCTGTGTGTGAACCGGCTTTAACTGTACTGTCTGCCCACATGTTGTAAAGCGCTGCGCAAACTGTTTGCGCTATATAAAGCCTGTATAATAATAACATAAACAATATAAACAAACAAGCTTACATCAGCAATTAACAGAAAAGAAAACAGCTTCTTTCCATAAATAACCAATAGAACTATATACAAAGAAACATAATTTTATTATCCGTAAACTACAAAATTATGCAAAACACAACCCTACTTCCACCTAGACACACCCTCAGGCTAAGAAACAATTAAACAATGATCTCATGCATGCAGCCTTTTTTCAAAAATCTGTGAAAGTGAAAGGACAGAAAAAAAAGCATCACACCCATAGATTAACAGACAGCAGCTACAGTGGCCTGACATTGCTCCACGCCTTTGTCCAGGCCCCAGGGAGCCACCTGTCCTTCTCAAGACCCCGAATGTCCCCAACCTCACCGGAAGGACTATTACGCGAACTAGAAAAAGGGTCTCGAAATCAAAATCCCAGTGAGTTTAAAAGGCTCCATATGACCACTCCGCGTGACTCAAGCGGGAAAAGTAAAAGGGACACCTAGAGCCCCACCCACCTGCTTGCACTGAAGCAAAAAATGGTCCATCGTTACCTCCACCCCACCATGTTCCACTCTTGGTTCTCTACAAAGATGATTCAGATTGCTCTTCACATAGAGTCTGTCATGGAAGGAATGCCAGGCCAAATCTCGAAACTTTAAAGGGATTCTCTCCAGATTTATCAAACGCAGACCCTCCCTGGGCAATCCCTCAATGATAGGGGCTCACAAAAGGCAGATTCAATAACCCTGCTCTCCAGGGCCCTACTAGGAAGAGACTTAATTTCCTCTGCCGTCACTCACCACTGCCAAAGCATTTTCAGGCATTATAAGTCAGGAGTTCACCATGTCGGACCCTCAGACTTTTCACTGGCCCACTATTCTCACAGCTCTGCAGAAAAGGCCTAAACCAGGACCGAAAAATACCAACCCACCCAGGCGGCTCCTCTGCCAGCATATTACCAAAATTATGCTTCAAAAACATCATACCATCCTAGATTGCAAGCTCCTTGAGGGCAGGGACTGGTGTAAATGTGCAGTACACCATGTGTAAAGCACTGTGTAAATTTATGGTACTATATAAATAACTGATAAATAAAATAATAAACGCTGATTATTGTAAGCACCCCATCAGTGTTAAATGGTTTGTCTCATCCCTGTAAATACCGCATACATCTGGAAGAGCTTATTTTTCTTGAAAAACAACATACTTACTGGCCAGATCATTAGATGAAAATAAAGGAAAGAAAGCTTAAAAAAGCAAACTAATGCAGCCACCACATCTAAGACTTGGCAAGCTACAATATAATAAATGTTCGCTTATGGATTTAATACTGCTTTAACATCTACTTCCATTATTAAAACCATTCCCCAAATCTCACATCATGTAGAACCTGATGACCGTGCAGTAGCTTTCTATTTCTGGCATTTTTTTTTTTTTTGGGGGGGGGCAGTTAACTGTGAAGCTGCAAGGACTCGGAGACCAGGGAATAATTGGTCCAGGTGAGGATGGCTCTGGCCCTTCAGACTGGCGAGTGTACTTTTAGTAAAAGTCAACAGCTACAGCATTTTTAGCTGCATACTTATTTATTTTTTAAAACAGGGTGAAGAGCCGCTTTAATACTCTGGACCGTGTATACATGTCTAACACAGATCGGCGCCTTGCTGCTGCCTTTCACCTTGCAATTTGCTACAAAATCATGTTACAGTCTTTATGATCACTTACTTCCGCTACTCTGTCTCCACCGTTCATTTCCAGGCACAGAGCGCCTCTTCCGCAAGCTTCTGGACATAGGAAGAATGCATACTGATTACACAATGAAGACAGAGGAGCATGCTTGCTGGAGGACACAGGAGAGGGAGGAGGTGTAGCTTATCACTCTGGGCAATGTCAGGGAATGGACACACTCTGGCAGCATGCACAGAATCGTGTCTCTAGGGGACACTCTAGGAAGGAGGAAACACTAAAGCAGCGGACAGCGGCACCAGCGCTGAAGGTATGACATGAGATCAGTGTAATGATGATGTACACATCGAGATGCATTACTTTAGGAAAGTTTTTACACTAGCATTAGGGTAGAAAAAATAGGCTGTAGTGTCACTTTAATTTCAACTCTAAGCCTAGTAAGTCACATTCTTGGAATAACAGAACTGATTTCTTAATGAAATAAGATACAGCCTTTTTTTAATAAAAAACGTATAGTTTTGTACCCTGTAGCATGTCAGAAATGTATCCATGCGGACCTGTAAAGTTACTCATAGGTCCACTTTAAGGAATGCAAAAAACTATCACACAACATATAATAACAAAGAATACACAATAACTATATACTTAAAAAAAAACAAGTAAGCAAGCATTTACCAATGCTAACATGTATATCCATATATACCGTATATACTCGAGTATAAGCCGACCCGAATATAAGCCGAGGCACCTAATTTTACCACAAAAAATGGGAAAACTTATTGACTCGAGTATAATCCTAGGGTGTCCATCTGAATGCCTCACTGTGTCCATGACTAGACTGACGTTTAACATGGGAGTCTATGGAAGGGGTGCCCGGCTTTGAAAAATCGGTGCTCCCCGGCCATAGGTCCCCCAGACAACAAACTTTTCAAAATTGTAGGAGGAAGAGTGGGGCTACATGTTTGCCAAGTTTGGGGTCCAGGGGACTTAGGGCCGGCCGGTACCGGGTCCCCAAAATCCGGGAGATCAGGCGCAAAAAGGTGATTCGAGTATAAGCCGAGGGGGGCATTTTCAGCACAAAAAAAGTGCTGAAAAACTCGGCTTATACTCGAGTATATGCGGTATTATAAATAAAAAAATGCCCACATTATAGACAGCATTCATTTTGCGATAGAAACATTCCACGTACAAAAAATAAAAAAAAAATGTATTTCTCTAGATTAACCAGAACCAGGTTACCATTTTAAATTACAGGATATACTCTTTGACAAAAAAAAATCATCATTTACCACCATCCTACTAAAGAGCTCCCTACAGTTCAGGTAATGAAAATAAAACCTATGGTATCATTTCTTTGACATGAACGGATAACTGCATCCTACCCTGACTATGAGGAAGCCAAGCATGACGGGCATTGAAGAATACTGTGATAGCCACTTATCTTTCACATCCAGTCTAGAACTGGACTGCATTACGGCTGCACTGTCATCAGCTGTGTCAACGTCCACCTAATATAATGTATCATGGATACAGAGAGGATTAAAGGTTTCTCTCTGACTTTACAGTGAGACAATATTAACACTTTCAGCAAGAGCTTCAACACGATCAGGAAAAGGTGAAGATGCCCAGACACTTAAATGCTTAAAGTGTTACTAAACCCAGTAATATGAAAATAGTTAATCTGCCCCCCACAATGCCCACAGCTTATAAATCATCTTTTTACATTAAAATATTGCCACTATATACCTCTTTCACTGATCTGTATACCACGGTCAGTGATAAACTGCACAGTTTGTCCAGTCAGGTAGGAGATTTCCACTGCAACCTGTATACACACCCACATGTGTGATGCCAATATCATGTGACCTGGCTAGCTCTGAGAACAAGTAAATGTTCTCTCCAGCATAAGAGACACAACTGAGTATGTGCAGGTTGGCTACTCTGCCTGTGTTAGCTGGCCTTCCCCAGGTAGACATTGCAGGAGGGGGAGGATCTGTGCATACAGGATAAATCAGCCTTTTTACACAATGCAGAGGATTAACCCCTTAAGTTCCACAGTGAGTATAACAAGCATGCTATGCTGCATATACAGACTGATTTTACCATTGTGGGTTTAGTAACACTTAAATTGTGCATCACATGGTAAAAAAAGAGCCTACCGCAATATTGGCATATACAGTATAGTCACTGTACAATCACATCCAAGCTATTCAAAATCCAACTAGATATCAGCCACCCATGAAGTGTTAAAATTGTCAAATTTAACTGACTGAAGTAACGGGAAAAAAAAGTTGAAATTTAGCAAAACAAATAATAAAACCACCACCCGGAGAAATATTCCTTCTTAAGTTTAGCTTTACTGAAAATAAAAGATTATTGAGAAAACGGTTTTGTGAAAACATGGGATGGAAATTTTCCTCAGTTATTTGTGTTAGATTCTGACAAAAGTGGTAAACAATCTATCAAAATTGGTAATTCTTTAAGAATTTTAAATACATTTTTTTTTACATGCACCGCCCTAATCTTTTACACTAACTTCCCTACAGGAAGCTGCACAGCCACCACTAATTTCTTCAGGTTAGTCGCCTGCTTCTACGGTTCCCAAAAATAGCTAAAAATAGCCACCGATTACTGTATAAATGTCACTGGCAGGGAAGGGGTTAACACTAGGGGGCGATCAAGGGGTTAAGTATGTTCCCTCAGTATGTTCTAACTGTAGGGGGGATGGGCTCAGTAGGGCATGACAGAGATCACTGTTCCCAATGACAGGGAACAGTAGATCCCTGTCATGTCACTAGGCAGAACAGGGAAATGCCTTATTTACATAGGCATCTCCCTGTTCTGCCTCTCCTTGCCACGATTGCGGGCCACCGGCAGACATAGTTTCCGCGGGCACGCCCGCTAGCCTGCGATGACGGAGGGACGTACAGGCATGCCCATTTGCCCACCCGTGCCATTCTACCAACGTAATCATCCTGCAGCGGTCGGAAAGTGGTTAAAATTGCACATTTTTCTGCATTTTGCATAAGCGTTTTTTAACAGAACTATATTCCCACAAAAGCTTAAGGCTCAAAAAACGCTAATAGATGCCGGATAGCTGCGTTTTTTTTTTGTGTATAGTGTTTTTACAGCTGAAAAAGTCAAACGCAGTAGTTCTGTTTTTTTTTCCAGTCTGAGAACACCCCTGCCAAAAAATGCTGATAAAAGCCTGTGTGCATGGACACATAGGATAACATGCTAGGGAGTTAATGGCTGTAGAAACAAAATGCCTGACACCCAAAACAGCAGCTGAAAAAACGCCCAGTGTGCACGAGTCATAATTGTGACCAAGTACTCTAAAAATTTACTTTTTTGCCTGGAATTCCTCCTAGAAAAAGAAATGCCTTTCTTTGTATGTGAGGGTGTCTACGCATTCTTGAGCCGACAGACTCAGCTGTACATCTTCACAGTGAGATTTAAAGAACTGCTGCCTCTGACCACTAGGGTATTTGAAGTGAGATTTGGTGAAGTCACTACTGTGTTGTGCACTGTTCTTCTGGAGGCTCTGACCTAAGAAAGCAAGGCCTGCCTCTATCAGAGAGACACAATGCAGAATAAGGTATGGTAAGTCAGTAAAGGGAAAACATCAGCTGCAGAGAGGCTACAGGCAAATCCAGTGACTTGTCTTTTGCATTCTTCCTGCCTTTTTTGCAGGGTTTGGCTTTCTTTAACCCTGTATTCATCGCTACCACGTGCATCATGTAAAGTCCCACTCCTCTCACTCCTTTTCTTTTGATACAACTGAGCAGAGTGGGCAAGAGGAAGAGAGCAGTTTTTATTTCTTCAAGCATAAAATAAGTGCACAAAAAAGCACAAACAAAAGCCTATGAGATTGCAGGCCACACCCGCCCAGACCAAAACTTCCCCAGATACAACTACTTAAATAAACACCCGAAACATTTTATTTGGCAAAAACTTGGCCGCGACACCTTTATTGGTTTTTCACAAATAATTTTCCATAAATCTTTATTACCAATCAAAACTTCATAAATATTCAAATAACATTTCTACCTGCTCAGTTATTAGAACTCGAGCAGTAGCACAACTTCAAATATAAATAACAGTCCCCCCTGGATCCAGGGTGACCCACCACATAAAAGTGATCGCGACTGGGGCGGGAGGGAGGGAGCTCAAATCTTCTTTGCTGTCCGCCGGAAAGAGGAAGAACCCTGCACCTGCTGGCCCTTTTATAGCCAATCCCTATAATTCCAGAAAATTCCCTGAACCCCTCCCTAGCTGTAATCTAGCCCCTTAAAGGGGCAGGCTCCTGACTAAACTACTGCTGCCAATCTAACCTAATTTTTTATTAATTTGGGCTAGGGAGGCCGCAATCTCAGGAAAGTGGCCCCATAATGTGACCCCTTTATTCATGAGATTGCAGGCCACACCCGCCCAGACCAAAACTTCCCCAGATACAACTACTTAAATAAACACCTGAAACATTTTATTTGGCAAAAACTTGGCCGCGACACCTTTATTGGTTTTTCACAAATAATTTTCCATAAATCTTTATTACCAATCAAAACTTCATAAATATTCAAATAACATTTCTACCTGCTCAGTTATTAGAACTCGAGCAGTAGCACAACTTCAAATATAAATAACAGTCCCCACACGTCGGTCTTGAGCATCAAGACCGGCCCACCCCAAGCGTCGCGGCCTTCTCAATCATGTTCTGCAAACCCACATTAAAGATATCATTACCCACTTCGGATAAGTGAACGCCATCCAGTCTGTATAGACCTGGATAACCCCCTTCCAAGTCCACATGCCGATACGACTATGGGGGGCATGAACTTTTCAAGAGCCCTATTGACTCTTTTCCTCATTTTTTCCATAACCCTCCTCTGTGCAGAGGAGAGCCATGAAAGACGAGGAACCACCTCAGAAAAAACTAACGTTGTACCTGGGAAAGTCGTACTGAAGCGATGCAAGTCTTGCTTGATCATGAACAGCAAGTCTAATGTTTTAACGTTTCTCAAATCATTACCTCCCAAGTGAATTATCAGGATAGATGGCAACGGCCATAGGTGACACAACCTAGATAAATGAAAGTTCAGTTGAAACCACTGAAGGCCTCTTATACCTTTCCAAAACAACCAAAAAGAGTCCGGGTGCAGAGACAAATTCGGTGAATAGCTGCGTTAAGCCGCTCTTTTTTGAGCCCAATAAATAAATGAGTGCCCCATAATCCAAACTGTGTGTTGGGTACCTAAAATGAAACAAACAAATTAGGACGAACATATAACTTAAAACATTTCGACTTCCACTTCCCCATTGCTTTAATATCTGATTCCGGGACACCCGATCGAGCCGCCTCCGAGGCTGCGCCAATCCGAAAGGAGTGGGAGGAAAACCTGAAATTACTTAATCCCATGCTACCCAAACTCTTCTTTAGGACTGCATCGAATTGGTACTTCGTCAGGGGCAACAAATTAACGTGAGTGAGAAAAAATCCCCCCCGGGAGGCCTAAGTCCCATGAATTGCTTAACTAAGGCTACTGGGCACATGAAAACATCATCGTGCTCCCTTAGATGAACTCATCTGCCCTTGCCACATTGATCCGTTTTGGAATGCTGCAGCCACACATGAACACCCGATCAAATCGAATTCCAGAACCACCCTGCTTGCTTCCCGGAACTAATTCCGAGATACGGAACGCCCCAAAAAAGGCAAGAACAAAGGCTGTCCTAAATAATAAAGTAAATAAAGTAAAGTAAGAGGAAAAACAGACAACTGAAGTAATTCTGCAAAAGCCACTGAGAATGTCAAGAGAGATCGGTCTTCTGTCATCTGTGATGAAAGTCAATCTCTTGAACCCCTTCAGCGCCTGTTTTACAGAAAAATAAGAAGTACAAGGTCTCAGACCTAAGAAACGGAAGAAAAATGATATGCCGGCCAACATTTTTGTCACATGACTATGTGAAAATTGCTGCCACATTAAACTGGACAGAAAAGCCAAAATAGCACCCTCAGAAGGTCAATTAGACTGAAAACCTTCAGTACTGGCAAAGGCTATCCAGCTGCTCCAAGCTGCAGCATAACTTGACCAAGTCTTAGGAGCTAAGGAGCCCCTAATAGCATCTGTCACAGCACTCAGATCATCTCCCACAAATAGGCCGGGCACAGGATGCCAACTGCGTCTGCCTCCGAAAGCAAACTACGAAAACGCTCCACCTGAAAACGAGATAGAGAATGTTTTTCAATATCCCCGGAGTATACCTAGCCTTCAACCAGATGTTAAATTTGAGGCATCTGAAGACCACCTGACGCAAGATTTTGATTACCAACCAAGAACTAGACCAGAGACAATTCACTGCATATAACACACCTTTGTTATCAGTTTCCACCAAGATGAGCCTATTAGCAAACTCTGAGCCCCACAACTCCAGTGCCACTAAAATTGGAAACAACTCTAGCAATACCACATTCTTGGTAGCTCCTGATCTCACCCAGGACTCCGGCCAAGCCGCACAGCACCAATGCGATCTCCAGATGGCTCCAAAACCTTTGGAGCCAGCCGCATCTGTAAACAGACAAAAATCCCGTGCCACAACAAATTCGGCCTGAAACAAGGACTTACCATTATAACAATCAAGAAAGCTAGCCCAAACCATCAAATCCTTTTTAATAGGGGTAGCTATCCTAACATGATCCAAGGGAGATTTCGAGCCCGAAAAAAACAGGTAAAGCCGACGTGAAAAATTCCTGCCAACAGGCATGATTCTGCACGCAAATGCCAGAACACCCAAGAGTGACTACATTTCTTTCAAAAGTATCTTCTTTTGCAACACCGTCGCGATCAACCATTTTATTTTATTCAATTTTTCCGCTGGCAAACGGAATTCCATACTGCGGGTATCTATCTCAATGCCCAAAAATTCCAACAAAGTGCTGGGCCAGCAAGTTTTTTCCTCCGCCAACGGGACGCCAAATTCAAGAGACATAGCTTGAAATTATAGCAACAAGTCCGAACATAAACTAGAGTCTGCTGGACCAACAAATAAGAAATCTAAATAGTGCACTGTACTATCAAACCCGGACCGAATGCCAAGTATCCAGTGAAGGAATGTGGAAAATGTTTCAAAGTATGAGCAAGACAACAAACACCCCATTGGGAGATACATGTCAAAAAAGTACTGTCCCTCAAAATAAAAACCCAAGGAATTAAAGGCCTCCGGGGAAACGGGCAAGAGCCGAAAAGCTGATTTTATGTCAGCCTTCGCCAACAACGCCCCCGGGCCAAACAACCTGATCTTGCCAATCGCTTCCTCAAACATAGCATAAGACATTGAACATAGGTTCCTATCAATATCATCAATCAATGAATCACCTTTAGGAAAGGATAGATGGTGTATAATACGAAATTCATTAGGTTCCCGTTTGGGCACTACTCCCAATGGGGAAATCCGAAAATTACAAAAAGGGGGGTGCTCAAAAGGGCCCCGCAATCCTTAGTTCCTTACATAACTTATCCCTTACCAAAATATGCTGCGCCTGGCTAGAACCTGCAGCTGCATTTCTCTTAAAACATTTTTGCCGCTGGGTGCGTCCCCGCACAGATGGAACATTCATTTCTGTATTTGCAAGAATTATTCCAGCGGCATTGACTATCATTAAATGCAAAACAGCAGCCTTTTCTAAAGGCCGCCGTGGAAGTGTTAACAGTGAGTTGCCTAGGTGCTACCTGCTTCTGCGGAAATATCAAATTGAGCCACAGGCCCACATCTTTCATACCCCACCTAAGTGACGGGTGAATGGACAATTTCTGACAAAAGAATTTGTCATAATAGAACCAACCCAGGCCACCAAAATTTTTGTAGGCTTCTAGGATATGAACAAATGTTGGAAAAGTCCCCCACACCGCTCTGGGTGCTTTTCCGCCATTATACCAGAATAAATACAAAAAGGCTTGCAGCCAATTGTTTACATGACCTAGAGATCACCCTGCGCCTTTCCTCCTCACTTCTCTCCTCACCCCTCTTGTCAGCTCTGACCATGAAATCCTTATGAGCAGGCAGAAGGGAGAGAATGTCCACATAAATTTTAGCTTTAATATTTACATTTAAATGATATCCTAAAGGGGACATCTCACAAGGCATAACATCTTTCATATATGTCTCAGGTACATGGATTTTAGCATGCACAGCTGTCTGTAATGAGGGGCTAACCTGACTGACTGTAAAACACTAACAGTACTTTTTTCTTGTTGAGAGGATAAACTGACAGAAAGATTAGACAACACAGGAGTATGAGAGGAAACAGAAGGGTTAACAGACAGAGAGACCAGGGAAGCTGAAGACACAGCAGGAGCTGACACTTTGGACAGTGATTGAATTAAAGAAGACAGTGAACCTACCAAACCAGATACACATGTAATTGAGTCAACTCACCACCTGCTGGAGCCTGTAACACCTGCAACCTGTGGAGTCTGCACACCTAGCACCTGTTGGGGCATCTCTGCATGCTGAGTGCCTTGCTGCGATGATACGCGCTGCTGCCTGGGAGACTGCTGCACAAGCTGTCTCCCCCTTGTGTCCTGTGCAGCCTGATGGAGCTGGCCACGCCGTCTGCTTCTTCCTGCTGGCGACTGCGAACAAGTCCGCCTCTTCTGACCTCCGCGGCGGCACCGTGATGTCACGCCGCCACCATCTTCCCTTGGCTTCCCTTGAGGCACACGAGTCTCTTCAGCTTCTTCCGCAGCCCGTCCTTCTCGCTCTGGAGGCGCGCTTCTCCTTGCTCTTGCAGGCGGTGCGGGCACAGGAACACCCCGCCCTGTATCTGTGTCCTCCATCAGCTCGCCGCCCACTGCCAAGCCTCCTCCCTCTTGCTCCATAAGCAGTGCCTCCTCCTCCGGAGCTGATGCCATGCAATGTCTCAGCCATGCCTCTCCTCCTGAGCTGCCTGCATTCTCCAACAGCTGCATCACCAGAGCTTCCATCAGGTAAGAAAAATGTCTTCACAGCTCGAGCTCAAATCTTCTTTGCTGTCCGCCGGAAAGAGGAAGAACCCTGCACCTGCTGGCCCTTTTATAGCCAATCCCTATAATTCCAGAAAATTCCCTGAACCCCTAGCTGTAATCTAGCCCCTTAAAGGGGCAGGCTCCTGACTAAACTACTGCTGCCAATCTAACCTAATTTTTTATTAATTTGGGCTAGGGAGGCCGCAATCTCAGGAAAGTGGCCCCATAATGTGACCCCTTTATTCATTGTGCATTTACAGGCATTCCCATTGAAGTCTATGGAACCAAAAACACCTGAACACACTCAAAAAAACCTGAGTGCAGGGTATACAACGTAGGGTGACTAAAGCCCTGTACTAATGGGCAGAATGTCTGGAGACTTTTGCAGATGCAAAAAATTCTGCTCGTGTGTATGTCGGTTTGGCCGGCTTCTGTCGGACGTGCATGCTGGAAAACCAGCAGCCGACCGACTCCCGATCAGCGATGTCAGCCAATGGCAGAGAGCTCTGATCGGAGTGTTCGGACAGGGGGGGGGGGGGGCGTCTCCCTGTCAGAGCACAACAGTTCCGGAGGGGAGATCGCTGGACTAACCTCGCATGGTTAGTACAGTGTCTCAAACTGGAGCTGTCAGGTTTTTTTTCGTTCAACCCGCGGGGTTGCACGAAAAAAAAACTGTAGTGTGTACCAGGCTTAAGCATAAAAGTGTGAACATGGAAAATGAGAAAGAATGAGATTCTTGCTTGTTGAGCGTAGTCAGGCACAGGGAAACCATCACAAAAATGCCCAAGCGTGAATGAAAGATTAGAATTTTGTAGTCAGATCTTCTGTTAAACTAGAACACAATAACAATCTAAAACTATTAGAAATAACATTTTTTTTTCACAAGAAAATATTAGAAATAACATTAACCGTGTGTTTATCATTTAGTCCTTTCGGAAATAAAAGCATAACATGTTTAAGAAATGAAGATATGCCACAGGCTTTGGATTTGTATTTTTGTGATACAGGTATTCATGTCATTACCAAAATACTGGCAGCCCTAACAGATTGAGGGTTGTAAAACACACTGCAGACTCTTTAAACCCTAAAATGCTCAAGGCATCCCTATGGTCGCCTAGAAAAGCCTATTTTGGACAGGATGCAGGTACTCTGGTCACTGGTTTTCTAAGAACAAACTCTGCATGTGGCCAGCTGTTTCACTTCCACAATGCATTAAATTTACTGCACTTGGGGTCAGTCTGGGTAGGCTGAGAAAGGTCTGTTAAACACAGAAGCCACCAAGCAAGAAAAACATACTATTGCCTAATACTGGAAGCACTGATCCTTAGGAGGTTCTGAAAGTATCCAAACGCATATATGTATTTAACCCCTTTTCTCAACAATTTCTTGTGATCAGGAAATATAAATTAAAATCAAATGCCATATGCCCACATTGTGGAATGCAAATATTAGCACACCTGGAATTGTCAAGGGAATACTGCGGGCCTGCAGCACAGTGATGCCAGTCATCTTAAAGTAGAATTCCAACCTAACACTCACTAGTCCTCAAAATGTTCCCTCCCCCGTCACGCTACCTATACTGTCTAATCTGTGTAAAATAAAAATAAAATAAAAATGTAGGGTTCTTCTGGTTACAGTCCCCACACATTTTCTAAGAATTTTGCAAAGTCGGGTTAACGCTTACATCTGGGAACCGATTAGACCGCAGTTGCCCAGGGCAATTATTAGTCACTCAAAGTTAAATGGTGGCCTTAGCCTACCCAATTTTGTGAAATAATATCAGGCAGCACAATTGGCCCATTTGGCTCAGTACCATACTGTTCAGGAACCCCCTCTTTGGCTTGGCCTGGAGGCAGCAGACTGTGACCCTCTGGTCATTGACAACCTTCTCCGGCTCCATTCCAAGGATTGTAAAACAATAAATAACCCCATTACGTAGCACTATTTGATGTTGTGGGATCGTTTAAAATCCTCCTGTCGCTTACAGTATTCGCACATCCCTTATCTGTCCTTCTTGAACAACCCTTCTTTCTATCCAGTTAGTGTAGCCTCAGCCTCATTTAATGTCTGGAGGTCTCTTGAACTTCACCTGGTGGGTCGCTTGGTTACCAACACCTCCTTCTGTTCTTTTGCATCATTACAGGGGCAATATATAATTCCCAACTCTGAAATATTCAGATATTTCCAAATAAAGCATTTTTGTTCTATGTATACTAAAACCTTCCTTTGAGCAGAATTGCTTTTTGGACCTGTGGGCGCCTGGTTTGATCTCTAGTATATATATGCCCATTTGACCTTGCCACGGACTTCAGCACTACCAGCCTATGCCTCTCACTGGGCTGCTGACATTGATGTCCCCTTGGAGCCTGAGGAATGGACGTAGTCATCTACAGTCAATGTTTTAGCATTGGAAACAAATTACAAAGACTTAACTAAATGGTATCTAGTTCCAGCCAGAATGACTAAAAATTTGCCCTCTTACTCTTTGAACTGCATGGGCTGCTCTGAGGAGGGCATGCAAATGCACATTTGGTGGACCTGTCCCGAAGCCTTTTTGTTCGGGACTGAAGTATTTTATATGCATTCTGTATTGCTAGATACTAGAGACTTAACGTCTGTGCAGTTCAAACTACTCCTACATGTGTGTACGGCTTCCAAGCAAATGTTTGCCAGAGCCTGGAAAAAAACCTACATTATGCATCCATGAAATGAAAAATAGGATAACTCAATTCAGGATAGATAGCAAAATTGAGGCCACTTTGCTGGACCGTGTATCAAAGAAACTAAAAATTTGGTAGTCATGGGTCGATAACTACTTGCCATCCAATTTTGTCATTGCTACAACCCGAATTGTTTTTTCTGGAGTTGGTGTATCTTCACCGGCTGTTGAAGCACCAGGCGTTGTTGCCCTGGGAGTGACTCCGAACATCCTCTCCCTCTCCTTCCTTCCCTTTATCGATTATTTCTCTGAACTTTCACTTTTTGCTGTGATTAATCTCTTGTTACAAGTTACATAGAGGTGAGGGGGTATAGTTTTAAGGGCATGGGCCATCCCTCATAGAAATACGGAAGACAGAAATATATATAAAAAATATAACAAGTTTATTATATTTTAAAAAAACTGGCATACAACAAGAAAATACTGGTGTATAATTAAAAAGAACCATAGGTATATAACAAAGATGCCTATATTAGCATGATTGTATACGCATTTTACAGCTGGATGAAAACTGCTGCAAATCGTGAAACCCCAACAAAATAAAAATTCCTTTTTCAGGGGGTTGATAGAAGGAAGCGGGATATTTGGTACGTCCTAAGATGGTACAGAGCGTAAGTACACCAGTCAAAAAATTTAAAAGCCAAATGTGTCATCCATCACCCCACCAGGAGAGCTTGTATGCTGATCCAGATGGAAAGAGGCCAAATACAAGGACCAATATAGGATAGCAACGAGCCATTATATGGTGAGTATTTGGTATGGCAGCAAGAGAGACACAGAACAGCCTCCTGAGCTGCTGTGTGGTTAGGATGGAAAGTGCTGCAAGATGTCTGGCCATCTATATCAACGAGTAAGAATTTTAAATTTCTTTCGTGGCCATTACTAGCTATTGAAACTTTGTGTGACAAGATGAATGCTTTCTTCCAATTTTCTCGTTCAATTTGGATTGTTATTTCCTTTTCCCAAATGATTGTATAGGCCGGAAGGTTCAGAATACAAATCTTTTTTTACACAGGTTAGGCGGCATAGGTAACAGGAGGGAATACTTTTAAAACTAGTTCAGTAAACTCCACTTTAAAAGTAAAAGCCGACATCACAAAGTACCTGAAAACATATCTATTTCTGAGCTGAGCCCCACCCACATGTCTGCAATGACAGCTTTTATAACTGTATCCTGACAAATTCACTTTTGAAATACTTTTCACATAAGGATGTGTGGTCATTGATCATTCAGAAATGTTGCCTTCAGAACTACAGTATAAAAGTAAAACACAGAATGTGTCTTCATTTAAGTGGAGCCAAAACTAACACTCATCTACTGCCTAAAATATTGGCAGAATTGTAAGTCTTCCACGGACCTATAAAATACTAATGGAAAACAAATTGTATTTGAAAAATAGAGTTTAGTTTTATGAAAAACAGAGGCTGTTTTTATGTTTTATTAAGATAAAATTGTTATAGTATGGTATAGAACAGGCATCACTAAATGGCGGACCGCGGGCCAATTCCGGACAGCGTCAATCTTCCATCCAGCCCTGCTGCGGTTGCGCCATTTAGGATCTGCTTTTTATTCACTCAGCCGCCACTGCCTGCTGGCTCTGTTGTCTTTACAGAGCTGACATGGGAAGAGAAAATGTGAAGGCAGCGATATGAAGGGGGTGGGGTTCTACAAAGGGGGTGAGGACAGGAATGTGAAGGGGGGATTGGGACTGGGGTTCTAAAAAAGGGGGTGAGCACAGGAATGTTGGGGGGGGGGGTGCTATAAAGGGAGTGAAGACAGGAATGTTAAGGGGGATGGGGACTGCAATATGAAAGAGGGGTACTATAAAAGGGGTGAGGACAGGAATGTAAAGGGGGGTTGGGGACTGCAATAAGAAGAAAGGTTACTATAAAGGGGGGGACAGGAATGTAAAGAGGGGGTGATAAGAAGGGGGGCTGGGAACTGCAATTTGAAGTAGGGGGTGATATAAAGGGGGGCCACAAACAAGAATGTGAAGGGAGGCTGAGGACTGTAATGTGAACGGGGGATGATGTGCAGCGGGACTGAGAACACTGATTTAATAAAAAGGATTGTGATGTGAAGGATCTGAGGCTAGGTTCACATTATTGCGAAACGCATTATTTATTTCAATGGGCTGCCTTATAAGCAAAAGCGCAGAAATATAAGTGCCTGCTCCTTTTTTTTTTTATCGCGCCTGTACTGTGGCACCATGCGGTGTGGCACTCGCAAAAACGCGACACGTTTGCTATTGTGCAGAGGTGGCATTGCGAGTCAAACATAGGATTCGGACCTCGGCTGGATTTTACTGACTGGACCTTCATGTATTTTAATTCAATACCCCTGATACAGAGAATTTTAAAGCCTTGCTGATACTTTTTTGTTTTTTTCAGCAAATTCTTGGAATGGTGAAAGTTAGGGCTCCTGCACATGGGCACCTGAGCCCTTGCAATGCAAAATTCTAATTGATTTCCCAACTTAGGAAGCCCAGGTGCTGAGTATAGCTGACCACAGACATGAAAGTCTGCGAGAGGCTGTATTTGGGTATATGTAAACACTTGTATAGTGTACAGATGTATTCCAAGTATAGGCACCCATGTGCAAGCGCCTTAATAAAGATATTTTCTACTGCACTACATAAAGATCCTGAAGCTACAGATGAGTTTATTCACTTAACATTACTTAAAAAGTATGTATCTACAACTGACCAAAAGAATAAAAGATATACTATAGGAGAACTACTGCGGTTGTTCATAGCAACCAATGAAATATTTACTTACATTTTTGAACCTGCACTGGAGAAAACAGCAGCAGCTATAGCCAATAAAAATTACTTCCTTTAACTACTTGCCGACCAGCTGTCGTCGCTATATGGCGGCAGGTCCGCTCTCCTGCGCGAATGGCCATAGCCGTACAGCGGCTCGAGCGGGAACGTGCCCGTGGGTTGGGCGGAGTCAATGTCCACCAGCGACCTGCGATCGCCTAGTACAGAGGCAGAACGGGGATCTGCCAGTGTAAACCAGCGGATCTCCGTTCTGCCAGATGACATGTCAGAGATCCTCTGTTCCCAGTGATCGGGAATAGTGATCTCTGTCATGTCCCTGGCAGCCCATCCCTCCTACAGTTAGAACACACCTAGGGAACACACTTAACCCCTTGATCGCCCCCTAGTGTTAACCCCTTCCCAGCCAGTGTCATTTATCAATTGATCAGTGCATTTTTATAGCACTGATCAATGTAATAATGTCATTGGTTCCCAAAAAGCGTAATTTGGGGTCAGATTTGTCCGCCGCAATGTCGCAGTCCTGCTAAGAATTGCAGATCGCCGCTATTACTAGTAAAAACAATACAAAAAAGAATAAAAGTCCCTAAATCTATCCCATAGTCTGTAGACGCGATAACTTTTGCGCAAACCGATTAAAAAAAATGCAATAGGCATATATTGAAGAAAAATATGTAGAAGAATATATATTGGCCTAAACTGATGAATAAATGTGTTTTTTTTTTATATATTTTTTTGATATGTATTATAGCAAAAAGTTAAATATATATTTTTTTCGAAATTGTTGCTCTGTTTGTTTATAGCGCAAAAAATTTAAAAACGCAGAGGTGATCAGATACCACCAAAAGAAAGCTCTATTTGTGAGAAAAAAAGGACACCAATTTTGTTTGGGTACAACGTCGCATGACCACGCAATTGTCAGTTAAAGTGACGCAGTGCCGTATCGCAAAAAATGGCTTGGTCATTAATGGGGCAACTCCTTCCGGTCCCTTTGTTGCCTCACAGACACCAACCAAATTAGAAAAAAGTTTCATTCTGTAACTGTATTTTTCCAGAGGATGTTTGAATCAGGTAAGCCCAGCTTAACTGAGGTCTACTATTAATACCTGTGATTTCCACAGGGCAAAACTAGGAGGGAATTTTCACTGGAGTGAGTGGACAGCCACACGTCAATAAAAAATGTATGCAGTATTGAGCACTGTTTATATGCTACACATATTTGAAAATATGCACTTATATGCTGTACAAAAAATGGCAAGAAAACTTAAAGCCTCCTACCGACATTCACCTAAGATGTGTGATTGGAATTTTGGGAGCCCAGTAATGTTTTAAGTCTCCCAATGGCTAATTGTGCTTCAGTATATTAATATCTTTCACTTGTGCTTGAAGTCTTTGCATCAATTGGCTCTGATTGACAGGTCGCCCCTACCATTTCTAACTCTGCTCCACTGACTGGCTTTATTATGCTGGAATAACACAGCCTCCCATAATTAAGCTCAGATCTCAGCGGATTGTTCACAGTGATAATTCCACCTTTTGTCATTCAGCTTCAAATAAACCCCTTTTGTTCTGCGTTATAACACAGATTCTGGTATCATTCAAGTATATTAACTTTAGCCTATTACTGTCACATAGAAATGTTCCCTGAGCCATGGCAAAAAGACTCCCCAGACAAAACTTTATGTCATGTTAATCCAAGCTTTAATAAATATGGGGATATGTAACTGTATTCTAATTGTGCTTTGTGATCCTCCACACAAAGTGTATGGAGGATGGCAAGAAAAAAAAGAAAAGGAGGAAAAAATATATATTTTCTGCCTTGGTGAATACATCCAGTACTGTCTATAACTTTCAGATACATGGAAAATAATATAGCAATGCTGATTACTTTTGTAAGCTGAAAATATAGAAATGCAAATAAGCATACTATTAAGAACTGGACCTTATGCACACGCATGCTTTGTGTATGTCATAAAAAAATGTGCATTTCTCTTTTTTTCATTCCTGCAGCCTCCTCCTTTTGTGCTCTTTTTATCTAAAGGACTCATCACTATTTACCCTTCTGCTCTGCTGCATCTGGTTTCTATCCTCTCTCAATTATACCATCAGCCTGCTCTTTTTCTTGTATCCATTTTTTTTTTGTCTTGATAACTCTTCCATAATTCCCTCTTCTCTTTTTTTTTTTCCTCTCCATTTTCAGACTCTCCCCAATTTTCTTCTACTCTCCATTTTTCTTTTAAAGTCCACCATACAGTACCTAATTTCTTCTCATACGACCCTCCTTATTGACCACAAATACCCTGCTATTGCAAAGCTTCTCTGCCAATAATTTTAAACCCAGAAAGTCTTACTATTTTGTTTCCTAGAATATACCACAATAAAAAAAAAAAAAAAAATGCACGATGACGTGGACTATCTTGATTAGCCACCTTTGCACTCAACACTTTACTCAATTGCTTCTGTGGATGCATTGCTCACCATATGTGGTGGACTTCTCCAAAGGTTCAAGTTTTCTGGATTAGAAAATGTAATTCCTTTTACTCCCTTGCCCAAAAAAACCCCCCAAGTGCCTATCTGAAGTGCTAATAAACAGATATAGCAGGGCGATGCTCAGACACTCCAGCAAGCTGACCGCCTTCATTTTTAGAGCAGCTAGAATTACCATAGCCAGTTCAGCTTAGACACCAAGTAAAAGCTAAACTCTCCTGGATAATGATTAATGAAAAATGATCTGCAGTACTAAATGACAGCATGGAGGCGTTCAGGGATGTCTGGGACCCATGGATAGAATACCTTTCAGGAGCAGGCGTAAGACCCTGCAGAACAAAAACCACCTAGCCTATTCACCCCTTGATACCATACCCAACCCCTTTTTTATTTAACTGGCGAGCTATAGCCGCCAACAGTGATCATTGTGTTCTGCCGCACAATGTATTGTAGCAATGTATTCTGCAAAACACAATAGCGCAGCAGTAGGGATTCAACTATTAACACCGACTGTGTTGATGAGGGAATTGAGCAATTTTCTTTCCTTCAACCTGCTCTTGAAGGAATGAAAATTGCATAATGTATGACCTACTTAAGAGTTTTTTTTTGTTTTTATTTGTAGAATCGTACTTTGGATCCGGACCATATGGTTGCCATCTTTCATGAGCCTGGACCGGTTCTGTGACGTCAGCAGACTTCAGCCCGCTGCCTGCTGAAAATGGGTCACAGGAGTGCAGAATGAACTGCACTCCTGGGATCCACAGGAGAAGCACAGCCAAAAGAGTTTTGGCTGTATTTCTCTTTTTAGTCCTCCATTGCATGGCTTCTTTTAGTATTTAATAAAAATTCCAACTAGGAGTTTGTAACTTTGGAGGTAGAGGGCGAACAAAACAGACACTTAACTAATTTTCTAGATTGCTATGCCTAGAAGTTCAAAAGAGCAGTCTGCCTTTCCTTAGTAATCCTCCCCCCTCCTTTGTCCCCAATTCCAATTCATCATACTTTATAATCAAACTAGCTGATTTTAAATGTTTCTCAGTAGAAACAAACTATTTGTGGTGCTGCAAACTAGTCTCTTTTTTAGCCCAGGTTCACATTGATGCGATTTGGCATGCGATTTGACCTGTCAAATTGCATGCCAAAGCGGCGGCAATTGTCGGCAAAGTAAGCGTCCTAATCGGTGCAACGCCGCATTTGCGGCGCTGCATCGATTCCCAAAAGTAAAACACAACTTCATTCCCTCAGTCAGTGTGAACCTAGGCTTAAGGCCCCTTTCACACTGAGGTGCTTTACAGGCGCTACTGCGCTAAAAAATAGTGCCTGCAATGCGCCCTGAAAAAGCCGCTCATTTGTATTCAGTGTGAAAGCCCGAGGGCTTTCACACTGGAGCGGTGCGCTGGCAGGAGGGTAAAAAAACTCCTGCAAGCCGCATCTTTGAGGCGCGATAGGAGCGGTAAAAATACCGCTCCTATAGCGCCCCTGCCCATTGAAATCAATGGGGTAGCGCCCGCAAAACGCTGCAAAGAGGTGTTTTTGCGGGCGTTTTTAACCCTTTTTCGGCCGCTAGCGCTATACCGCCAGCGCATCCAGCGCTTCAGTGTGAAAGTAGCCTAAAGCAATACAAACTCAGAATCATGATACTTAAAACAGCACAGTTTCTAAACAGTTAAATTAAAACAAACGTTTCAAAAATAGCATGCTTGTGAACTTGACAACCGCCTCACTCCCTGGTTTGATGTGTTTTGTGAGGTACACAACTCCTGGCATGAGAAGAACTGTTCAGAAAATGCGCCTAAAGCATTGTATCGCATGCGCATTTAGGCACCGCAAGCATTTGAACGTTAATAAATTCCACTGGCCAATGTTAATTTATTATGGCCATTGGAATGCAATAATGTTCAAATGCGTCTAGCATTTAGACACATTTACACTTGCTGAGGAGTGTGTACAGTTTTTCTGCTCTTCAGCTCCCCTCCTAAACACACTTTTGTTTTTGTTTTTTTAGCCTGTAAATGCTTCTCTTGTTAAATGCCTCTACACATCTGTATCTGCATGGACACATGGGCATAAAAATGCATTTACAGGCTAAAAAAACAAAACAAAACATTAAAACACCTGTAAAAGCTGCTTATTTTAAACTCAGTGTGCATGAGGCCTTGGCGGTTAGGGGCTGGGCAAGTAAGAATCTGTCACTTTGTCCATTCTCCATTTTCTTTAAGATTTGACAATATACACTTGTAAAAGGAACAACCTTAAAAACTTCAGTTGTTGATATTTTCTAGGTCGCTACAATTCACTCAAAATTAGAAATAAGAAAAAAATAAGAGTTTTGCCTTCGTCCATCCATAAGATGAATTATTTGAATGAAAACTAACCCAGACATATTCAGTGTACATGAACAGTGGAAAGCGACTGTACTAACAAAATCGAAAAAAAAAAAACACATTTGGAAGAGAGGGGAACACATAATTCAAAATATGAACAAAACCAGAAGAGACTTCCACTCGCATCAATTAGCAAGTCCATTAAGAATAATAGAACTAAGCATTTTACAAGGTCATTAAACTAAAATAAAAAATTAATATTTCTAGACTTGTCAGCTTTTGATATGTTTACATCGCCAAGACAACCTACAAGAGTTTACCTTAACTTTTAATAAAAGGTTTTAACTATGTCTGCTAAGAAAAGCAAAATTAAAGGGATTATCAAAATGAAAAAAAAAAAAATGTTCTTAGGCATGAATGGTCCCTCGTTCCATCTTAAAAAGAGTTCTTCAGTGTATCCTGTGTAATAAAGACACACAGCAATACATGAGCAAGCATGTAACCTATCCACACTGGTCACTTGTTTAATAATCTTTGTTTTGTCTACAGGCCAAGTTGCAGTTTATGGGACTTGTCATGATGCCAACTATTGCCCAAGAGGATACTTGTACCCCACAGCAATGGCACATGCATCTCAGACAAGCAGATGAGGGATTGGAGAATGTCCAATCTTTCAGAGTACTTTATTTCCCAGTCTAGCCATTTACACATTGTAGAAATACTGCACATTCTATGAATGGACCAGGACATCTTTAGAGAAAAACCTTTAAAACAAAATCCAATCTGAAGAAGGTGATCCAAGAACAGTGCACACTTTGCAGACCAGCAACGCTTTACAACTGATGTTTGTTATTCCCACAAGAGTAATTTGTGCTGTAATACAGAACCATCCACTACTGTAGAGTATAGCATTATTAGAGCAATATATTTTCAAAACACATTGCTTTGAGACAAATGTACGTAAACAGACCTCTACATCATCAAGCGGAAATAAAATGGCACCAGTGAGAGTGGATGCCAAGACCAATTACATTGTTTAATTTATCAGTTTCTTTGCTCGTATGCAGAATTGCTTATGGTAAAGCCTCACAAATCTCCATTGGTTTAAAATGTTAATGTTTCAAAACGTTCTAATATATTTCTTTTTATACGATGTTCTGAACAATTCCCAGATATATAGTGTATATTCCACATGTGGTTCTACATTTAATCCTAGAATCACACTAATAGCACAGCAAGCTCACTGTGTCCAATCAGCATTAATTCATGTGTATCGTGTATTTAATATGCACTTTATGAGCTTCTGTATATCCTTCACTGGAAGGCATGCAAGAGTGAAAAATATTTAGTGGGAATGTAATGAAAAAAACAAAAACACAAATCCCACAAACCCCATCGCACAATAGTCTGTTATGCCAACTCTTCTGCACCCAATGAGAAAGCACTGAGGCTGGGTTCACACCATACAGCTCCCAGCAGGTGTCCGGTGCGTCCTGGATTACCATTTCACATCCGATTTCAGCCTGAATTTTTGGCTGAATTCCGACCTGAAAACTGACCAAAAGATGCACAAATTTGCACCAGGGTCGCAGCGGAGATATGTGAACTGTCTCCATAGAGAGCCGGTCAAAATCTCCTGCTATTGCGAATTGGATGTGGGAAACCCACATTTAATTCACAATGGTGTGAACCTAGCCTAAGTCCCAGAAACTGGCTGTTTACGCCACCTGCTGATATAGGTTTGAGGTCATCACTCTTCTCCTAAAATGCTTGGGCCTGGCCACATTGACCACTGAATCCTGCCCATTAACCAGAAGCACTGGGTATTTGTAAAGGCTATGATAGAGCAATAAAGCAGCAGGGGAGCACAGGGCAAAAGAGTAAAAGTAGATGGGGGGGTGGGCAAGAGAGAGACTATGTCTTTGCCTATTCAAATGTACAGATTCTTGGTTAGCGGACATCACCTAGTTTGCTGAAAATCATTAAAAACTAGAAAGCTAATAAACAGGCACCGTTGAAGCACTGATAGAACACAGTGCGGAAAACCTCTATGGGATGATCTCTTAGAGGGTTAAAACAATAAACTTGTAAACACTACTTTGTACAGTGTTTTAGCAGCAGAGAAAGGCAGCATAAAAAAGAAGACATGCTCTACATAATTTGCCAGCTTTCTTGATTTATGCAGGGTAATCAGCATAAATGTTATTTCCTCCTCCTCCCCTGCTGATGATGTGAGGTAAACGGCTGCTATATTTTACACAAGGATTGCTGACAGGAGCTTGAAGGATTTACTTGCCCATTCATAGTGAGCGGTCGTCGGGAACCCATTTCTTATTAGACAGAGGGAGTCATTTAGCAAAATCTGAACAGCTTTGAGATGCATGGAAGAGAAAAAATAAACAGCCATGTGTAAACATAATTGAATTATTTATAAATGAACAAAACCAAGATTTACAGCTGGCATAAGCAAGGAAAATAATGATAGAAATTTTAATTAATAGCTAACACTGTGCTGACCGCACAAGCTAGCGCCAAAGGCATCTAAATGTTCTCTTTGAAGCCATCTCTTGGCTCATTCACACTTCGCTTTCTGCAAATAGAGAACTCGCAGGATTTTTACCTGGGGAATTATCGGTCAAATGTAATGTTCGGTACCTAGTGATATGAGCCCCATATTCAGAAAACTGTATAGGCTATAATCATTTACTGAATCATAGCGGACAAATTATCCTTTGATTAAACTCCCTGGGTTCCTGGGCTGTATGGAACTCTGCCAGTGATCTGCTTTGTCAGCCAGTTTTAGATAGCGTAGGGGAGGGTTACAACCTCTGTTGTGTTTTTACTGCTGCTTTAAAATAGATTTCATAAAAACTTTGCACCTTCTCCAATGAAGTATAAAATGCTAAATCAAAATACATACAAAAAAATTATATTTAGATATTTGCAGTATTTGCCATAAGACCGCCTACAAAATTAACCCCTTCCTTACTGGGCCATAATAATATGACGCCCTTTAGGAACCCTCCCTCCCTCCGGGTGGACGTCATTTGACGTCTTTTCTTCCCGGCCATCTAGGCGGCGAACGCGCGTGCCGCCGGCATCGCTCGTGACCCGGTGCGCATGCCCGGCGGCCGCGATGGCCGCCGGGCACCCGTGATCATGGCAGGAGTGTGGATCTGTGTATGTTAACACACAGATCTACCTCCTGTCAGAGGTGAGGAGACCAATGTGTGTTCCCAGTACAGAGGAACACAGATCGGTCTCCTCCCCTTGTGAGTCCCCTCCCCCTACAGTTAGAATCACTCACTAGGGAACATATTAACCCCTTCAGCTCCCCCTAGTGTTAACCCCTTCCCTGCCAGTCACATTTACACAGTAATGACAGGCCTTTGAGACTAGGTCAAGTTAGGTTTCAAGAGGTGCTCACAGTACAACTGTGACTGGCACGGAGGTAACTATGTTATGAAAATTGCTTATGTGAAAACTTTAATAAAGCTGTGACCTTGCCCTTTCCAACCTAACCTGTCTTTTATTGGGCAAGGTTATCCGTGGATATGGTTATTATGGCTTTAGGTCTATGTTCCTCAACAGTCATGACAACACAGTCTTTATGGAACATTGTAACACAGACATAGTTAACTGCCCACTTGGCTATATTTTACATCACCAAGGCCACAACATGGCATGGTAATTATGTGGATAGCATCAATGTTTTTCACACAATAGGAGCTTGCGTTTGTAGAAAATGTCAACAATGTACAGAGGCCTATTGATCCCATTGCTGGGCAGGTGCTATAGGTAAGCAGCTGAAACCCTGTGTGACTTTAAAGTGGACATGAAGTATAAAATACTTTCCTCATCGACCACTGTCAGCACAAAGCAGGTATCTCTCGTTGAGTTAGGACTGCTTTAAATATAAGTACCCCCCAGCTGACTGGAATGACAGGGTGCTCCGATGTGTACATATTTCCAGGGTTGAGGGCTGTCCTTGCCATTCCTCCCTCCTCTTGCTTTTGCCCATTTTAGTGATGGGTGGTATAATTTGCCAACAGTGAGGCTTAGAAGACAGATGGGCTATTGCCAAAATCTAAATTGACCCAAGTAGTATGTACATGTCATAGCACATGTATTCCAGGCACCCAGGTATTTACACTGAAAGCACACATTATATGCAAGTACCTGGAAGTGCCTGCTCTATGCTGACAACATTGGATTACACAAGCATTTTACACAGGTTTGTGTTCATCTGCAAAATCTATCCTTGCGGTTTCAAGGTTTTATACAAAGAAAGGGCAAAACAATATTCTAAGTTGTTACAGCACTGTTCTACATCAATTCCTGAGGCTAAAAGCCAGTCACCCGTCCCAGGAAGGAACCAGTGCACTCATTTAAGATAAGGGTAATGTGTTATGTAAACTGGCTCGTTACTATAAATCAAAACTTTAATAACAAATCTGCTCTGGCACAAGATGTGTGCGTGTTTCCTCCTTTTTAAAAAGAAAATTTACAACCTTTACCGAGTTTCCTGTTAAGCCTCAAGCGGACCATAAGGATCAAAAACACATCTGCCTTAAGTGTCAATAATTCAAACCTAGCTTCTCACAATCTCCAGGCTCTAATTAGAGGGATTCGCTGAAAGCATCCTGGGCCTCGTACAGGGCCGTATTTCTGGAGCAGATTTAGTTTTTTTTGGGGATTATTTTTCACTGGCCCAAGAAGATTTCTGAACTTTTACATGGATTGTAAAAGTAGATGTAAATAGGCAACGTCTGGGGAAATAACCTCCCAAAATGTGTTCATCTGTCAAGTGCTTCTTCTATGTAAGAAGTGCAAAGATCCTGTACCTTTTTACATTTGTTTACAATATGCTTATGTGCACATATAAAATGAATGAAAGCAAAAGTCATAATCCATCAGTCTGAGACAACCAGAACATAGCAGAAATGACAGTTCTTTGTACAGGAATTAAGCCTAAAGGAAGAAAAATATTTTTTAAACAGTATGCATGCACATGACAATCATCTATGCCACAGAGTATATACCCAGTACTGCTTCATACACATACTATATTTACTTGGAAACACAAAGCAAGACAAAAAAATATAACACTACCACAAGAACAGCATTCATGAGTTGGTGGCAAATCCAAATCAAGAAGGGATTTCAATATGATATTTCAGTCTAAATCCACTTCTGCAACGTGCTATACGAGAATGGATGTTACCAACCTTTAAAACTTTAGAGCGACAGCACCTTTTTGTATGCTGAATATGAAGAACATTACAAAGCCAAGCGAGCAAGAAAAGATCAATGGACCAGTGCACAGATCTCGCACAGAAGTATTCATTCTAAGAATTGGCCAGCTGTTTGCTGCAAATTACCAAAATGGCTGAACATATCAGAAATCACACTGAATTTACAGCAGCACATTAAAAATGATCCAAGGAAATAACACGGTAGTGAGCCTAAACAAACACACGTTTCAATACATTATTAGAAAACACAGACTATTAAAAACGCATTAAAAAATTACAGATTTGCTTATAGTAATAACTGTTTAAAATGGGTTGTATAATGCTTTTAAATTTGGCTAGAAACCCCCATAGTTAGATTTTTTTATTTTACATGGTGCTTCTTACACACATGCTTCATAACTGATCATTAATGGATAAAAAAAATAAAAAAAATCACGTGAAATATTCGATAGGCAAACACAAATTTAAAAGCAAATGTATTAGTTACCGGTAATTTTTGACCTTATATTGTTGTACAAATTTCACTTTGCTAATCAGAAAAAATGTCACAAAGAGGTATACTGCCAGTTAAAATGTCTTGTTTCTACTACTAAAGCTTCCATATTTATCATATAGCACAGCACTGAGTAAACTGGCAACTCATGCCTCACTGGTGGGTGCGTTAAACTTGGCTGTGGGTAGCATAAGGCTGCACTTAATGACTGAATGTCAATCAGCTACCATATTTCCCATGGTATTTATTATCTCATTTAGTCATTATTAGCTTTTAATTGATTAATGTGCTTGATAAATAAGCAATCTGAGCCAGCTGGCAAGTCATGCTGTGTTTTATGAGGTATCTTTTGGCTAAAAATGTTAGTGGTGGTCTATCCATCAGGATGGCAATCCACACTTGTCTGTTTTAACTGGGTCACAAGGACAAATACTGCTTCATCTACTATTCACATCAGCAAGCCAATTAAGATACACAGTATATTCTCTATGCAGAGAAATTCAGCACCACCTGGGGGCATCTTTATATTTCAGCAAACAGAAAAGCACTACAGCCAATATGGTCTTCACATGATACATTTAAAGAATAACTGCAATTTCACTCAAATTATAAGTTAATCGCCATTTTACACCATCTCTTTCTACAAAAGCTTATTCTATACCAAAGTTATCAGGGGTATTTCCAGCTCATATTTCACAAAGCAAGCAGCAGGATCTCACAAAAGGCTGCACAAATTTTTCTTTTAGTTATTATCTTACAAAAAGTTTTGGCTTCCTTTTGGTTTTCAGCAAAATGTGGATATTTTTTGATTTCATAAGAGGAGCAATGTGGAGGCCTTTTACAGCTGATCAGGTGAGTAGATAGTTAAGGAGACTTAAGGCAGGAATACCAGCAGGCCCTGATGGAGTTTGCCCCAGGATGTTGTGCCCAAGAGCATTGAGCCTTTGGCCCCGCTGTCATCAATCAAATTATGTGATGACAAAGCAGGGGGCAGGGCCGATTTGCACAGATTCTCTTCTTCTTGGATACCTCACTAACGCTCCTGGCCCCTCCCTCCTGCAGTGTGCCCCCACAGCAAGCAGCTTGCTATGGGGGCACCCAAGCTGAGCCGCTGCTCTGGGTGCCCATTCAGACACGGAACCATGGCTCGGCCCCAGCCCCTCTCTCTCCTCATTGGCTCACTCACTTTGATTGACAGTAGTGGGAGCCAATGGTTGCCCACTGTGTGTCTTAGCCAGGAGTAAGAGTCCTGAACAGCTGAGTCTATCATAAAACTTCGCTAGATTGAGATGGTGCTCAGGAAAGTTTTAGGGGGGCTGCTGCACCCAGATTTTATCTTAATGCACAAAATGCATTAAGATAAAAAAAAACTTCTGCCTTTAGATAATTTTCTATTTTGTTACCCTCTCATGGCCACCACTGTACATATGTGGCTAATTTCTGCAATTAAATATGGGGAAGTGTGTAAAGGCAGGATTCTGAGGGAGTCAGAAGACCCAGTATAGTTACAGAAACATGAAATGTGGGACGTGCTGTAAAAAACAATCCACCTCGCAACTTACAGGTTTTTTTAATGATGTGTTACTGACAGCTCGGTGCCAGATACTACAGCATAATTTCAGAGGTCTAATGGCATCCATGCAATGGGTCAGGGCTGTTTTGGCTGAAGAATGGGTAAGTTTGGTGGCAAAAAGGGGACCTATTTAATATTAGGTGAGTGGTCAAAGTTATGACTGATCAGTGAATTTTTCAATATGTTTTGCTTATTGCACTCTGTGTAGAGTGGGTCAAGTAGAAGAGATGTAATGCTGCTCATGGTTATTGGTTAAATTTAACACAGCTTAAAACTATGTAATAGGGTCCAACTCAGAAGGCCCTTATATGTGTTAAAGTTCTTCAAAGTGAAACCCAAGTGCAGGGGGACATCTCCCAACTATACTGCTTCAGGCAAAACATTTGGAAACTCTATATTACCTAAAACTGAGTTTTTATTAAATGGTTTTGGTTGAAAATGTGTGTTGGGAGGCAGTTATGTGATCTAAATATCTAGATTTGTAATGGCATATTTAATGCAGTTACACCTATTGTGTAAGGCTGGGTTCACACTAGTGCGACACGACATCTGTCCTACTTTGGATCCGACTTTGCCCTGCGACATGAAGCCGACATATGTCCGACTTTCAATGAACGGGGATCCGACTTGGATCCCCGCCAATATCAGGCACTGTGTTTGGTATGAATCTTGAGGGGGAACTCCAGGCCAAATTTTAAATAAAGAACCGGCATGGGTTCCCCCTCCAGAGGCATACCAGGCCCTTGGGTCTGGTCTGAATTTGAAGGGGCGCCCCTACGCCGAAAAAACGTCGTGGGGGTCCCCCCCAAAATCCAAACCAGACCCTTATCCGAGCACACAACCTGGCCGGCCGCAGGGGAAGAGGGGGGATGAGAGAGCGGCCCCCCCTCCCTCCTGAACCGTACCAGGCCGCATGCCCTCAACATGGGGGGTTTGGTGCTCTGGGGCAGGGGGGCGACCTGCGGCCCCCCCACCCCAGAGCACCCTGCCCCCATGTTGATGAGGACAGGGCCTCTTCCCGACAACCCTGGCCGTTGGTTGTCGGGGTCTGCGGGTGGGGGGCTTATCGGAATCTGGGAGCCCCCTTTAATAAAGGGGCCCCTAGATCACGGCCCCCCCACCCTATGTGAATGAGTATGGGGTACATCGTACCCCTACCCATTCACCTGGTGGAAAAAATTGCAATAAAAAAACCACACAGCTTTTTAAAGTATTTTATTGCACAGCTCCGGGGGTCTTCTTCCGAATTCGGGGGTCTCCGGTGTCGTCGCCGCGCTCTCCGGTTCTTTCTTCTGCCGGGCCTCCGCTAACTTCTTTTTAGCTCTTTTGCTAACGGGGCCCGGTCTTCTCCGTCGCCTTCTTCTCCCGCTCTCCGGTTTTTCTCCCGCTCTCCGGTTCTTTCTTCTGCCGGGCCTCCGCTAACTTCTTTTTAGCTCTTTTGCTAACGGAGGCCCGGTCTTCTCCGTCGTCTCGTCCGGCTCTCCGTTGTCCTTCTGCCGGCCCCTCCACTAACTTCTTTAGCTCTTTTGCTAGTGGAGGAGCCGGTCTTCTCCGTCGTCGCCGTCTTCTTCCCTCTTCTCCTTCTCGATGTTGACGCGTCGCTTCCTCCCGCTGTAATACTGGCTCTCCGCTCCGCTCTGCATTAATATAGGCTTCCCATGACGTCATAGTCACATGTTCCCATGACGTCACAGTCACATGCTCCGGGGCCATGTGCCCCGGAACATGTGACTGTGACGTCATGAGAAGCCTATATTAATGCGGAGCGGAGAGCCAGTATTACAGTGGGAGGAAGCGACGCGTCAACATCGAGAAGGAGAAGAGAGAAGAAGACGGCGACGGCAAGACCGGCCCCTCCACTAGCAAAAGAGCTAAAGAAATTAGTGGAGGGGCCGGCAGAAGGACAACGGAGAGCCGGACGAGACGACGGAGAAGACCGGGCCTCCGTTAGCAAAAGAGCTAAAAAGAAGTTAGCGGAGGCCCGGCAGAAGAAAGAACCGGAGAGCGCGGCGACGACACCGGAGACCCCCGAATTCGGAAGAAGACCCCCGGAGCTGTGCAATAAAATACTTTAAAAAGCTGTGTGGTTTTTTTATTGCAATTTTTTCCACCAGGTGAATGGGTAGGGGTACGATGTACCCCATACTCATTCACATAGGGTGGGGGGGCCGGGATCCAGGGGCCCCTTTATTAAAGGGGGCTCCCGGATTCTGATAAGCCCCCCACCCGCAGACCCCGACAACCAACGGCCAGGGTTGTCGGGAAGAGGCCCTGTCATCAACATGGGGGCAGGGTGCTCTGGGGTGGGGGGGCCGCAGGTCGCCCCCCTGCCCCAGAGCACCAAACCCCCCATGTTGAGGGCATGCGGCCTGGTACGGTTCAGGAGGGAGGGGGGCCGCTCTCTCGTCCCCCCCTCTTCCCCTGCAGCCGGCCAGGTTGTGTGCTCGGATAAGGGTCTGGTTTGGATTTTGGGGGGGACCCCCAAGTCGTTTTTTCGGCGTAGGGGCGCCCCTTCAAATCCAGACCAGACCCAAGGGCCTGGTATGCCCCTGGAGGGGGAACCCATGCCGGTTTTTTATTTAATATTTGGCCTGGAGTTCCCCCTCAAGAACAGTACAGCACAAGTCGCATGCCAAAGTCGGATCATGCAAGACTGCGGTCCGACTTTGATCCGACTTCAATGATAGTCAATGGGCTGAAGTCGGATCAAAGTCGGACCAAAGTAGTACAGGGAGCATTTTCAAAGTCGGACCGACATGTGTCGGACCAGTTAAGACGCCTCCCATAGGGAAACATTGATTTTCACACGTCATGCGACATGAGCTCCCAATGTCGGAGCGTTTGTCGCCCCAGTGTGAACCAGGCCTAAGTCCCTGGCCCATCACCTGTCCCCTATTTGCTGAGATTACCAAACAAGGAGAATTTACACAAATGCCTCCATTTTATTGTGTTTACTAAATCGGTTATATATTTAAGGTATGACAAACTTCACGTTCAAAAAAAAAGAGTCACAAAAAATACGCAAGTGTCAATTGTGAGGAAAATATACAGTACTTATTTTAGAAAGGGCCCTTTAAACACAAAATTTATAGCCAGAAGTAAGCAAGCTTTAAGCTAAAAGGAGGAAGAATTCCAAATAGAAGGTTACAAACACAGGCAATGTATTACAACAACAGATTTGTGACTTGAATGACAGACAGCCACAGACGTATGACAGCAATCAGAAATTTCAATAGTGTTTCAAGTAAAAATGGAGATTACATCCTTCTGTATAAAACACCAGAAGCTTTTTTCCAGCGTGAAGCGGGAATTACTTAAATTTTAATTTAGTTTGTGACTGGTAGTCTGCCTGTTTTATTATGCTTCATATAGAGTAGGAGTAAGAGTATCCCTTTTACCAATAAATTCCACTTGTCTTTAGTCAATAACAATCATTACCAAGGTGAATAAAAATCAATGTTTTTTTTTTTTTTATCAGGATTTTTTTTTTTTTTTTAATAAAATGCTTTTGGAGTAAAAAGCTATCTAAAGATTGTTTTCTATTTAAGATACATTAATAATTTATTTTATTCAGCATGAAATGGAGTTATGTAGCATGAGGCTGTATATTCTGCAATATTAAAATTTTTGGTAAACTCATTCAATTAATCGAAGCTCTGCAAGCGGAGATGACATGCACTGCATTGACACAATTTCACAATAGTCATGAGAAATATGTACACTTCAAACTGTATGATTGAATCGGTTCTGATATCGCTGTTTTACTAATCTGACAGCTTATTTACTTACTTACATTTAAAGAGCACCTGTCATTTCAGATCGATCATGGCAGCACCTGCTGCCGCCATGTCCCTCACCTTGTTGTGTCACTGCCGCATCACCACCCATCCCAATAAAGTGAATGGGACTGTTGGTGAGTCAACAGCAGGTCAGAGGAAAAAAAATTATACATAATACCATAGTAGGCAAGGTTGAAAAAATACAACAGTCCATCCGGTTCAACCTGTGTAGGTGTGTGTGTGTGTGTGTGTAGAAAAATAATTTTCCATATGCCCTTAAATTGTTTACGTCAAGATGCACGTTCAAGAGCCTTTTAAAACTATCCATACTTCCTGCCAACACCACGGATTTCACCGATTGTGGAAGTGATTTCCACATCCTTACCACCCTGACAGTGAAAATCCCCCACTAACCACTCTAGATCAGTCTGAGTATACGTTATTTATCACAACCCTTTGGACACGCCCCCGTAGCCAGTTTTCTATCCAGGTCCCTGAGGTTCCTTATCATCCCCTTAAATAGTTTCCATGCCTACAGACCTCAGCTTGTAGATTAAGCGTTCGTGGGGGACTGTATCAAATGCTTATGCAAAATCCAGATACACCACATCCACCAGCCTACCTTTGTCCAGATGGCAGCTCACTTCCTCGTAGAATGGTAATAGGTTGGTTTGGCAAGAGCGACTTTTCGTAAACCCGTCCTGATTACTGCTAATTATATGGTTTTCATAAGCAAATTATTGGATATGGTCCCCTATCATCCCCACATAAAGCTTGCAAACTACCGACGTTAGACTGACAGGCCTATAGTTCCCAGGAATAGATCTCTGCCCTTTTTTAAATAATGGTATCACGTGGGCTTTCCGCCAATCAGCTGGTACCAATCCTGTCAATAAGCTGTCCATGAAGTCTAGGAATAGCGATTTGGCTATAACCTGACTGAGTTCTTTAAGGACTCTCGGGTGTAAGCAAACTGGTCCCGTTGATTTATTTATGTTAAACTCCACCTCTTTCCTCAGGTTAGTGGGCCTGTAACATACCCCCCTTACTTCCACCCATACGGACTCCACCTCCCCCCCTTGCCCCATCACTGATGTCATTCCACTCTTCTGCCTCTCTTCTTCTTCTGCCCTTAAATCATTCCTGGTATATAGACACACCCTCCCCCTCTGATACAAGGAATACCCCTGGATGATTGCCAGCCAGTTATGTGAGCTGTCAAACGAAGTTCCTGATATTTCCATTTAGCCCACATTCTCCTTGAGTAGTAGCAGCTCCAGTTCCTGAATGTTATTGACTAGGCTTCCTGGTATTTGTGAACATTCCCCTGAGATTTGTATTGGTGCATATTTTAACATATGATTTCTCATGCTTCGTTTTTTAAATTTGTAACTCCTTAACCCCGGGATTAGATGTTACGGATATAATACCACTAGTGCCTCCACTAATCCCCTCTATCCTATGCTCACTGCCGGTTATCTTTACCCCTAAACCTCTCTCCACCCTTCTCTGCTCCCCTCTCCTCCCCGGTCTGTATGTCACATTCGTCTCCCGGCCCGGGGCACACACTTACATATGATTTAAATTGAGTTGATTTAAATCAAACCTTTTTACTAGTGATTTAAATTGACTTGATTTAAATCAAATCCGCCCTGATAACTACTAAAATATCCTTTTTTAATGGCATATTCATACATTAAACATCATTGCACATTTGTGTGCCTTGTCTCATGCATTATTCCTTGAAAACCTTATGAGGTCATTATGACTTAAAAGGGAAGTATGGCTTTAAAATAAATAATTATTATACTCCCCTAAGTGGATGCATTGATCCGATGATGCATCTGTCCCTCCGCTGGCTCTGTAGTGAGAACTGAGCGATCAAACAGCACTCAGTTCTCCACCTTTGTTCTGAGCAGAGATCTGTGACTTAGTGGCTCTCTGCTATCCCCTCCAGTGCTCACTTGAAGGCTAAGCTGTGGAGAGGGCAGGAGGAGCTGGCTCAGACTCTTGGCGGATTGCTGAGAGGAAGAGCCAGGTGCCGGTCCAGACTTATGGGTGGATCCTGACCATATGGTTAAGCACCTTCCAGAGCCCTGGACTGGCTCTGTGGCTTCAGCACGTTGTCAGCTGAAAACGGTACATAGGAGTGTAGAACGATCTGCACTGCTGTGATCCATAGGAGAAGTAGGGACAAAAAAGCTTTGGTTATACTTCTCCTTTAAAACTAGAATACAGCAGAAAGGAGAAAACCATGAACTGAGGGGGAAAAAAAAACCTTGCAGCTGCCACTGACCATAAAAAAAAAAATCTAGCATAATGTTAGGATCAATATGTTGAACTAACGAGCCTGGGCAGCTTTGGTTTGTTCATGATGTGATCATTATCTCTTAACCTGAAGTGCTGCAGCATCTGCCGCACATACAGGCAGAAAGATTACTTGAGATTACTCATAAAACTCAGCACTTTTCAATTCATTTGACAATCTGCTGTTGGCAAAGTGAAAACTTAAGCAGGCTTTCTCCTGCTAGACATCCTCCTCGTGTTCAGCCAAAATAGAGATCCCCAGTGCAGCTCTACTTGACCGTAATTACACTGCCAAGGAAGCAATAAAACCAAAAAACAAGAGTTCTTTTCACTGTGTGTACCTCAAATAAAATCAGGAATTACAATGCGGAGTCCCGCCTATCATAATTTGGCCTAACAGCCACGGATGCATAGGCATACATGAATAATTTCTCACCTCAATGAGTATCCTGTAGAGGGCAGCAGTGAGTTACTTTTTTGCCCTTGCTGCCTCTCTCATCCTCTCCTCTGATGCAGGAAGAGGTGACAAGAGATTTTCACTAAATGCCTAAATCTCCTCTCATTGTCTCCTGGCATCACTGTGCTGAGCGCATTAGGGAAGTCATCCGACAATCATCAATGACCAGCCAATGAGTGTGTATGATAGCCTAGGATGGCTTGGAGAAATTCCAGATATGGAGGAAAATGTCTCTATTGCCATGTGTGCCTACATTTATATTATTCTGATAGGACAGAAAATTCAAATAACCATAAAGATAGTAATTTTACAATAAAAACATGAATGAGTGCAAGGGAAATTAAATGCTGCTTTGCTCTAACCTCACCTGGCTTAACTTCACATTGCTTTTTAGTTAAAACTAGTATTGGGGACACTAGTGAGAACGGATTTGTTTATTCCTGCTTTAGAAATCTTTGATTGAAAATAACATTTTCTAGAATTGGTTTCGATCTCTCCCCCTGCTAATTGGCAGTCATGTCCCTTGTTCTTTATCTTAGTTTCATATTAAAAATACTTCCCTCCTGAACCTTTTCAATACCTTTATTAAGTAGTAATGAGTAGTATGTTTACCAATACATCTATCCTGATGTCATTCAGAACACCATCCAAAGATAAATATGAATAGCCTAGTTAAAGACTAAAGCCAAAAGCAAACATTCATTACACTGCAGCTTACAATTTCTTAGATGTGGTGGCTGCGTTAGTTTTCTTTTGTAGGCTTTATTTCCTTTATTTTCACATGGTGATCCTGCCATTAATCCATGCAAAAAAGGGAGAAAGGCTGGTGCCATGGAAGTCGGCTAAAACATTGTTTTATTATAGCATGTGAACAGTCAAAAAATCCAACACGTTTCAGCAATCAGGTAATGAGTAGCCATGATTCAGGCCTGATGGCCAAAATGCATTGGCTTTTTGACTGTTCTTCGCATGCTATAATAAAATGATGTTTTAGGCGACTTCCATGCCATCAGCCTTTCTTCCTTTTTTGCATTGGTTACAGGGAGGTTTACAGAGACTTCATAGGCTGAGTGCTGTGTTCTTGAGGCTCACCAGGCATTGGAAAGGAGGTAGTAGCTCAGATGTACCTGTTCCTGATCCTGCCAGTAAGTCTGTTGTATTCCAACAGAACAAGCTCTCTTACAAATGTAGCAGTTAGAGGTAGGAGACTGACCATTTACCACTGACAGGGGTGCTTACAATGATTGTCTTTTATTTATTAAAGTTAAACCTTTATCCAAGAAAATTGCTTGCTGTAACTGCGTATGTAACTACAGTGTGAGCTGGAGTTTGGTTTAAATTTGTTAGTGTATCCAAATCTGCTAGTACATTAAACCTCCTCCTAGACTGACCATGCTGCTGTCCAAAGGTGCCCTGGTTCTCCTTTATCCAAAGTAGGGGCACTCTAATACAAGAATAGCCATCTCATCTAAGGACTAATAAGCCGCAATATGTTACACTTTTGGTTCTGGGATTAATATCGCTTTAAATAACAAAACAAGCTTTTGCTGCAATATGCATCTTCAATGCAGAGATGTTCCCTAAATTACCTAGATGGTCTCAGTCTGACAGCCATCATCATTAAACCCACTCATTTAGAGACAGTGAATGGAGAAGCAACACAGTAATTATCTCATCTCTTTGCTTTCTCCTTCTATCAGCATGTTTCTTGTCAGCACATGAACTGATCAGCTCCTTGAGCTGCTTCTTCCTCGCTCACTTTTTATGGTCGTCTATGTGCCTGCTTGGTAGATTCACCTTCTCTGCGTCTCCTGTTGACCGCTGTCAGAACAACAATGATGAGAAATCCAAAATTTTACATTTGTCACCAGAATAGGAGGTGAGGGTCAATTTGCTAATGTAGACACCTGTTCTGCTGACAACTCTCTATAAGCCCAGGTTCACACTGGGCTGTGGGAGTGAAGCTGTGCGAGTTCAGCTGAACTCGCACGATTTCACTCCCGCTTGTAAGTCCCGATTTCGGCCACGATTACAGAGAAATCTGAGCAGCTTTCTGCACAGATGTCAATGTAAATCGCGTGCCGAAATCGCAAAAAGTAGTACAGAGACTACTTTTTGAAATCGGTGCAGCGGCGCAGATGTGGCGTCGCACCGATTAGGACGGTGTCATTGCCGGCAATTGCCGCTGTTTTGACATGCGATTTGACATGTCAAATTCGCATGTCAAAACGCACCAGTGTGAACCAGGGCAAAGGGGAATTCCCTTCACTTTGTTACTCTCACTCTTTGTTGCGTCTACAGGACCAGCGATTAAAGGAAAAAAATCTTCCCAATGGGAAATGAAGAGAAAAGAGTAAACTATCAGTCTACAAATGAATACAAAGCAGATCAATCCCAAAATCTCAAAATGTGACTGGAAAGGAATGTGACATTTTGTTAGAAAATATTTTACATAGACAGACAGAATGAAACGTGCTGCTCGTCGTCTCCAGAAGCTGTGACAGAAAGTACTAGCTTTATCTTTGTCTCAGAAAATGTTTTATCAGACGTGGAAAGTAATTTACATCTTAGGATAAAACTAATCTCAGAGGCAGCGCAAGTATTAGACCACACAAAGTGTACCATTTTACAACTGTACAATCAGAGCTGGTGTGTTGGCTCAGCTCCGGAACAAACATTACAAGCTAGGGGCTGCCAGAAAAGACAAATGGACCACAGTACTGTGCAGTTGTTTCCTTTCATATGATAGCACATACAGTAGTTTCATACTGCGGACAGGAAGAATTGTGTCTGAAGATATATAGAAAAGAGAATTATGGGAACCATTCTGAGGAACCAGCATCAGCAGTACCAGACAACACTGGAGATGAGACTCAGAATGGGGTAATTTGTACATGAGAATTGGGAATATTAGCCAATAGGTTATGTGACCTTAATGAAAAAAAAAAAAAAAAACAATAAATGAAACTTCAAGGACACCGTTCTGATACACCAGGTCAATGGACTCTTAAGTTGACCAATAATGTCTCGAAAATTGGCCAGTTCAGCAAGGACTGGCCCAATTTCAATCAGTGTGTGGCCACTGCAGTTGAACAGAAATTGATCTACTGAATCTTTTAGAATTGAGAAGAGGTCTAAAGTCAGACCAAAGAGAGTGAAGGGGACTGAATGGAGAGGGCGCATGGTGCTGGACTAGCGGCCTCCACAGGTAGAAGCGGCACTAGCAACTGATCTGGTGTAAGTATAACTAAATTTACAAAGTAAGGACATACTGCCAGGATAGGTTAGAAAAAGTTACAGAAAGGCATGGTATGGAAATTGGGTTTTAAGTAAAAAAAAAAAAAAAAAAAAAAGGATAAGGCTGTTTGGAGCCTGCACCTTTGTTTAAAGACAAGTCGGAAGTGATAGGTAGGGGATTTCCCCTCGCTTGGGAGAGATCTCCTTTTATAGCCTGCTGTGTCTCTAGGACTGAATGTGAAGGGAATTCTCTCAGAGGAAACACAGGCCAATCTCTTAGAATTGAGAAGAGATCTAATGTCAGACAAAGATGATTGAAGGGGACTGGATGGAGAGGGTTAAACGCATGGCGCTTTACTAGTGTCGTCCACAGGTAGGAGCGGTTTTCAGCAAAGGATCTGGATGGGAGGTTTTTGGGGTGAGTATAACGTACTTCACAAGGTAAAGACATCTAAATAAACAAGATAGGTTGGAGAGGGTTAGAGAGAAGCATGATATGGAAATAGTTTTTGCCCAGAATTGGGTTTTAAAGTGATTGTAAATGATCACATTGTAAAACAAGCCATTCCCTTAAAAATAGAAAGGCAAAACATTTTTGTATAGATATAAAAAAAACATTATAAATACCTTTTTTCCCTTTGTTATAATTGATCACATTCTGCTCTCAGCTTCATAAGAGCTGGGGGCGAGGAGAAACAGCAGCACACTGAGCATTCCAGTGACAGGCTGAACAGGGGGGTGTCAGGACAAGTGTGATCATTGGAGGAGAGCACACAGATTCCCCAGCATAGCTAAAGGACTGACCATCATGTGTTCTCCTGCCTGGTGTGGTCAGTTTTTAATAGGAAAGCAGATGGACTGGCAGGCACACCAGGGATTTCACACAAAGGAAGCAATACAAAGAGAATAGTATACTTTATGATGCTGAAAGCGGTACAATGTTTCGCATGGAAATTTGGCATTTGATATTGTAGGCCTGTAATTCTTAGAAATAACTCACTTAAATCTGTCCAGTCTAGTAGACATCCCGGGTATGATAAAGATTGAAACACGAAATCATAAATTAGAATATAATAAATAACTATAAATAATGATAACAAGTAATAATATACTAATCAAATCAAAAACACTGAAATTTGCTCAGTTGCAGAATTGTCTCTGTCATTACTTTCAGTGTTTGATGACGAATTTCCCCACAAATCGCTATCGCTCAATTCTGCAAGTGATTCTAATTTATTATCGCTGTTTTCTAGCTGGTCTAAAAGCACTTTTGACATAAAGGGACACTTTTTGGTTGCTATGGACAATCTCCAGTTTGCAGGCAGAAAGAAATGTATTTATAATATAAAACTACATGCAGGGCACTGGACAAACCACTAGGGACAAAGGGGATGTGAAACTATTTGATACAGTAATGTAATCTGTAATATTACAGTGTACTGTATGTATTGTGTGTTTTTCACTTTTTGAATTTGGCGCCGTGCTCCATCCCCATGCGTCGCGCCGCTCACAGGGATTGGAGCTCAGCAGTGTGATGAATCAAGAGGAGGAGACAGCTTGCACACACAGCAGGGAAACATCGCAGGATCCAGGGGACAAGTTAAGTAAGCTGTACATGGATCCTGCGATGCATTCCTGAGTGTGGCTCGGGGTTACCGCTTTAGTACTGCAAAATTCACCCCGAGCCCGACTCAGGAATACCGGTAGGAAGGTTAAATGAAAGGAATTCAAGATATGAGCAAATTAAAAAGACCATGGATGTACAATTGGCATTTGTTTATGTCTACCACACTCACAGGCTGGCTCCATTTATGAAAACTCAATCATGGACAGATCCTTTTTCTAGTTTGATAAGGTCTGCATGTCCTGCTGGCTTCCCGAACTCATCAGCTTTAGCAGACATGCAGCCTCAAATGAACTTTACAGCATACTAATTGTAAAACATACCGATAGGGAGACAACAGAAACACCCAATGCCAGTTCCAAAGAATCCTGGTACAAAAAAGAAGTAAAAAATAAATAAAAATATTAGCAGAAGAGATTCCAGTTCCCAAATACGTGTGAGTTTTGGTCTCTTTCCAAAAGACATTAGCTAGTGTGAAATGTCTCTTTCAGTTCTATGTGCAGTGGATCTCCCTGGACAACGCCAGATAAAGAGGTAATTTATCATTCGGCTGAAGGTTGTGCGTAATGCATTATCTTCTTTCCACAAGAATCCACACATTTTATGTGAGGCCTCTGTCCAAGGAGTGACCTACAGTCCTCCATTTTAGGATGCCATAGAAACACCACATTAACCCATTTGCTAGCCTAAGGGTTTGTATTCACTTAGCACTTAATGTGCTTCAAGCCTGTTTGACAGAAATTGATTAATGCTTACAGTCTAATAAAGCAGGACCGCTTTAGAGTGCACACAAGCCTGGTTTGATGATATTTCAATACAAAATTAAGAACCTAGCAGCATTTAGTTTCAATTAATTAGCTTAACATAATCATAATAAAATGAAATGCCTTGCATGAGAAACAAACCAGCACACCATTAGAAGAGTCAATGCTTCACAACCACAGTGGTATAGTTGGCTTTTTACACATGCACTCAGTAAAAGTGCAACTGTCACTTAAAAAGAAAGAAACCATCATCCATTAATGTGCACAAATTGGAACACACAAAGTTCACAAGATGTAATTACATGAAAGCCTTGCAATGCCTCCCAGAAAAGAATTTCTAGCACTCTATACTACTGCAATGTGAATGCTGTAGGTGTTGTATTCATACCCACCTATTTGGAAGTCATCCCTACATGGAGCCACTGAGAACCCTTTACTGAATGTTTTGTATAATAATCAATAAACATGCATGCTTATGTAGCTGGGTGCTAAATTTAGGGGAAGTGTTGGGTGGTAGTTATACCCAAACACCCCAATTGTTAGAGTTCTTGCAACCATTTTTGTCTGCAGGGAGAGTATTGGTGTATAGTTCCCTGTGGCCTGCAGGTGGCGCTGCCATAGTAGGCCAGGGTCGAACCGCTAATCCAGTGCTGCCGAGAGGGGACACACAAGGTACAGCACTGGATTAGCGGTAATGGATTGCTGGGAGAGGATTTAAAAGGGGCAGACGCTGCCTGTTCAGGGTTCGTTGTCGGGGGTCCTACCCCAGGGTGTGTGTGTTCCTGTCCGTCCTGGGCACCTTTGGCCCAGGGGCAGAGGTCGGTGGATCAGTCCCAGGCACCTTTAGTCCTGGGGCTGCAACAAAGGCCTGGGCCCAGCACCTTCGGCTGAAGCCCACCAAGGATCGAGGAGTCTCAGGGTGCCGCCTTGCGAGGGGACCCGTATCCTAGATGAGGAGGCCGGGGGAGGAACCGTTCGAGGGTCTGTGGCAGAGACCAAGTTCACCGGGTCTGTGGCAGAGACCAAGTTCACTGGGTCTGTGGCAGAGACCAAGTTCACCGGGTCTGTGGCAGAGACCAAGTTCACCGGGTCTGTGGCAGAGACCAAGTTCACCGGGTCTGTGGCAGAGACCAAGTTCACCGGGTCTGTGGCAGAGGCCAAGTTCACCGGGTCTGTGGCAGAGGCCAAGTTCACCGGGTCTGTGGCAGAGGCCAAGTTCGCCGGGTCTGTGGCAGAGGCCAAGTTCGCCGGGTCTGTGGCAGAGGCCAAGTTCGCCGGGTCTGTGGCAGAGGCCAAGTTCGCCGGGTCTGTGGCAGAGGCCAAGTTCGCCGGGTCTGTGGCAGAGGCCAAGTTCGCCGGGTCTGTGGCAGAGGCCAAGTTCGCCGGGTCTGTGGCAGAGGCCAAGTTCGCCGGGTCTGTGGCAGAGGCCAAGTTCGCCGGGTCTGTGGCAGAGGCCAAGTTCGCCGGGTCTGTGGCAGAGGCCAAGTTCGCCGGGTCTGTGGCAGAGGCCAAGTTCGCCGGGTCTGTGGCAGAGGCCAAGTTCGCCGGGTCTGTGGCAGAGGCCAAGTTCGCCGGGTCTGTGGCAGAGGCCAAGTTCGCCGGGTCTGTGGCAGAGGCCAAGTTCGCCGGGTCTGTGGCAGAGGCCAAGTTCGCCGGGTCTGTGGCAGAGGCCAAGTTCACCGGGTCTGTGGCAGAGGCCACGTTCGCCGGGTCTGTGGCAGAGGCCAAGTTCGCCGGGTCTGTGGCAGAGGCCAAGTTCACCGGGTCTGTGGCAGAGACCAAGTTCACCGGGTCTGTGGCAGAGACCAAGATCACCGGGTCTGTGGCAGAGACCAAGATCACCGGGTCTGTGGCAGAGACCAAGATCACCGGGTCTGTGGCAGAGACCAAGATCACCGGGTCTGTGGCAGAGACCAAGATCACCGGGTCTGTGGCAGAGACCAAGATCACCGGGTCTGTGGCAGAGACCAAGTTCATCGGGTCTGTGGCAGAGACCAAGTGTAAAGTTTGAGTACCATATCGGCTGCTAGTCCCAAGCTAGGGAGACTATCCAAATGGGCTGAGTCTGCTTGAGAATCGGAGCAGTGAATTGGGTTACGTTTGTGCCTGGACCTCTTCCACACCTTAAGCTGTCCTGTCCTCCCTCCAACCTTTTCTGTCAGAGACTGTTTTACAAGAGAATAAACTCTACGTTGGAGTTTCAGCTGGTGTGGACATTCAAGTTACTGTGGGGATACAAAGACTTGTCTTTATTTAATATAGAGGTGAGAAACATTCTCTGGCTGTCTGACTGTGGAGGACCCATCAACAACACCGCTCAATCTCTTCACACAGGAGGGTACGGGCTTGTGGCGCGGTGTGCCCCTCTATTCCTGCGAGGAGCCGAACAAGGCAGATAAAAGAGGGGTTGGTGCGCTATACTTAGAAAACTGTATTTGCTGTGTCCAGAGAAAAAAAATGTGTAGAAAACTGATGCCAGGGAACACTTTAGGACAGGAAGGCTCTTTTCACACTGGTGGCAGGGGGGCGTTAACGGGAAAGCGCCGCTAAGTTTAGCAGTGATTTTTGGCCGCTAGCAGGGTGCTTTTAACCCCCGCTAGCGGCCGAATAAAGGGTTTAAAGCGCCCGCAAAGCGCCGCTGTCGAAGCGCCTGTGCCCATAGATTTCAAGAGACAGTGGAGGAGCGGTGTATACACCGCTCCTCCACTGCCCGAAAGATGGTGCTTGCGGCACTTTTTTCCCCATCCTGCAAGTGCACCACCCCAGTGTGAAAGCAGTGGCGCTTTACAGACGCTATTTTTAGCACAAAAATGCCTGAAAAGCACTCCAGTGTGAAAGGGGTCTAACAGACTTGCATTTAAATTCTCATTTGCAGATATAAACACAACATAACTTACAAAATTCCTGCTAAATGCCTACTAAGAACTCATTCACATGGGGTGTGCTAAATTGTACAGCAATGTCAAAGGAAAAGATCCATAAGCCGCACATCAAGAAACAGACCCATGTGCATGAAGTAAGATGAACGGCAGCCACAGTCTGGACCCCAGCCAGGCCACACCTCCAATGTGTTTCGCTCTGTTCCTTGGAGCTTAATCATGGGTATTTACTAAAGCTTACACCCATGGAGGACTATGTTTACCTGCACGGGGATGCACAAGTGTTCTGTGCATCCCCGTGCAGGGTCTGCATCCCTTTAGACGTGACTTTTTATTAACAGTATCTCACCAAAAATGACATTTTTGTTGCAAGGAATGCCTGATATCTGGCTTGTATCTAAGTGTAGACTTCTGGGAAACTCAGTGAGCCAATCACACGAGCAGGAAATAATGTTTCTGGGGGGTATTCTATGTACAGAGCACCTCCAGGTAGCCATATTGCATTGCATTTTACAGTTGCAAAAAAAAAAAAAGGTACATTTTAATTGCATTCAATTACAATATGACTTGAGTCACAATTGTATATGCTAGATTTTGTTTTTTATTTGCCTTTTTTCCCCCCACAAAACTAGTTACCCTTTAAGACAGTTCTCTACTGCAACCTCACTGCGCCACTTCAGAATCCACTGACTGCTGCAGCTGTGAGCTTGCTTTAACCTGTTAGTAATCTTAGGCATATGGGATACGCACAAAGTGCTTAACTGGTTAATGGTGCATGGTACACCAGGATAGATTACCGGTAAGTGTTTTCCTAGCACAAATAGGACCTAATCAAAGTGCAATTGCGTGAACGTGCTACAAAACTGACAGATGTCAAAAGAATCTAGTGTCTAGGAATGAGTATATAAGACTGGAAATTTATGAAAAAAAGGCTTGAAAATATTTTCCACCGTTACCTAAAGAAAAAAAAAAAAAAAAAAAAAGTAGAAGCAACACAAAACTAAGCCGGTGTTCTGCACTATTAAGGTTGCAGCAGAGTTACACTGGTGGATCACTGTAATTGGCTTTTGCACTACCAGAGTCTTTGGAAGCAGCCTATTCATCTATATCGCACATAGGTGGCATATGCATGGGAGATGCAAACATAGATGATGCTTTGCTCTGGCCACAGCTGGCAGCACAGAGTAAGGGTACAAGTACAAAAAATGGGGTGAGGGGAAGGGGATCAACCTGTTTAGGAACAGGCAAAAGGGGTTACTTTGGCAACAAATAGATCAAAAAACAGGAATGGTATAAAATTAGATATTTATTCCTATGAACATTAATGCATAATGCAGTGTGAGTACCCGACCAGTAAAAAATTGTTACAAAACATTAATTGAATAAAGGACATCATGGACAGACAGGACTTACAAATAACTATACATATAACAATACACAAGTCCGGACGTATGGTTCAGCCTTATGTAGCAAGCAACCCGGGTAATGTTATGTATTGGTTACCCTCCTCTAAAGGATGTTAGGTAATTGGGACCACTGGCTAGTGTGTGGGTTCCCTAATAAGTCCAAATGGGTGCTATTTAACAAGGGGCTGAACCTGATGGGGTGGGGGGAGGGAGCGGAGGCAGGGGAACTGTTGTTGCAAGGGGAACCTAAGTGATAGCTGGGTCCAAGCCGATAGTTTAGGTATTGGTTAACGTGAAGTACGTCATGCATGGGTACCCCCTTGTTGTGACGTTTTCCTTGGAAAGTTGGAAAAGTTTGATTAATGCTCCAGTAGATGCTGGTTTAATGAAGGAAAAGTAGGGTTAAATTTCCTCTAGGAGTTGCTGACATGATTGAGATTTAGGGGTTCATCAATGTGGTTTTAGTTCAAATGTCAGTAATTCATGTGGAACATAGCATTAATAAGGCAAAGGTAAAAACTTAAGACACGGTAAGACCAGTCTATGATCATAATATTCAGCTCTACTTCAGCTTATGAGTCAATAGGGTGCGTACGTTACCATTGGACGCTTCCGCTTTGGAGCTGAATTTGATCAGGTCTAGTTCAGTGGGTCCCTGTTTGCCTTGTACCTTGCGGCTGATGTTGAGATGTTCTGGCCGTACCGAATGGTTGGTTGGCCGTTAGCACGAACAGGTGTCCGGGGCAGTCCAAGGCTACCAGCTGGTGCCTGTGCTGGTATGCGGAGGATCCGGTATAGCGACCTTCGGTCGTCACCGCTAACGTAGGCGCTGACTGCTGCCTACGTTCTCCTGTCTGTGTCACTCCGCCCGCTCCATTCAAACCAACGTCATGTGACTGTGTGGGGTATTACGTCAACGCGTTTCGCCGTGCTCTGTGGCGTAGCTTCGTCTGGACGTTTCGGGTACAAGTAGGGGTTTGCTACAGGGAATACAATTTTTGACGAGGAAGGCAAAAAGGGCTAATACATAAACTTATTTACCTTTTTTGATGCTGCTTTCCTTCTGCTCCCTTTATAGGCGATCATTGTCAAACCTGTGTTTATAAGCGTGTAAGGGGCATTTCTAAATGCAGATAAAAATGCATGTAAGGATTTTTCAATGGTTCCATTCACATTGTACATTTACCTTTGTTTAGGTGCGGTCAGTATAGTTCCGTTTAGAGAAAACAGAATTTTATGTGTCCAGGATGATTAGATGCTCTAAACATGCTCTAAACATGGCTTAATGCATCCAAGCCTTAAGAGCAGGAACATCAAAAACGCAGGAAAAAGTGATCTGGCATAAAAGTTGTTTATACATCCCAGATGACTTCCCCTGGGTTTACAAAATCCTCTTAGTCGCAACAATAATTTTCCTCAGCCTCCCTATCAACTGTGTCAGACTTTTCCTTGCAGACATCTTCCAACTTTCATGGCTGCTATGACATTTCTCATCATGGTCCCTCATTTTGGCATCAGTAACTGCTCTGGGGTGTCAATTTATAACAATTATTTTCATGGCGGTCTCGTTCACCTAGAGGTCTCTAAGGTCTGTCTCCTCATGCAGGCTCTCAAATAGACATGATCTCATGTTCGGGTCTCAGTAGAACATATTTATGTAAATTCTGTGCTTTCTAGCAGGACTTTCTTACTCTGCAGCCTACACAATTCTCTTACAATGGCATCTTTCTGTTGCTCGTATGACTGGAAAACCTAAGGTCAGTCATGGTTACTTATAAATCACATTATTTGGTTCCTGAAGTAGCTCTAGGGTAAAAGTAGTATTTCCAATATAAAATATATAGCAATAACAATAAAAATGTCTCACAAAGTTGTCAGGTCCAACTTAGTTTAAATATGTATATTGTTTACTCATCTCACATTAGCATACATAACGTTAAAAAGGTACTAGAGTTTTATAGTAAATTCATTAACCTAACCAACATAAACCAAAGCCTATTGCAAGCAAAGTCTAAAAAACAACAAAACAAACAAGCCATCAATGAGGCCAGCTTGTGCCAGCTTTTGATATGATGCCGGATAGAAGACAGATTATAGATAAACTCTCTGAGAATTCCTCAGATGCCTGCAATATGAAAGAATTCCCAGCCAGACAGCGGAAAGAGCTCAGACATGCTAATAAAATCAGGGCCTTAACATGCATCTGTAGTATAATGGAACTTTCGGTACTTGGCCACACAAGTTACACTGCTATCTGGCCACAGCTTACAGTCTTTTTCCAGTGTTGCTGGTCAGCTGACAGTGTAAAATATGCCATTCAAAAAAGCACAATGACAGCTATAATAAATTGGACTGGATACATTTGTGAATGAAATAGCTTAAAAATGTGGTTACAAATTTCTAAGTTATTCTTGGCACAAGCGCTTGCCAAAACAGCTGAATGGTTCAAAGAATGCACTGTTCAGTATGTTAGGGGAATCAAGCTTCTTCACTTTTTCCAGTCATTCCAGTATTTAGCTGCTTAAAGAAAATGTAGAATTAGGCAATGGAACAAATCATCCAGAGGCGTCCTATAACTCTTTAGTAAGGCTGCATTCACACCTGAGCGTTTTGTAGCCTGAAGCCTGAAGCTACAAAACGCTAGAGGGGGGAAAAAAACATTATTCTCTATGGAGATGGTTCACATCTCCACTCCAAAATGCCTGAAGCCGAACGTCTGAAGCTCAGACAAGTTCCGGACCCTTTTTTGTCGCGCGAATCGGGCAGATTGGGCGTTTTAGGATTCGTATAATGTAATGGAAACGCTCGATTCAAGCGTTTAGCGCGACGAGCGTTTCGACGGGCGCAAATTCGTGCGACAAAACGCTGGTAAAAACGTCTGTAAAAACGCTCGAAGCGCTACGCTCAGGTGTGAATGCAGTCTCAATACGTAACCATTTTCTAAAAATTGATTCTTCTCTGCACCATGACATACTGTACATTTTAGGGACAACTGCTCCCCTATACAGCTAGCCTCTCTCTCGACTCTGCCGGACTTATCTGCAGATGCTCCTAATGAATGTATTTCTTCAATAAACAGTAAACCCAAGCCAACTTTAATTGTTTTATTTAGTTACAACAGCATCTCAAAAGAAGCCATGAAATCTGGAAGAAAGACCCATATATATCACTTCCACTGACAAATTCTTAAGACATCAAGATGACCAGTCTTACAGCAATAATGTAATTGGTACCTTAAGGCAAGAAGATATAAGACCATTATCTCTATGTATACATAATGGATAATCAAATTATCGAATCCATCATGTTTCATATGAAATAGCCCGTTAACATTCGTATAGAGATACTGCGGCCTAAAGCTTAAAAAAACAAGGAGAGAAGCAGTTTTCCTGCTAACTAGAAAGCATTTTGCTTGTACACAAGAATGCTTATTTTCTGAGCTTAAACATGATGCAACAAGCACATTAAAAGGAGAGCCAGTGCTGATGATCAGAGTTGTCAAGCACTTGAGAGTCTAATGTCTCCTAAGCAGTCTGATTTCCACTTGCTGGCTAGACATTAAATCCATTAACAATCAGTGTGCAGTGAAACAGGATGTAGAGGGAGGGAAAAATGACTACATGTCAACATTCACAACTTTTATTAAAGGACCAGAGCACCTTAAAGCGATATTAAAGTTATGTATTTTTTTTATTTTTTTTAAATAACAAACGTGATACTTACCTGCTCTGTGTAATGGTTTTGCACAGAGCAACCTGGATTCTCCTCTTCTCAGGTCCCCTGCCAGAGCTCCTGGCCTTTCCCTTATGCCTTATGCAAGCAGCTTACTGTGGGGACACCTAAGCAGGAGTGCTCCCCGAGCTGTGTGTCCATTCACACACGGAGCCATGGCTCAGCCCTGCCCCCTCCATCTCCTGATTGGCTCACTAGCTGTGATTGATAGCAGCGTGAGCCAATGGCTTCCGCTGCTGTCAAAAGCAATTCAAGAGTATGAGTCTCTGGAGAGCCAAAGGCACTCGTGGACATTGCTGGAAAGAGAGGGGCTCAGGTAAGTATTAAGCCTCATACACACGATCAGACTTTTTGACAACAAAAGCCCAATGGACCGGTTTTAGCGGACAATCTGACCGTGTGTACGCTCCATCGGACAAACTTTTTAGCTTTTTCAGCGGACAAATGTTCGCTGTGATAACAGACAAAACTTTAGAGCAACAAATGTCCTACGTCGGCTAATCCGATCGTATGTACACAAGTCCATCGGACTAAAGTCCAAAGTACAAACACGCATGCTCAGAACCAATGCTAAAGATAAGACAGCAATATCAAAAGTTGCCCAAAGGGTGGCGGTAAAGAACTGAAAAACCACATGATTTGGTGAAAGTTGGCAGAAAAAGTCCTGCCGTGTGTATGCAGTTGTTCACGGACAATGCACTTCGGACAGAATCCACAGAAAAGTTTGATGGGAGTCCGATCGTGTGTATGAGGCTTTAGGGTGGCTGCTGCACACGGAAGGTTTTTTACCTCCATGCATAGAATGCATGAAGGTAAAAAACCTTGTGCCTTTATACCCACTTTAACGGCTCACTTAAACCTCTGTGTTTTGGTGGAAGCTGGAGATTAACCGGCACCTAAATGGGATTTAGAAAACATTTGCTTTCAGTACACTTTTCTTGTATTCCTTTTTTAAATGAAATTACAATCAGTGTTAGTCTGCCTGCTGAACTGCAGAACTTTGCCTCACCCTCCACTCTCCTTTTTCAATCTACATTCATTTTTTCCTTGCAAAACAACACTGCTACCTTAATTCCTAAGAGCCTTCCCACACTCTGTGTGTGCAGGAATAGGGCCCTTGGGAGATGCAGTCCTGGGGAGTGTTTACGTCAATAGAAAATTAACTCCCATTAGCTGCCCTGGATGAATTTTGTCTGATGAAGGTGTAACAAAGACTAAAAAGCTGATTCGTTCTGCATGAACAAATTAACAGGGGGTGCCACTTGGACATTGCTTCAGGTCAGTCTGGACACTATTCTCATCAAAGACCCATGATAAAAAATTAGTCCCCAAGCCTGTTACACTCCACAAGTACACAGTCTATTTTCTTCAAAATGTGAACTTGGCCTTTAACTTTTTTAAACTTTTTTTAACTTTAACTTCAAAGTCTACCAGAAAAGAGTGACGTGTACTTAGACATGTACTTCTCATATTATACACATTTAGACATGTGAGAAGGAATATGAATGTTTCCTCTATGTGTAACGCTCCTCCTTCACCAAGGTGACCCTATTCTCCTCTATGTAAGCTGTGCTGTCAATCTGCCTAATGCTGTCGGGCAGTCTTCACAGACAGTAAGGATGTCAGATTTAGTTGCTCTCTTACTGAAGTGTAAACGGTTGTATGTCGGGATTTCAATAAATAATTTTAAACCATTTAAAGTTAAAATAAACCTTTACATAAGCCTACTGAAATGACTGGCCTCAGGTGATACACAGGGATGAAACAAATCCACCTACATAGGTGTACCTGTTAATCTGTAGTCCTTTATCCTCTACAGCCATCTACAGTACACAAATCAAAGTATTTCTCAGCTGGCAGGAGGTGGGTATCTGATCTAAATGCTTTAGATCAGTGGTTCTCAACCTGTCTAGGTGCCGTGACCCCTTGATAAAATTTCCCAAGTTGTGCGGAGCCCCAACAGTAAAATTATTTTCATAGCGTGGGTTGTCAGCACCCAAGGCAAGACTTGCGCCCCTAACACGCAGACATTTAGCGCTTCCTGAGTCCCTTCCACTCGTAGAGTAATAAAACCCCTTATGGTACATTTTAGGATGTGCCACTCTTTCTCTCGGTTCTCCTTTCTTTCCCTTTTATCTCTCCCTATGCTCATTTCTTGTTTTTTCCCCCCGTTTCTAGCTGTCTTTTTTATTCTCTCTCTCATTCTTTTTCTCTCCCTTTTTCTTTGTTCCTCCCACTCTTTTCCTCTCACTTCCATGTATTCTGTATTTTTATTACTTCTCTTACTCCTTGGTGGGGGTGGGATGAGTGGCAATGCTGGCGGGGAGTTCTGATTAGCCAAATTAGGTGCTCTTGATCAAGGTCATTTGCTGATCTGAGAACTGTAGTGGGGACTTTTAATGGCAACTATAATCACAGGTAGAGTTACTCACTGTGTCTCTGGCTTCACTGTGTCTCCAGCTTTGTGGTGTCTCATAGCAGTGACACCTATGCCAAAATCACGAGATAGGATCTCCTCCAGCCCTTCCCACTTCACATTCCTCATCAGTCAGCTGACCTCTAGTCTCTGCCTCCCAGCCATGCCATGAACTGAATAAGCGGCTGCAAAGAGGCAGAGTGGGCGGCCCCGGGCTCCAGGAACAGCCCAGCTGGGCAGACATGAAAAGGCTTGGAGAGCAGCGCGGGCTTCAGGAACAGCCCAGGATTTGGTGACCCCTGGCAAATTGTCATTTGACCCCCAGGTTGAGAACCACTGCTTTAGATTTAGGCAAGTACACTATATCAGGATGTGTTTTGTTCACATTTTCATTATAGGGGTTTACAGCCACTTTTAGGATTTTTATTCCTTTACTGGCAAAGGTGATTTTTACAATTTTATTATACCCTTAGTTTTTAAGCTCTTTCAACAGCCGATTTAACCACTCACTGAGCATTTCAGCATCCTTTATTCCTTGCTGCCATGATCAACCCCCCGTGCGCGCCCCTGTCACCTTTTTACCTCTTGGTGTAAGAACAACGTGTAAAATAGAAGAGAAATGAGGCAGCAGACAGAAATTACATTTAGTGCTCTGGATTGTATCGCCCACACCGCCATAAAAACTACCTCGATCCAGCACTGTACCCATTTGTAGTGGTGCTGGTCTCTGTTCCTCTCCTCACAGGACACAGAGGAAACAGCTGGAGCAACTGACTCCTGCGGCTGTCAGTCAAATCCTGTGACAAGGAGTGTAGGGCAGGTCTGAGAAGCATTGTGTGAGTTTATGAATGCACATAGCAGGGTTTGGGAGCGCACCTGCACGTATGCTCCCATAGCATACAACTTGATATGAGGGCCCACACAAAAATAGGATTTTTGTACTCACCGTAAAATCTTTTTCTCTGTAGTTCATGGACGGACACAGCAGCATATTCTTGACAGTAGAGTATTAGCCTTCTAACAGGAGAGGACTAGGCAGAAACATGGTAAAGTGTTAAAACAACATTAAACAGTACAGTACAGCCCAGGGGGCGGTCCATCTAGGTACAACCCCTCTCCCTGCATCCAGCAGCTTAGTTCATCAAAAAGCAGTACAAACATAAAAAGGAGGGGTGGGTGCTGTGTCCGTCCATGAGCTACAGAGAAAAGGATTTTACGGTGAGTACAAAAATCCTATTTTCTCTTGTGTTCATGGACGGACACAGCAGCATATTCTTGACAGTAGGGATGTTCCCAAGCAGTGTCAAAAAAACGAGGGGTGGGAACAGCAAACAAACAAACTTCACCCCAAACATAACCAGAGCTCCTCAACGGAGGAGTTGCAACCTTAAACAGCCGCCTGCAAAACCTTGCGGCCGAAGCAAGCATCCGAAGATGCACTCACATCAACCTTGTAAAATTTGGTGAAGGTGTGAACGGACGATCAGGTCGCCGCCTTACACACCTGGGAGACAGACGCTTGATGACGAAAGGCCCAAGAGGCACCAATCGCCCTGGTTGAATGCGCCATGACAGGAAAGGGAGGCGCCCGCCCTTGTAGGGCATAAGCCTGAATCACGATCTGTCTGGTCCACCTCGAGATGGTGACCGACGACACTGCCAGGCCCTTTTTAGGACCAGCCACCGAAACAAACAGTGAGTCTGACCTCCGTAACGGAGCGGTAGCAGACAGGTACACCCGCAGAGCTCGGAACAACGTCCAAGGAATGCAGCGCCGCCTCCTTCGGATGCGACGGTCGAGGACACAAGGACGGGAGTACAATGTCCTCATTGAGATGAAAAGCTGAAACGACTTTAGGGAGAAAAGAGGGCTTTTCCTTGTGGAGGATCAGATAAGGGGCCTTGCAAGACAAGGCCGCCAGATCAGAAACCCATCTGACTGACGTAATAGCCACCAAAAAGTCTACTTTCTGAGAGAGCGTCAATAAGGGAATCTCCGTAATGTTTTCAAACGGCAGTTTCTGAAGTACTGAGAGGACCAGATTCAAGTCCCACGGAGGTAACGGTGGTCGAACCAGAGGGGCCATATGCCGAACCCCTTGTACAACCGTACTCACCATTGAGTGGGCCACCAAGGGCCGCTAAAAGAAGACAGCCAAGGCTAAAAATCTGTCTCTTAATCGTACTTAAGGCAAGCTTTTGGTCCACACCACGCTGTAAAAACAGCAGGATCCTGGAAACCATGTATGCGCGTGGACGTTACTTCAGCTCCTCACACAGTGATGTAAGCCTTAAACATACGATGATAAATCTTCCGGGAGGAAGACTTCCGTGCCCTCAGCATGGTAGAAATAACAGAGTCCGACAGGCCTCGGTCCCTCAACACCTGGCTTTCAATAGCCATGCCGTTAAAGCCAGTGACTGTAAAGCAGGATGAAGTATGGGACCTTGCGACAGAAGGTCTTCTCGCATTGGCGGTCACCAAGGAACATCCGCCACCAGACGCACTAGGTCGGCGTACCAGGGACGCCGAGGCCAATCCGGAGCAATAAGGATCACCGAGATCCTCTCGGTCTCCACTCTGCGAAGTAGACGAGGGAGAAGCTTTAGTGGGGGGAAAGGCATAAATCAGCCGATACTGTCCCCACGGAGCTACCAACGCGTCTGTCGCGTCTGCCCAGGGGTCCTTGGACCTGGCCACAAACCTCAACACCTTCCGGTTGAGTCAAGAAGCCAGGAGATCCACGTCTGGTGTGCCCCATCTGTTGCAAATGAGTTGAAACACCTCTGGGTGTAGTGACCATTCTCCTTGGTCCAGCATCTGGCGACTTAGGTAGTCCGCTTGCCAGTTTTCTACGCCCGGAATGTAAATGGCCGATAGTGCCGGCACGCTCCGTTCTGCCCATCGCAGAATGTGAGCGACCTCCGAGGCTGCAGCTGAGCTCCTTGTCCCCCCTTGATGGTTGACATACGCTACTGCCGTGGCGTTGTCTGACTGGATCCTAACTGGACGCCCCTGAAATCTCTGAGACCACGTGGAGAGGCAATGCCTGATCGCCCGAAGTTCCAACACATTGATCGGTAGGCGGGACTCTTCCTGCGTCCAGCGACCCTGTGCCGACTGGACACCCCAAACTCCCCCCAACCGGTCAGGCTGGCGTCTGTCGTGATCACTGTCCAGTGAAGGGGAAGAAACGACTTTCCGGACCGAAGGGTCAGAGATCTCAGCCACCACACCAGGGAAGTCCTGACTAGATGGCCCACCCAGATCTGACAATCCAGGGACTTGTCCCATTTGGACAGGATCTCCTTCTGTAAGGCACGAGTGTGGAATTGAGCATACGGTACTGCCTCGAAGGAGGCTACCATTAAGGCCCAGGACTCGCATGCAAAAATGCAGCGACGACCACCTGCGGGATGCCAGCAGCTTCACCGCTGCCAGAAGAGTCTGTAATTTGTCCACGGGGAGAAAAAATCTTGCCTCCAAGGAGTCCAGAACTAAGCCCGGGTACTCCAGGCACTGAGTCGGTACCAACACCGACTTCTGGAGGTTCAAAACCCAGCCAAAGCCTTGAAGGGCCTGAGAGGCAATTGCCAAATCCACCTCTAATTCTGAGCTTAAAGTAGCTCTCAGAAGAAGGTTGTCCAGGCAACACACTACAGCGATACCTTGCCGTCTCAGAAAGGCCAAAATCGGGGCGAGCACCTTGGTGAAAACCCTTGGTGCCAACGCCAGGCCAAAAGGAAGAGCCACAAATTGGTAGTGGTCGTCCCCGACCGCAAAACGCAGAAACCTCTGATGTCCGACAAATATAGGGACATGCTGGATGCTTGCCCTGTAGAAAAGAGCGCACGGACTACAAGAAAATGGCTTCCGCTGTGAAGAAAAACAGCAGAAGGTGTGCGAACTACAGGAAAATGGCCGCCGATGGGGAACAAAACAGCAATAAGTGGCGGACACCGCCAAAATGGCGGCCGGACACATGTATCAAAGCACACAGTAAAAAATACAGGCAGCGAACACCCAGGGCTCCCGGAAAACATGGAAGCCCCCCCCCCACATGGCACCAGACAGCACGCCTAGGAGAGCGGACCCACAGTGCAGCCCCCCGCTAGAGAGTGGAGCCCCCCAGGCGGACCCCCGGCTAACGCAGCAGGCCTAGCTCAGAGAGCATAGGGAGAAGGGAAGGGAGGGAGGAAGAAGGGAAGGGTGGAAAAAGACCCCCAGTCAACCTCCCTGGGATGCCCAGCCATTTCAACCCGCCGAGGCAGAGGTAATTGCTACTTACCAGTCCTGCGTGGATTGCTGGAAGCATCCCTGACAGATCCATCACGGAGCAGTACGGGGGTAGCTGTCGGCCCGGCACACTGACACGGACAGTAATTAGCCCGGTCATATGTGTGCCCCGGAGCGCGTAGCTCACCGGCCACCCCTGGAGCAAACGGGGCATGTCGTGGCCGACCCAGCGCGTAGCTAAAGGCCTGAACACGCTCGATGGCCGAAACTGGGGTCACTACAAGGATCTAGGACATCCAGCCTGTCGCCCAGTCGGCAGTTGATAGAAGATCGCCGGATCAAAGCAGAAAAAAAATAGAAAAAAAATAAATAAAAATAGAAAAAAACTTCAGGACCAAAAGGCCCGCAGGGAGCTAGGTCCTTCTCCTATGCTAGGCAGAAAAAAACTGAGCTGCTGGATGCAGGGGTTGTACCTAGAGGGACCGCAGGGGGACCCCGGAGTAGATGATTTGCAGCTGCTCTGTGCAATACTAGTTCAATACTCTGTGGCTGACTAGAGGAGACGACAGATCGTTGTTCCTACTTAGTAGGAACAAACCATCGGTTTCCTCTCCCCTGACAGAACAGGGATTTGTGTGTTTACACACACACAGAATTACAGTTCTAAAAACCACTGGCATCAGTGAGAACCAGTGCAGATGATAGGTGCTTTTACTTAGTAAGTAATCTGTGAATTTTAACTACATTACTTGTGGCACGGTTTTAAGCAAAAGGCTGTGCAAAATGCAAGGAACTATAACCTCTCATTATGTCCTCTTACCACTTCTGAGGCTTATTTTCATAGACATAAAAAGGTGACATTTGACTCTAGAAGATGGCACTTTTTCTTAAAATTATGGACTGCACCCTAACATCTACATTATTCTGTCCTGCAGTGAGTTAAAGTGCAGCTTCATCTTTCTTCCAATTGAGGCTGGTTAGGCAGGTCAGGGAAGTAATTTCTAAGACGTTTGATACCAATACTTTGTACAAAATAGAAATATGCGTACTTTGATTCTTTCCATTAGTAATCACATGTGTCTACGAATATATGTGACCATAATCCCAGCAACAGGCACAATCTGAACATTTTCCAGTTCATTTAGAGTTCATTCACACTGCAGCTGAAAGGAAGCACATGGCAGATGGTTTTAATTCCTACCAAGTACCCCAAAATATTCTGTCTCTGATCCAAATGGCTCAATTTACACAATGGTGGATAGGCTCATTGTGGCCTGAATACTACAAGCAGCTGCCTTTTCAGTTCTATTTCCTGTCCAATAACACATTGGGGGAATTATTAAAAAATGGTTTGAGACCAATTCTATCCCAACTGGTGTCCACTACCCATAGCAACCAATCAGCTTCTATCTTTCATTTTTTTCACACAACTTAGAAACAAACAATTTAACAAAATGATTGGTTGCACTCCAGTTGAGACAAAGTTTGTCAGACACTTTTAAATAAAACCTGCACACTGTGTTGGACGTGGTCTTGCATCCAACACAGCATTAACAAAGGCAACAAATAATTCACAGATAGAGTATTGATTCTGATGCAGGAGGTCCAAGTGTGGTAAATAGCATTATCACACAACACTACAAAATATATATATATATATATATATATATATATATATATATATATATATTTATTTATTTATTTTTTAACTAGCCTTTTTCTTACCTTCCCAGGGTTTTCTTCAGTTTCATGCTTGGTTTTACTTAAGCCTGTGGACAGCGTAAACTTGCAGCCTATACATATGTCTAGTGCAGGGGATCAATATCGGTAACAGATACTATTTACAAGCTTGATTAATTCACTCCCCTGCCCAACCATATCAAATCTGACAGAAAGGCAGTGTCAAGCCATAATGATTTGAATATCAACTAACAGTGAACTGAAAAGCACATCAGCCACCAACAGTGCACGGTTGTCACCTAAACCTCCACATTCAAACATAGAAAAATCTGAAATATATTCCAATTAAAATCCCAGAGACTCTCTAAGCCAGGGGTCTCAAACAGGTGGCCCTCCAGCTGTTGCGAAACTACTAGTCCCATGAGGCATTGCAAGACTCACAGTGAATGTGGATGTTATTATTTTGGAAAAACAAAAAATTAATTCTGGAAACTAATTTACCAACATATTACCACCATAAAAAAAATGTAATCCAGATGCAACCATTGGCCGACATATGGCTCTAGTCCATCCTAAGTCGACCCCAAAAGTATTTTTTCTTGCCCTTGACCGTATCCACCTTGGCCCCCGAGGAAGTGATTTTAACAAGCACCTCCTCCAATGTGAGCTAAAATGGATATTCAATCCACAGGCAACCTTGCCACCTGGCCTCAACGAGGCATTCAACTTTCAACCAGGATTCACCTCAGGAGTCTGTGAACTCAATCTATAGATGTGCTTCCCCCTCTTTTCCTGCCTTCCTCGTCTCACAGACACAATATCATTATTATTAATACTCTGCATACTGTATATATTTCTGGTTTTGTCACTTCCCTTTAATTTTAATTTAATTATTAATATCTTTTATCTTTATTTTATTATTATTTATATTCTATACTTAATTTTTGACTCCGTCATTCATCTTTGTGCACATTTTGGATTACTTCTTTGTAATTCTCCTTAGATTGTTTGATCTTGCTATTTAATGTCCTTTTCACACTGCATTTATTGTTCATCACTGTCTTTTTTTCAGTGTAAACAAACTGGCTGATATGTCTATTTCCAACTGTCCACTAGATGGTGCTGTGTGGAGCTTGGGAAAAGTTCTGCATTTATTGCTGACACCCGGCGGGTAAACTCCGCTCCCGCATGGCCTTTAATGGGTGGAATCCTTTCCTCCCATCGTTTTGGCCTCATGTGTTGGGCTGAGCTGCTCTTTACATCCACAGGGCCGGCAATTGCCGGACACCAGGTGAATGTATCCCCGCCGGTGACGCGGCAACGTGTGAAGTCATCACGCCCCGGTGGGCGTGGCTAAGCCACGCGCCTCTGCGCCAGAGGGACGCCCCTCAGCTGGCTGCTTCTCAGCTGTGCTGGAGGGCTGATCTTGACAGCCCCAATCAACCCCATGATTGGACTATGGTACTATTTTAAAGGAGAAGACCATCTGTTGGCAGATTGTCAGTCTTCTGACTCCCGCCATGACGTCTGCTTCGTATGATTTCATCACTGGCTCCCTGCTGATGGTGGCTTGCATGTGGATTTTGTGAACATAAGTGGAATTTTGAACTAAAGTGGACAGTTAAAAACCAGGAGTTTTGCTCTTAACTGCTTCTGCTTGCAAACGTTGATTTTTTTTTTTTGTCCTTTATTTGATACGTTTATCAGTTTTAAAAATACTTCCCCCCCCCCCCCCCCCACCAACTTTCTCTGACACTTTTTAAACAACTTTTTTTTCTTTCTGCTAATTAAGGGGAGTGGTTAATTGTTCACAGGTGAGTATATAAGTGTCTGTACAAACTCCCCTAGGAGCTGGCTCCCTGCTGATGGTGGCTTGCATGTGGATTTTGTGAACATAAGTGGAATTTTGAACTAAAGTGGACAGTTAAAAACCAGGAATTTAAAACAGGAGTTAAGACAGGAGTCTTCTAAACTGTGAGTAACATCTTAAACTTCCTACAAGTAATTATATTGTAACTGGGAAATGAGTGCTAGCAGGGGTTGAAGATTTTGCTCAGTGCACAGTGTGCCACATGTATGCAAAATTGGTGCAACAGCTCCAGGATGGATACCGCTGTGACAGATGTAAGCAGGTTGCCCTTCTGGAAGCTCGCATTAGAGATCTGGAGGAGCAAGTTGCAACACTGGGCAGAAAGGACAACCTTGAAAGGGGTCCTCTGCTCGCTGAGCAGGTGGTCAGTAGGGCTGATGTGGAGGGTGGAGGGGCAAGTCCGGATTATCAGATAGGAAGATGGGTTAATGTAGTTCGAGGGAGTGGAAGGGGTTTGCAGAAAAGGAAGGCCAGTCCTGTATTTGTGCATCAAAACAAATTTTCCAAGTTGGGTGAATATGTGGAGGTGGCAAACACAGAGGTGGCAGCCCTAGATGTCACTGCTACCCCTAACAGCCGGGAGAGCAACCCATCTAGTAGAGGTGGTGAGGGGAGTGCAGGTAGGCCTAGACAGTTGGTGGTTATAGGGGATTCTAAAATCAGAAGGACTGATAGAATAATTTGTCCACAGGATCGCCTCAACCAAATGGTTTGCAGTCTCCCTGGTGCCAGGGTTCGGCATGTGGTGGACCGGGTGGATAAATTACTGGGAGGGGCTGGCCATGACCCAGCTGTCTTGGTCCACGTTGGAATCAATGACCATATACATGGAAGGTGGAGGCTCCTTAAGAATCAAATTAAAGAACTAGGCTGCAAGATGAAGGAAAGGACCTCCAAGGTGATATTCTCTGAAATATTGCCTGTGCCATGCGCAACACAGGAAAGGCAGTGGGAGATTAGAGAGCTGAATGCATGGCTAAAGACCTGGTGTAGGGAGGAGGGATTTGAGTTTCTAGAGCACTGGGCTGACTTTTCATTGGGGTGCAACCTATATGCTAAAGACGGTTTGCACTTGAATGGAAGGGGGTCTGCTGTGCTGAAGGAGAGGTTTATGGGAAGGCTGGAGGAGTATTTAAACACTTGCCGCCCGCCCTATAGCGGATTGACGGCGGCAAAGTGGTTTCAAAATCCTGACTGGACGTCATATGATGTCCTCAGGATTTTGAGCCGCTGCGCGCCCCCGCGGGCACGCATCGCGGTGATCGTTGTTGCAGGGTGTCAGTCTGACACCCCGCAACACCGATCTAGGTAAAGAGTCTCCGACGGAGACTCTTTACCACGTGATCAGCCGTATCCAATCATGGCTGATCACGATGTAAACAGGAAAAGCCGGTCATCGGCTTTTCCTCACTCGCGTCTGTCAGACGCGAGTAGAGGAGAGCCGATCGGCTGCTCCTCTGACAGGGGGGGGGTTGTGCTGATCCATTATCAGCGCAGCCCCCCCGAGGATGCCCACACTGGACCACCAGGGATGCCACTGGACCACCAGGGATGCCCACCACCAGTTATGCCTCCCTAGACCACCAGGGATGCCATTCTGTGCCCACAATGGATGCCAATCAGTGCCCACAATGGATGCCAATCAGTGCCCACAATGGGCATCACTGATTGGCAGGCATTATTGTTTGGCACTGATTGGCATCCATTAGTAACACATTACAGTACAGTGCCACCCATCAGTGCCCACCCGTGCCGCCTATCAGTGCCCACCCGTGCCGCCTATCAGTGCCCACCCGTGCCACCTATCAGTGCCCACCCGTGCCACCTATCAGTGCCCACCCGTGCCACCTATCAGTGCACACCCGTGCCGCCTATCAGTGCCGCCTATCTGTGCCCATCCGTGCCGCCTCATCAGTGCCCATCAGTGCCGCCTTATCAGTGCCCGTCAGTGCAGCCCCATCAGTGCCCATCAGTGAAGGAGAAAACGTAATTATTTACAAAGTTTTGCAACAAACAAAAAAAAATGTTTTTAAAAAAAAAAATCGGTCTTTTTTATATTTTTTTAGCAGAAAAAAAAAATCGCACAGGTGATCAAATACCATCAAAAGAAAGCTCTATTTGTGGGAACAAAATTATAAAAATTTAGTTTGGGTACAGTGTAGCATGACCGCGCAATTGTCATTCAAAGTGCAACAGCGCAGAAAGCTGAAAATTGGTCTGGGCAGGAAGCTGTATAAGTGCCCAGTATGGAAGTGGTTAAACTAGGATTGAGGGGGAGGGTGAACTAGAATTACATCGGGCACACAGGTCAGTTAGGGGTCAGACATTAATGGAGAGTGGAATGGGGATAGATGGGGGGAGGGTTATGGCAGGTGACAAGAAAGTTCCCATGTTGCAAACAGCCATTGGAAACTATAGTGCCATTTGTACTACTAAAAATGATATGAAAAACACCAGAGAAAAATGTAATACATTAAAGTGTTTGTTCACCAATGCCAGAAGTCTGCCAAGCAAAATAGGTGAGTTGGAAGCTCTGGTGCATGAGGAGAGCTATGACGTAATCGGTATTGCTGAAACTTGACTTCAATCCTCACATGACTGGGTTATTAATATTCCTGGCTATGCACTCTTTCGGAGAGACAGGGTAAAAAGGAAAGGTGGCGGGGTCTGTCTCTATGTGAGAAGTGATCTCAAAGCGAGTGTGAAAGAGGACCTGGTTGATGGAGAGTGTGATGAGGCTGAAGCATTATGGGTGGAACTGCATACAGATGTGCGTAGTTCAAAGTTAATCATTGGAGTTTGTTATAGACCTCCCAATGTTAATGAGGAGGTAAGAGACTCAGCTCCTTGCACAGATGGAAAGGGCTGCAAGGGTTGGGACGGTGATAATAATGGGGGATTTTAACTACCCAGAAATTGACTGGAGTAATGGCACTGCTGGGACAGTTAAAGGGCAAAAAATTATAAGCCTATTGCAGGACAATTTTATGGTCCAGTTTATTGAGGCCCCAACGAGGAATGATGTTCTGTTGGACCTGGTAATCGCAAACCATGCAGAGCGTATTAATAATGTTCAGATAAAGGAACACCTGGGTAGCAGTGACCATAACATGATTTCATTTGATGTTAGCTGTAAGCAAGAAATACATGCAGGAAAGATAAAAACACTTAATTTCAATAAAGCTAATTTTCTAAGGATGAGGGCTGCTCTCCAGGACTTAGACTGGGAGGGAATATTGGCATCGATTAACACAGAACAGAAATGGGAATTCTTCAAAAAGACTGTTTGGGACCTCACTGCAAAGTATATTCCCATGGGCAATAAGTTTAAAAGGCTAAAAATAAAACCTATGTGGCTCACGGTTAAAGTTAAAAAAGCTATAAGCAATAAGAAAAGAGCTTTTAAAAAATATAAAAATGAAGGAACACTAGTGTCGTTTAAATGTTACAAAGAATATAACAGGATATGTAAAAAGGAAATCAAGGATGCAAAAATTCAAAATGAACGACAGATTGCAAAAGATAGTAGGACAAACCCCCAAAAATTATTCAAATATATTAATAGTAAAAAGGTAAAGTCTGAGCATGTAGGCCCTTTACAAAATAATCTAGAGTGGGCGACTGGGGACAAAGAGAAGGCTAATTTATTAAATACTTTCTTCAGCTCTGTGTATACAATGGAACATAGGGGAGATCATGTCCATAATGGGGGTGGTAGTGACACAGCCCCAAATCCACAATGGCTCAAAAGTGATATGGTCCAGAAATATTTAGACAGAATAAAGGTGGATAAAGCACCTGGACCAGATGGCATCCACCCACGGATCCTAAAAGAATTGAGCTCTGTAATTTCAAAGCCATTGTATCTAATTTTTAGGGACTCATGACAGGAATAATACCACTGGATTGGCGCAGGGCCAATGTGGTGCCTATATTTAAAAACGGAACAAAGTCTTTAACAAGTAACTATAGACCTATTAGTTTAACTTCTATAGTTGGGAAGATACTGGAGAGATTAATAAAAGACCACATAGATGAGTTCTTGCTGGAAAAAAACCATTTAAGCAACAGACAGCATGGATTCATGAAAGACAGAAGTTGTCAGACAAACCTGATTTCTTTTTATGAAGAGGTAAGTAAAACCTTGGACAGAGGCGTGGCTGTGGACGTTGTATACTTGGATTTTGCAAAAGCGTTTGGTACAGTTCCCCACACACGGCTCATGTGCAAGGTAAAGTCCACAGGATTGGAAATATCAGTTTGTAAATGGATAGAAAACTGGCTAAAAGACAGAATTCAGAGAGTAGTGGTTAATGATTCTTACTCTGAATGATCTAAGGCAGTGTTTCTCAACTCCAGTCCTCAAGGCGCACCAACAGGTCATGTTTTCAGACTTTCCATTATTTTGCACAGGTGATTTGATCATTTTCACTGCCTTAGTAATTACCACAGGCGTTTCATCTGAGGGAAATCCTGAAAACCTTACCTGTTGGGGCGCCTTGAGGACTGGAGTTGCGAAACACTGGTCTAAGGTTCTGTCATGTACCTGGGTGTATTTGAACCGGGATCTCCCTGGTCCCACAGCTGCAGTCTTACCTGTTGTGCTACGGAGCAGATCTAGACTTTTGGAAATGTCCTCTCAGAATTAAGCATTACCTTGGACTCACTAGCCCCACCTGCTGCCAGCTTTGGACAATTTTCAATCAAAGCAGCCCATAAAAAGGAAGTGATGCTATCTTTCAGCGCCTGTTTGTGTGGAATAGCTCCCTGGGTGTTGTGACTGCTTTTTGATCTTGATTTTCGTGTTGAACTTCTGCCTGAATTCCTGACTACTCTCAAGCCTGCTGATTTTGTACTTCACTGCCAGCTTGTGTATGACCTTTGCCTGCCTGACCACTCTCTGGATTTCGATCGTGTACCGTTTTGCCTGATCTGTTGCCAACCTAATCTGCCTGACTACGTTTTCGCCTGAATCCTCAGCACACAAGTTCCACTTCGGACACTACCTATCACAGGTACCTTACAGATTCTCAGTGGTGTACCCCAAGGTTCAGTGCTGGGACCCTTACTTTTTAATATCTTTATAAATGATATTGGATCTGGGATCAAAAGTAACATTTCTGTCTTTGCAGATGACACCAAGCTATGCAGTGGAATAACGTCCTTACAGGATGTCGCCAATTTACAAACCGACCTCAATGCTCTGTCTAATTGGGCGACTATGTGGCAGATGAGATTTAATGTTGATAAATGTAAAGTTATGCACTTGGGGGCTAAGAATATGAATGCATCATACATACTAGGGGGAGTACAACTGGGGGGATCCGTGGTGGAGAAGGATCTGGGGGTTTTGGTAGATCATAAGCTCAATAATAGCATACAATGCCAAGCTGCGGTTTCCAAAGAGAGCAAAGTCCTTTCTTGTATTAAGAGAGGTATGAACTCCAGAGAGAGAGATATCCTTTTGCCCCTGTTCAAAACATTAGTAAGACCTCATCTGGAATATGCAGTTCAGTTTTGGGCACCAGTTCTCAAAAAGGATATCGGGGAACTGGAGAAAGTGCAGAGAAGGGCAACCAAACTGATAAGAGGCATGGAGGAGCTCAGCTATGAGGAAAGATTAGAGGAACTGAATTTATTCACTCTTGAGAAGAGGAGAATAAGGGGGGATATGATTAACATGTACAAATATATAAGGGGTCCATATAGTGAACTTGGTGTGGAGTTATTCACTTTACGGTCAACACAAAAGACAAGGGGGCACTCTTTACGTCTAGGAAAAAGATTTCATCTCCAAATACGGAAATGTTTCTTCACAGTAAGAGCTGTGAAAATGTGGAACAGACTCCCTCCAGAGGTGGTTCTGGCCAGCTCAGTACATTGCTTTAAGAAAGGCCTGGATACTTTCCTAAATGTACATAATATAACTGAGTACTAACATTTATAGGTAAAGTTGATCCAGGGTAAATCAGATTGCCTCTCGGGGGGATCAGGAAGGAATTTTTTCCCCTGCTGTAGCAAATTGGATCATGCTCTGCTGGGGTTTTTTGCCTTCCTCTGGATCAACTGTGGGTATAGAATTGGGTATATGGGATTGTACGATATTTTTTTTTTTTTTTTTATGGTTGAACTGGATGGACTTTGTCTTTTTTCAACCTGACTAACTATGTAACTACGTAAATAAAATTCCCATGTCTGACTGGACAATACCCTCTCCACTCAGCTTGTTTACCTCCCTTACTTTTTTGTCTTTATACCTATATTGACATATGGGACTAACTTAAAGTACTCCTCTGTTATTTATTTTAGTCTGAACAACACCCTTTCGCTGTTAGTCACATAAGCAGGCGTCTCTTGTGAAAGCACCGCAGTATCTGCTCCTGAGCCTCTGCATTTCCATATTTTGTGGACCTCTCAGCCAGCTTGTACCATCAATGCTGTTTGTTTTTATCCCGCCACAATTTAAAGTGAATTGTATCTATGCAAGTATGCTCTAATCAAAGTACTAATTATTATGTAAAGTAACAAAGTATAATGTTTTAATGCCATTATACAAATACTGTTACACTATCGTATTTACATTACAGAGAAGAAGTAAAATCAACCATTGTATGAGGCACCCCTGATGAAGGAACATCACATATTACTGTGAAACTCTGAAACATGTTGGGATGTCATGCTGTAATTCTGTCCGCTTGACCCTTAATCGCTATTTGGGCAGTGGATTGTAAGCTCTTGGGTTGATACCTATATCTTGAACATGAGCGATTAATTTATTCTATTTTAAGTGATTGTTGTATTTTCTATGCATATATATTTTTCTATGTTACTAATAAAACGATCACTTTTTGTGCGTTTTTTTTTTTATATATGTCTACTTTCCTGAATAATTTTTCTGCCTAAAAAGTCCTATGGGGCAACCTCTTGTGTACTAGCTGCACATTCCCTTCCATATATTATATATATATATATATATATATATATATATATATATATATGGATGTTGGCAGTACCTTATACATTTCCCAATTCTCACACTTCCATTTTTGAACTCTGAAAGAGACTTTACTTGGCCCACTACCTACATGAACAGATCTGTCAGTGAGGAAGGAGCATCAGTGCGGCCTTGGGTGAGCTTGTTCCAGGGATTTCCCGTTCTTTTCATCCTCTACTGTACTGCCATTTCCACCGCCGTGTAGATGTCAACTCACTTTCACATCGCAGGCTGTAACATCAACAGCTAGTCCTCTTTGCCTTTGTTCTCCTGTCAGCCTTCATATATGCTATTTGATCCTTCATCTTCCAATAAGCGCCTGCAGGCATCTGTTTAATCAACAAGCAGTCCACACAATATGGACAGATTGTTTCCCCTCATTGTTTAAGGACTTTTTTGATGTGTCTAAACCATTGGTCGAGCTAGATTCATAATTGTTTCAGCTATCCCTTGGCCATCATTGCTTTCAACTAAGTGCCTCATCCTTGTCAACGGTTGACTTCTGGTATGAAAGTGGGTAACGCATGTGAGCCCCGGTCTTTCTCATTGCTTTTAATACTATTGACAACGTTATCTTTAATGCTTTTTTCCGTAGTGTGGTGAATGTTGCCTTTTTGTGTAAATATCATTAATAAATATTTTCTATTTTGTGACTATTACACTGCTGTGCGTTTGCTCTCTATTTCTATATCCAAGTCCTACCCTCCTTTTCACCCTGCTCTAAGCAGTAAGGCAAGGATAAATATTACAGTCCATCCAGAAGCTTGCACATTTGAAGCAGGCTCCCTTTAAATGTTACACATATAAGTAGGAGCACTTTATTTTGTTAAAGCCATTTAGTAACTTGAATGTGTATTGGATTGTATGCTAGCTGTGTGTACCTTCGTACATTCTCTGCATACTAGAGACATAAAGGTGCACATGCATACTAACCCAGTGAGGAAAGAAAGACAAACATTGTTATCTGTTACCAAATCTGCACTGCCAAAATGTGGTTTCAAGGGCACAGGGTTAATAGCTTAATTTGCCAAAGTCTTCAGGGATGCAACTTGAATATGCACACAAAGATTCTTGAGATTGAAGTGCTGCAGGGTTCACAGCAGAAGAAAAAAGCACTACACTTGTCCAACATCTTAGAACAAGGCAGGAAAAAAGTCGATTTTGCTTTCATGGTTTTGAATTCGCAAAAAACTCTCCTCGGTATTGTCTGAAGGACAATTAAATCATTCCTGAGCACAGCATCCAGGGACTGCCAGCTCGTGCCGAGTTTAATTTTCTAGTTATTTGAAAGGAAAATAACTCCCACCAGGCCAATGGACGGAAGTGCCCTGTGTCAGGAAATGATTCTCTTTTCATTTCCTTCTCAGTCAATGAATTCCACTCATGGTTATGGTCTAGATATGGCTCAAGTCCACACAGAAGCAAACCAGAAGTCGTTGTGCGCACAAGTAAAGTGTCTGATAAATTTCCACTTCATCATAAGACTTTAAAGTAAAAATCCTGCCAAACAACGTAATACTTGGCTAAAAAGCATATACGTTATTTGTTTTACCTGTCAAAATGTTTTCTCATTCTGTTAATTCACTTTTGTTATTATAAAATCCCTGCCATTTTTAAAGAGACCCTGTCAATAACTTAAAAAAAAAAAACAGGTAAAAGCACAAAAGTTCTGTGCATACCCTCCAGTATTTAATATGGTTCCGCTGTGGAGGGGTTTCTCAGAAGAGAGAAACTAGACATTAAACAGTTATAGTAGCAGTACATTAACCACTTCACACCAGTTTTACCGCTACAGGGCAGCCGCTGTGCTTCAGATTATGTATATATATATATATATATATATATATATATATATATACACACACACACACACACACATACGTGATCTCACACTTCCAGGTAGCGGGCACGAATGAGCACCGGCTCGCTCCTGCTGTGATGCCGATCAGCGTGTAATGCGGACCCGTATGTCCACCAGCACCCACTGATCATTAGTTACAGAGGCAGAACAGCAGTATATATATATATATATATATATATATATATATATATATATATACACATACATACACACACACACATATACATATACATACATACATACACACATATATAAAAAAAAATCCCATAATATTCAGTCTTTTTGTTTATAGCGCAAAAAAAAACCCAAAAAAAACTGAGGTGATCAAATACCACCAAAAGAAAACTGTGGTAAAAAAAAAATACATAAATTTAATTTATGGACAGTGTTGCGCAACTGAGCAATTGTCAGTTTTTCACCTTAATGCAACCTATGCATTAAGGTGAAAAAACTTCAAGCAGTGACCGGCCCCCCAGCCCCCCATTTTACTCACCTGAGCCCCGTATTTCCCTCAGCGGAGACACGCTGTCCCTCTCTGCAAGGGGTCCTGGCTCTTGATTGGATAGATTGATAGCAGAGCAGCCATTGGCTCCCGCTACTGTCAATCAAATCCAATGACCCAGGTGTCGGGGGACGAGTCCAGCATTTGTGTCTACGGACGCCGAATGCTAGACTCGGGAGCTTGCCTGCAAGGAAATCCCCCGGGAGAGCACTTCTCCTAGGGGGTTATCTGATGCGAGGAGGAGCCGCGAGCGCCGCCAGGGTACCCCAGAACAGGACGATCGGCGCAACTCTGTGAAAAACGAGCTGCACAGTGGAGGGAAGTATGACATGTTTATTATAAAAAAAAAAAAAAAAAAACAAGCCTTTCAATCACTTAATGCAACAGTGCCGTATCGCAAACAAACAATGGCCTGGTCATAAAGGGGGGGGGGGGGGGAATCTTCCGTAGCTTAAGTGGATAAACATTTTATTGACTACATAAAGCCTATACAGACTACATTTTATAAATATATTAGACTGGCATTCCACTTTAAAACTCTAGACATATAGTAAAAAAAAGTTGCCTTCAATTAGAGAAACGATTTAATGGATTTTAATTACAGATAGCACAAATACCCAAATCTATTTTTATAGAAGCCTTTGACATTCCACCCTACAGCAGCACTAAGAGAGAAAGTGGCAACACTATAATCGAATCAGACCTCTACTGCTTTGCACAGACAATCTAACATTAAATATGCAGAATCCTTTGTCCCTTTTTTTTTTGTCCACAGTTTAGGTTCTCTTTAAACAGGAACTGCAAGAGGTTGATACCAGGTCAAAATAAGTTATTTACACTGTTTCCATTTTAAAAATACATTTAATTCTGTATTAATGATTACAGAGCTGAATGTCTTTTATATCAGCCTAGCGTTCCAGAGTTTAGCTTTACTGAATTGAAATATCCATGCGAGGAGAAAATAAAATGAACTGCAAAGCAAACCCTATTCTTCCAGCTACTTGTACCTTGCCTTTGTTTCTGCAATGTTTGCAAACATTGTACGGCATATCCTGTCCTTTCCACATGCAGAATCTCAACATGCTCCCAGAGGAACTCAACTACTGTCCAAACTATGAGCAGTCAAGCATGAAGTGTCTGAATCCTCTCCTTCCATATTGTTCCTGCTGTCTTTAGTGTTCACACTTTTTTTTTTCTTTTATCTAAACTACTTTTAGGATGATAGCAAGACTGGGCTAATTTAAAAATTTGGGATTGCAGTGTCAGCTTCAATCAGGTGAGTGCAGACCTGAAGCTGTTTGTTTTTCTCCTGAATTTGTACACAGAATTGCCAAGGATCTTAGCGACAGGCCTAAGTATCCCGCTGGAATAGAGGCTCCACATGGGGTGGTCTGACAGGTAAATGATCGAGAGTAAACAGTTGTCACTATGGCAACCTCCTTAAGGACCCAGCTAAAATTCTCAAATATGGGCTAAGTTGGTAATCTGATGTACTATTTACACATTTAAGTCCAGACACATAAAAAAATGCATCCTAACACACTTAGCTTTTTGTAAGGGCGCCTTCTAGAATACAGTTTTAATGGTATAGATATTACATTTCTGGCTACAATAAAATCCCTACAAAAAATCTAAGTCACTAAAAACGTGATCTGACATTTCTCACATTCCTCTGAAAATGCTAGCTGCAGGAAAACACTGACCAGCATACAGCAAATAGGGCAGCATTTCTAATCTGCAAACTGGTTCTAGAACAGTAACTCAAGTCCTGAAATCAGAGTATAAGCATATCTTCTAAGCTACTAGCATTTTTTGAGGGAAAATATTATATATTTCTCTCTTTATAGGTTTCCTATTACACTTTACACTTTTTATGAACCATCTCCCTTCCTCCAATCTATGGTGCAAAATGGAGGCCTTAAAGAAGAACTCTGGGAAAAACTGCACTACTTGGGTTAACTGCTAGTTTTCTTCTAGGGGATTGCGGAGCGATGATATACTTACCTAATACACCGACTGCAAGACCGGTCCCCACTGCTCCTGCCCCCCCCCCCCACACTAGCGGCCTTGTGAATGGACTGTTCCTGACGACATCATGCCCATAGACTGGCTCTGGACGTTAGGACGGCAGAGACAGTCCACCACTGGATGTGGGGGGGAGCGCGGTTTCCCGTGGGATCACAGGACCAGGTAAGTAAAGCTTTCCCCTGCACCCCCAGACAAAACGTGAAGTTAATCCATGCAGTGTGTGCATAGCCCCACTGCATGGGAGAAAAAAATAATTTCATGGAGTTCTTGTTCAAGTGGAATGATGTAAATTCATAGTAAACTTACCAAAAGAGATCTTGGTGCATGGGTTTCTTGCTTAGTTAAAGTGGTTGTAAACCACGTAGACAATTTTTTTTTTTTTTTACTTACCTGCAAGACAAAGCTATAATGAGCTAGTATGACTAGCATACTAGCTCATTATGTACCACTTACCTTCGATCGGGGCCCCCGAAGTCGTCAGTGTCCCTCCTCTAGCCGCATCCATCGCTGCGGCAATAGCCGGAATGTTACTTCCGGGTATCGCCGCTGCAGCCAATCACAGCGCCGCTCCGGCGCTGTGATTGGCCGGAGCGGCGAAGACGTGACTCCACGCATGCGCGCGTGAGCTGTCGAATTCGGCTAAGTCGTCGAATGTTGCGACCTAGCCGAATTTGTGAATGGGGTGACGTCAGCGTCGCCGCATTTACATACAAATATCTCCTTAACCGTGTAGGTTAAGGAGATATTTCATGCACCTACAGGTAAGCCTTAATCTAGGCTTACCTGTAGGTCTTTGTTTAAAAAGTGGGTTTACAACCACTTTTAACAGGTGCCCTGGATTGCATGCTGGCACTTGCTACGAGCATGGCCCGCCCCAAAAGTACATCCCCTTCCCCATCCCCCACAGCACTTTCAGTGGTAAATACTGAACAGTAGTTTGTTTCAAAACTCTAACTTATACCTTTGCTAGACAGCATGGTCTGTGTAAAAATAAGAGACTTAATGGCAGGATTAACAGGGGAAAGTAAAGGATAAAAAGCCTAAAAAAAAGGAAAACTGATACAGCCACCACATCTAGGAATTGGTAGGAATTTTTGTTTTTAAGCAGAGTTACAAAGTCACTATTAGCACAGCAGAGTCACTAGGCATATACTGCCAGGTACTTGCTGCCACTTGTAGCTTTGTCATTTTTCTTTATAAACAGGTTCTCTTTCAGAGAAGATTCAGTCACATAAATAGTTGTGTCTAACAATGTTGCTAAAGTGCATACAACAGGGCTTGTTTAAATTGCTTGATTTAGGTAGCAATACCGGTTTTATTCTCTGCACATAAGCAATCCAATGAAATAATATGATGCTAATAGACTAAATGGCATGCCAATCAAATGTAGTAGCATGTTTAACCGGCTAGCAAGTTCATAGTAGTATAAACAAATATTTAACTCATACATTACTGAAGAAACCAACTAGAATGGGACCATTTTCCCCCTGGCTCTGATTTTCAGCAATCTTGTTATTCACAGCTAAGCGTAAGGGAAAAAATTGACTCTGTTTGCCTGGTGCAATAGGGCATGACACTGTTTACACAGAAATAATAGCCAAACTGTGATGGATTCTAAATCTCCATTACAGTAAAAGATTTTACAGAGAAAAGCAGTTGAAAGAAAGCAGAGGGGGAAAAAGGTAGTAATTGTTTCTCTTGTTTAGCTTAAAAAGCCTGTGTAGTTAAAGATCAATGGGGTGCTTTGCTGCAGCTCTCGTATTTGGAAGGCCCTGCTCCTCAGCATCATTTTCTCCAGGAGGTGAAAAGCCAAGGCCCTGAGCTGTGTTTCATAATCATTAACCTCAGGCACTATATTAGCTCTTCTCATTGGTACGTACACAAAAATGTCACCGACCTAAACCTATTAGGTCAACTACTCTGTTTTAAAGAGTCAGTTCACCTAGAATTCATTATTTTATTTATTTTTTAATGCTGGATCTACTGATTTCTTATGTCTCTTGGGGAGTTCCTGAGGTCTTTACCTCTGCATGAAGGCACAGCCCTAATATAGAGTGGGGAATGGGAATTCAGTTTAAATCCCAACCACAGGCCGACCTGCATGGAGTTTGCATGTTCTCCCTGTGCCTGCGTGGGTTTCCTCCACACTCCAAAGACATGCTGGTAGGTTAATTGGCCCCTGTCCAAATTGGCCTCACTATGTGTATATATGAATGTGAGTTAGGGACCTTAGATTGCAAGCTCCATGAGGGCAGGGACTGATGTGAATGTATAATAAATATGTAAATCATTCTGTAAATTAACAGCACTATACAAGTACCTATAATAAATAAATTAAAAGTAGACGAGAACAAAGCGGAGGACAATGACAAGGAGAACTCACAATTGAAGTCCTAGAACAGACAAAGCCCAGCAAGCTCTATTTACCTCTAAAGCATCACCAATGAATCCTAAAGCTTTAAAAAAAAACAAACAGAAAAAAAACAGACTGGCTGAAGACTCTAATTTTAGGTTGAATATATTTTTATTCACGTATTTTCACATTTTGAAAAGTAGCGGAATAAAGGGGTAAATAAAATAGAAAAGGGAAGGGGAAAAAGGTATACCAATTATCAAAGTAGCACAAAGTGGTACCACAAATGCCATATTTGACAACATATATTGAATCAACATCTGGCGAGTGAAAGCAAAATAAAAAAAAAAGAAGAATAAAAGCGTAAAGGAAAGGAAAGAAAGCAGAAAGGAAAGAAGAAAGAAGGAAATATATACAAGATCCTGTATAACAGTAGAATGGAGTTTGTAAAGGGCGCATTATCACAAAAAAGGTTTGTCCATGATGGTGCCCCTACAGTAGATATGAGTCCAAAATGGGATGGAAAGGATCAAGGAGGCATCGTAGTAGGGCATATTCTGGTTATTAAAGCGGAGTTCCACCCAAAAGTGGAACTTCCGCTTAAACCATTCCTCGCCCCCTTACATTCCACATTTGGCATGTAATTTTTTTTGGGGGGGGGGAGTGGGGGCTTCAGAAGGAGTGGGACTTCCTGTCCCACTTCCTCCTTCCGCCCAGGGACCGCTTAGGCGACTCGTCATATAAGCTTTTGGCGGCCCCACCCTGTAGGCGATCACCTGAGACATGCGACAGGTCCTAGGCGATCGCCTGTCCACTCAGATTGCACAGCGCCGCTCGCGCATGCGCAGTGAGTGCCCGGCCGTGAAGCCGAAAGCGGTCACGGCCGTGTGCCCACAGTTAGAATGGAGGAGCCGGCGGAGAGGGGGGGGGGAGAGGAGCAAAGCTCCGTTTGGCCACGTCGCTGGACAGTGGAACAGGTAAGTGTATGTTTATTAACCACTTGCCTACAGGGCACTTTCACCCCCTTCCTGCCCAAGCCATTTTTCAGCGCTTTCACATTTTGAATGACAATTGCACAGTCATGCAACACTGTACCCAAATTAAATTTTAATAATTTTTTTCCTACAAATAGAGCTTTCTTTTGGTGGTATTTGAGCACCTCTGCAGTTTTTATTTCTTGCGCTATAAACAAAAGAAGAGGGACAAGTTTGAAAAAAAAAACACAATATTTTTTACTTTTTGCTATAATAAAAACCCTTTTTTCTTTTTTTTCCTCAGTTTAGGCCGATATGTATTCTTCTACATATTTTTGGTAAAAAAAAAAAAATCACAATAAGCGTATATTTATTGGTTTGCGCAAAAGTTATAGCGGCTACAAAATAGGGGATAGATTCATAGCATTTTTATTATTATAATTTTTTTTACTAGTAATGGCGGCGATCAGCGATTTTTATCGTGACTGCGATATTGCGGCGGACACATCGGACACTTTTGACACATTTTTGGGATCATTCACATTTATACAGCAATCCGTGCTATAAAAATGCAATGATTACTGTATAAATAGGACTGGCAAAGAAGGGGTTAACACTAGGGGGCGATCAAGGGGTTAATGTATTCCCTAGGGCAGGGGTCTCAAAGTACCGACCCGCGGGCCATGTGCGGCCCGGTTATAAATGGCCCGCAGGCAGCGCGGGGGTGCCGCGGAAGGGGGGGCGCAAATTGGCAGTGTTCTACTGCCAGGCATGTACTGGCCGGAGATCCGCAGCAATTTACCTGTCAATCGCCTACTGCTGGCGCCTGACGGGTAGATCGAGATGCATGCAGAGTAGCGCAGGAAGCGTCTGTCATAAGTTCACTTCTCTCTCACGTCACGCTGTTGCTCCCCGGCGGCCCCTCCTCTCTTCGTCTATCCCCATTTGCTTGTGACATCATCTGGGATGGACGAACAGAGGAGGGGCCGCCGGGGAGCAACAGCGTGACATGAGAGAGAAGTGAACTTATGACAGACGCTTCCTGCGCTACTCTGCATTTGAAGAAAACGACAACAAGTAAATGCTGACCTGTGCCCCATGTACCCTGATTGTGCCCTGATGTGCCCCATGTACCCTATGTACCCTAATTGTGCCCTGATGTGCCCCATGTACCCTGATTGTGCCCTGATGTACCCTATGTACCCTAATTGTGCCCTGATGTGCCCCATGTACCCTGATTGTGCCCCATGTACCCTGATTGTGCCCTGATGTGCCCCATGTACCCTATGTACCCTAAATGTGCCCTGATGTGCCCCATGTACCCTGAATGTGCCCTGATGTGCCCCGTGTACCCTGATTGTGCCCTGATGTACCCCATGTACCCTAAATGTGCCCTGATGTGCCCCATGTACCCTGAATGTGCCCTGATGTGCCCCATGTACCCTGATTGTGCCCTGATGTGCCCCATGTACCCTGATTGTGCCCTGATGTGCTGGGCTCTGTGCCCTAATGGTGAGTGGTCAGTGTGCAGTGTAGTGGTCAGTGTGCAGTGTAATGTGAAGTGTAGTGGTCAGTGTGAAGTGGTCAGTGTGAAGTGCAGTGGTCAGTGTGCAGTGTAGTGGTCCGTGTGCAGTGTAGTGGTCAGTGTGCAGTATAGTGGTCAGTGTGCAGTGTAGTGGTCAGTGTGCAGTGTAGTGGTCAGTGGGTAGTGGTCAGTGTGCAGTGTAGTGGTCAGTGTAGTGGTCAGGTTTAATAATGCGTTTGCTGACACCAGTGCTGGGGGTTAATAGTGCGTCTGCTGACACCAGTGCTGCTGTTTTTGAAGTTTGAATGTTTGCATGCGGCCCCCCATGGGATATGAAAACTTGTCTTGTGGCCCTCAGGTAATTTGAGTTCGAGACCCCTGCCCTAGGGAGTGATTCTTACTGTGGGGGGAGGGGACTGACTGGGGGAGGTGACCGATGGTTGTTCCTATGTACAAGTGACACACCATCGGTCTCTTCTCCCTGACAGGACGTGGATCTGTGTGTTTACACACACAGATCCACGGTCCTGCTCAGTTACTGGGCAATCGCGGCCGCCAGGCACGCGCATCGGGTCCCCAGTGAAGCGCCCGGCGCGCGCCCCCTAGTGGCTTGGGAAGGCGCAACGTCATATGATGTCCGCCCAGAACAGGGTCTTCCTCCCGCCGTCCTTTGATGGCGGGCGGTGGACAAGCGGTTAAAAGCCAGCAGTTACACTTTTTGTAGCTGCCGATTTTTAATAAACATAAACAAGGCTGGAACTCCCCTTTAACCACCTCGCGCCCGCCGTACGAGAATATACGGCCGCAAGGTGGTTGTCAAATGCCGGGAGGCCGTTATTATACGGCCTCCGCTATTTGGCCACTGGGGGGCGCGCGAGCGCCGCGCGCACGTGCCCGGCGCTTCACTGCAATGCCGATGCGCGTGCCTGGCGGCCGCGATGTCCGCCAGGCACCCCCGATTGGCGGTTACAGAGACAAGGACATGGATCTCTGTGTGTAAACACAGAGATCCATGTCCTGTCAGGGAGAGGAGACCGATGCTGTGTCCCTTGTACATAGGGACACAGATCGGTCACCTCCCCCAGTCAGCCCCCTCCCCCCACAGTAACAATCACTCCCAGGGAACACATTTAACCCCTTCCTCGCCCCCTAGTGTTAACCCCTTCACTGCCAGTGTCATTTATACAGTAATCAGTGCATATTTATAGCACTGTTCGCTGTATAAATGTGAATGGTCCCAAATTAGTGTCAAAAGTGTCCGATGTGTCCGCCATAATGTCGCAGTCACAAAAAAAATCACTGATCGCCGCCATTACTAATAAAAAAAATATATATATAAAAATGCCATAAAACTATCCCCCTATTTTGTAAGCGCTATAACTTTTGCGCAAACCAATCAATAAACGCTGATTGCGATTTTTTTTTACCAAAAATATGTAGAAGAATACGTATCGGCCTAAACTGAGGAAAAAAAATATACATAAAAAAAAAATTGGGATATTTATTATAGCAAAAATCAAAAAATATTGCTTTTTTTTCAAAATTGTCGCTCTATTTTTGTTTATAGCGCAAAAAATAAAAACCGCCGAGGTGATCAAATACCACCAAAAGAAAGCTCTATTTGTGCGAAAAAAAGGACGTCAATTTTGTTTGGGAGCCACGTCGCACGACCGCGCAATTGTCATTCAAAGCATGACAGTGCTGAAAGCTGAAATTTTGCCTGGGCAGGAAGGGGGTATATGTGCCCAGTAAGGAAGGGGTTAAAGGAGTCCCCTCCGAAATTTTTCGGAAGTGGAAAAATGGAGCCAAACATACCACAACATATTATGCTGTTCCCACCTGTCCATTTCTCTTGCCTGCTTCTCTTCCATGAGCATGGTGTCATTAATGATACCCAACCATAAATTTAGAGGAGGAGTAGTATCGGTTTTCCAGAAATTAGTGATAAGTGATAATTAGTGATAATACGTGCAGCTGAAAGGAAGAAACTGAGGTGGTTTGGTTTATGAGACTTGACTGAGCCCAGGAGGATAGATAAAAGGGCCAAATACTCTAATTTTTGCTGATTTGTGCTGAATCAGCTGAAATTCAAGCTGCGCATGGCACTGCAAGATCTACCCAGCTCAACAAAAGTCATTTTAAAAATCAACTGATCCAGTTGGAAAATTATTGTCTGAAAAGTGACTGTATCCTATCAGATGCAATCACTGTTTGGAAGCAACCAGTGTATTCAAGGCAGCCACAGGAGTCATGTCTGCCAAACACAAAAGCTTGCAGTGGAAACTCCTCCACCCATGTAATTTATATTGGATGGAGGGACCAATTGATTTACACATATGGTTAGCTTACGTTCGGCAAACTGAAATACTTGCTTCATGAATACAGGGAAAATCCTTCTTCCATTGACAGACTAGGTTCTGTGTGTAGGCATGGAAGGGTTAAAAATTATGTTGATGACTTATTGCTGTTTATTCCCCTTAGGGAGATTTTCACTAATTTCCTGTTTATCTGAAAAAGGCTAAATCTCCCAATGGCCTGCCTACCCAGAGCAGGTACATCCTAATGCCCGGTTTGTAGGTGAAGGGGGTACATTAAAATGAACGTAACCATTCTCCCATAATACGAGGACATCTGTGTTGATGCAAGAAAAATACACAAGAGAAATTAGACAAGGAGATTGTGTAGCTGGAGGGAAGAAAGGATTGCACAAGATGAACATCCATTCAAGTTGTCAATAGACTTCACATGATCCCATAATTTCAGCGTATGCTTGATATTTGGGCAAGTGACCTTACCTCAATTCATGGGAGGCAGCCAGAGCAGATTAGCTACTAATGTCAGGCAGTGCAGGTAGGCCTCTAATAATACCAACAGGTGTTGCTTGTGGTTTGCCACTGTGCTCTTTGGGCAGTAGAGCCTCTTGCTGATATTTCTGAAAATGCAGCAAGCCCAATCCGCCTTCTATATTGGTTCTGTATAAAACGGATTTTACTACCTGATGGAAAGAGCCTTTTCATCTAAATTGAAGAATGCAGTGATGTAGTGTCCTTAATATAAAAGAAGAAATAGTGGTTGATAGGACAAAAATTTAGTTAGCAAGGACATTTTCACAATCGTGATCCGTTGCCACATAATGTGTTTGTTCCAGGAGGTCAATAAGGAGCATAAAAAGGTAAATTTAGGGCAATTGGCCTGGTAGAGGGTTTCACACAAAGGTGTTTACCTAGATAATGTAGGGCTGAGAGAACCCCAATAAAGGTGAAGGAGTTCTACAAACATTCATAAAGTCGGACAACAAGCCACTCGACGCCTTAGACTTCATGTATTGACACGCAACCCCAAAATGTTGCCAAATTCCGTGAGCCCAGGTTTAAAGATTTTGTATTATTACTGTGGAAGCTCAATAAGGCCTGTACCAGGAAAACTGTTGCAGTTTGAAAACTGTGCAAGCATGCAGGAAGTTTCAGTAGGAAAGTTTCTGTAGTGGTTGGCCCTGACATACAGTAAGCACTTACTGAGAGGTGTAGGTGCAGAAAGATCTAAATGACCCTTAAATATTTCAGTTATGCATTCACTGCAAGTCAATCATTAAAACCTGTGAATCAGTGGTGTTTACAAATGCTCAACAAATGGAATTTGTTGACTATAGAAAAAACACAGGAGGAAAAAAAAAATAACTAAGGAGAAAACACATGACGTTGTCAGTAAGCTGCTGCTCACTAACTACCTAATATCAGTCCAGACCAATTTGTATTTTCTTTGAGCAGAGAAAAGTAAATGGTCATGTTTAAAATACTGGCTGAACAGGATTACGTGTTTTTGGGCTGCTAAGACAGACCACAAAGATATATATTTAACTGTGCATTTATCTGTTGGCCAACAGCTAGAAATGAAATTTCTCCTTGTGAAGACACACAGCTGTTACCCCTGATTTGTAAAATCAATAGAAAAAAAAATGTAGGCAAACTTATTTACACAAGACACGTAAAGTGAGGCATAACTTCCTAAATCTATTAAGTAATCATGGAACCAATAAGATTCTTCCAAACAGAAAACTATTTCAGAAGATCACAGAACAGTAATAAAAATAGGGAATATAGAGAAAATGGAGGTCATGGGCATATGTGGGAAAACCGACCCATTAAAAAGAAAAAAAAAAGAAATGAAATTATGAACATGACAGACAGAGAATTGTTTCCACAATAGATATATTATGAAAACAGCACTTTAAATTCAAATAAAATCCCAAATACAATATAGGAGAAATCTTAGCAAACAAAAGCATGTGAGGTAGGCATTTAAATTATTTACAGCTGCTCTCATTATTTCCTGTGACAAGGCACAGCAAGAAGTATATTGGTGGAAGTGGCTGCTGGCATTTGCAATATCCGTTGCAGATTTCAAAAGACAAGCTGCCTGTTTGAAATCCTGGCCTCTGCTTACAACGGGGCCACATCGCTTTAGGTCATATATGCATACAAAAGAAATGATGCTGTGCAGCCATTATGCTGAGCATATTAATATGTTGTTAGGCAGCAGGTTTTGTGAAGAAAAGGTTAGCATCAGACGAGAAGAACCTGTGGAGAAGACATTAATTTTTCACAAAATTCTAAGATTCTGGCCTTTCAAAATATGCCAGGGGAATATTTCCATAATAGACATTATCAACACAATTTGCAAACACTAAAATACAGTATCAGCCCTGTGCAGGAAATGTACATTGCCACTGACTAAGCTGCAGAATCTTATGAAGAAAAATCCACAAGAGGCCTTCTGGATGGTACAAAATATGTCACCTAAAAGATGATGAGAAATTGCTGCCAAATAAACTTCACAAGTATGCAAGTGAAATAATGTTTCAGGAAGCCTTGTTTGAAAAGACAGTTTTAGCCCCCACTGACTTCCTCTAGAGCAGCGGTTCTCAACCTGTAGGTCGCGACCCCTTCGGGGGATGAATGTCGATCTGCCAGGGGTTGCTGAATCCTGGGCTGTTCCTGGAGCCCGTGCCACTCTCCCAGACTTTTTGGGGCCACTCAGCAGGGCTGTCCCTGGAGCCTGTAGCCACCCAGCTGGGTTGTTCCTGGAGCCTGCGGCCACCCATTCTGTTCATGTCATGGCTGGGCCGCGGAGACTAGAGACAGTTGACTGGTGAGGAACGTGAAGGGGGAGGGGATGGAGGAGACCCCATCTCCTGATTTTAGCATAGGTGTCACTGCTGTGAGACACCACGGAGCCGGAGACACAGTGAGTAACACTGTCTGTGATTATAGTTGCCATTAAAAGTCCCCACTACCATCCTCAGATCAGCAGATGACCTTGATCAAGAGCACCTAAGTTGGCTGATCAGAATGCCCCCAGCACTGCCACTGATCCCACCTCCACCAGCACTGCCACTCATACCACCCCACCTCCCCCCAATGGAAGGAAAAAAAATAGAAAACCATGGCAGAAAGAGGAGAAGAGGGGAAGGAACAAAGAAAAAGGGAGAAAAAAAAACAAGAAAAATAGGATAGAGAGAAAGATGGAGAAAAAAAACCCAAGAAATTAGGATAGAGAGATAAAAGGGAAATAAAGGAGAACAAAGAGTGGTACATCCAAAAATGTAACAGAAGGGGTTTTAATACTGTATGAGTGGAAGGGACTCAGGAGCACTAAATGTTTGTGGGTTAGGGGCGCAAATTAGGTGCCGACAACCCACGCTACGAAAATAATTTTACTGTTAGGAGTCCCCACAACTTGAGAAATTTTATCAAGGGGTCATGCACGGCACTAGAAGGTTGAGAACCACTGCTCTAGAGGGATTGGAGGGGTGTGCTGGATAAAAATCACATTTCCACATCCAGCCATCACCATGGAATATGTTCAAAATACAATAGATATGCCTCCCTAAAAAAATGTTAAGCCATCGAGCCTGTGCACCTTCACGACAAATTAACACAACTATAAAATTCTGTAAAAATGTATGTCCAAAAAAATCATACATACAGTATGACCATACACAGAAGCAAAAGGATAGCACATGCCTATTAATGTCCACTTCTACTATGCATCAAATATACTAGCAGGGCTGGATAAGCAATCTGGCTTGTCTGGTATTAGTCAGTAAGAGCTCTGTGTCTATGAGGGTTTGTAGGCTGATGAGAGCTGCTGTGGACCACTTATCTCAACTAGTATAAATGCAGTAGCTTTCTACCCAGCCTGTAAAAGTTTCTGCACCAGGCTCTCAGTATTACGAGTGGACAGTGTTGTAAAAATATAAAAATTCCAACACAGAAACATAACAAGGACAGGTCAAGTAGGGACGATGTCGACCTACATATGAAAAGCTCATTACTTCCAACTGAGCAATTGTACTAAAAACACTAGCAAGCCTCAAGTTCCGGCCCTGAACTTCAAGAAGGGTCACACAACAGCGGAGTGTTTCCATTTGTTTAAGTGCACTGCATATAGTTAGTCATCCAATTCAAAATGAATAGGATGCAACACACCTTAACAGCTGAAAATTTCAGTTCTGCTGCATTTTTTGTAACATACAGCAGTACACACTGAAGAGAAAGTTGATGTGATTATTTGTGTCAGTAGACACAATAACAACCCCCAGCATTGGTGTCAGTGACTGCAATAACCTAGTGACAGTGATGACAATAATAACCCCCAACACTGGTGGCATTGAAGGCAATAACCCCCAGCATTGGTGTCAGTGACTGCAATAATAACCCCCAGCATTAGTGACAGTGATCACAATAACAACCTGCAACACTGGTGGCACTGAAGGCAATATTTACACCCAGTGACTGCAATAACCCCCCCCCCAGAATTGGTGTCCATGCCAGTGCTGTTATCTCCTCTCTCCGGCACTGGTGCACCATAGTAGTGCTATCCCTGCCAACTCTTGTGCATTGGTGGTGGTGTTGTGCCATTGGTGAACAGTGTAGTGGCATTGGAACTTAACCTCTGCATCGATGGTCTATCCAATGGCAGTGAAATTGGCTCCCCTTAGATGCCTTCCCTCTCCCCAGCAAGACCAGGACCATATTTGTACTACCGGGTTGAGATTACCTTGTTTCAGTTCCAGGTGGAAATGCAGAGAATGCATCAGTGGCTGGCACACCCCTGCTGCTCTGCAAAGTGTGCAGGTGCTCAGCAGGTGGCAGACCCAGCCCAGGACACAGCAGGCCATGTGTTGGACATCACTGAACTAAACACCTATGAACTGTCGAAGCATGAAACAATAGAAAATTAAATGATCATAGATCAAGGGCATTATTTCTAGTTTGAACAGAACAAGGAAGAGTTGGAACTTTTATTATATTTTACTGACGTCTGTGTTCTAGGTGTGAAGATTTTCTATTGCTGCGTGTGTGATCACCGTGACAGGAATTAATCTAAAGTTCTCTAACAGAGACATGGAAAGCAAAAAGCAGTGGAGTAGGGAAGGGAAATAAGCTCAAAAGGGTTAATATTTCTGCGTGTTTCCCTCTTTGAGAGGTCCCCTCCATTCTAGGCGGTCAACAAAAATCTCCCAACAGATACACAAAGTGCATTAACAATCTAACAGAGGTTCTAAACCCTCCCCACCCCCACTTTGAGAACAATTAAATGAGTAACTTCTACAGCAGCAAAAGCATGCCCAATTAGTTTATAATACTTTTTGTGTAAATCGAGTCAGGTCATGTCATAGTGCTATATGATCATTTTACTCACATACTAAAAGTCAGAAAAACTCCAATCTTGTCCCGTAATTAACCATTCCATTACTGATTCTTTTCTTTACAGGACTATGCTCAGAAAACAAACAAGGGACAAGATTAGCGAGGGATCATCAGATTAGCGAATCCATCAGAAAGCGGAAGGAAGTGACGTTCTGTCAGCTGGGCATGCGTTCCATGGGTTCGCTAATCTGACAGAGCAGCGGCTTCAGACATCTTACTACACCCAGCTACGGCTTGAGTAATTTTAGCATAAACGTGAGTGTATATAATTAAATATAATATATTGACATCTGCGATGCTGTTTCGATGTTTAACTTTAAAGCCTAAAAGGTTTAGTGCTGAGCAGTGCGGGGTGTATCAACATGGCCACGGCCACCTTCCTACTGCTGGCGTCCAGCTTCTTTCAAAATGTAACATCAAAACAGCTTTGCAGATGTCAATATACTATATTTATTTATATACGCTAACTTTATTGCTAAAATTACTCTAAAATTCAAGACGTAGCTGGGTGTAGTAAGATGTCCATTGCTGCCTTCTAAACCTGGTAGCGATGGAATGCATGCCCAGCTGGCGGAACGTCATTTCCGTTCATTGATCTGATGGGTTCACTAATCTGATAAAACGAGGAGTTCAAATATGTGACGGTTTGAAAAGGAAAACATTATATATTTTTTTTAAGTTGGATATAACACTTGTTAAAACCTTTATTTTTTTCTGAAAACGTTCTATACAATCTGAAATTATGATAGGAAATTAGGCAGATGTGGATATGTTCCCCATGTGTATTCCTATTTTACATCTATAAATACAATAAATATAAAGGTTAACCCATTCAAGAGCGTAACTCCCCTTCAGGAAGGGATGAAGGATTTTAAACAAGCTACAGATAAGTACTACCTAGATAGACACTACCAGTGAAGTCTGTCATGCAAAATCCTGAAGGCTGACAGGCAGCTTATAAGTTCATTGTATTCAAATTCACAGTCAATTAAATATGTACTAAAAAGATATTCCACCAGAGGACATCTTCAGCAGCACTAAGCTGGCCAATGGGGATTTTGGTCAGTTATTTATAAGCAAACTATTAAAAAATTCTTCATTTAACAAATATGCATCCCAAAGAGTGAACTTTTGTGCACATTAGGGTCAATACACTAAGCTGCCAATATATTTAAACCACTTTCATTATTTTAATACATGCCAATTTTCTTGTCAATGTTTAATTCACAAGTGTAATATTGCAAGGGTGCAGGATTGTGTTGTTGCATGAACTAGAAACCCTTGCAAATCTTTAGTTTTGTTTTTAGGAAGTTCCCTTAAAGTGTTACTAAACTCACAACAGTAAAATCAGTGTGTATATGCAATAAATCATGTTTGGTATAATCGCTGTGGAACCTAAGGGGTTAATCCTCTGCATTGTGTAAAAAGGCTGTTTGATCCTGTTCCCTCCTGATAAGACAGAGCCTTTGGAGTCAGGCTGCATATGTTCAGTTTGGTGTGTATTGCTAGAGAGTTTTTTTTTTCTTGGGAGGGTGCATGCGATCAGCACAGGGCCAATCAGCACTGTCCAGACAAAGAGTCTGGGGTCCTGCAGCCTCATAGGACAGTCAGATTAGAATTAAAACTCCTCCTACAAGCTTTAACCAGACACTGATAGAAGTCATAAGACTGCTTTATACTGCTGATGAGAAAAGGTATTGAGCAGTTTTTATTACTGAAATCATTGTATTTCCATGTTCTGTGTACTGTGGGAGATCAGATATAGTGAATGCAGGGTCATGGGTTTAGTAACACTTCTCTAAGTTGCTCATTCAAAGGCCAATAAATGAATGAATAAGCTACTTCAGACCTCATGTGCCAATGGCAAACCAACAGCCTTATCTGAAAGTATTCACAAGGTTACTTTATGCAGCTGTAGAATCAATGCACCCGAATGCTTATGCAGTCATCATCCATCCAATTCTACAGTGTTTTACATCTAAATCTGTCAGATTTGACGGTCTGTGTACATGGCTAAACTTTCTAGAGACGGTGCCATCTCTTACCATACCAGTTATTGGGAAGTCCAATCTGTACATGATTGGCCAATGTAAGATGTCTCTGTGTGGCCGTAGCAATGACTGACTGCATGCCCTAAAAACTGCCAAACAATGTCACTTTTGCCTTGCTCTGCAGGCATGTTTGAAGCCAAAGTTTAGCCATTCCTCATTTTCAGACTCCAAGAATTAAGACTCTTCTACCATAATCACAACAAATGTGTGGTGGGCACTATAAATTAAGTTTCAGCATAAAACAGTCAAATGATAAAGCAAGGGAGCTGTGTTTCATTAGAAGAAAATCTAGTTTAGCCCAAAAAAGGAAATTATACAAGCACAACTCATGTCATATGATGTGAGCGAAAACAAGGAAAATAGGCTACAACTGTGAACATGCTTGATCTCCTCTGTAAACAAAAGCTGGCCTTAATTAAATTAAAATTGATAAGTTATATTTCCCTTCTGCTGCACAGCAAATCTTTCCCCTCTAACTACCACAAAATGTGTGTTTTTCAGTGCTATTTTTCTGTAAAGACCTAAACAGTCTTGCAGACATATTAATTTTTAATAAGTTAGCACTTTGTATTTTATGTACCTATTAAAATTTAAGTTGGTGAGCCATTGACCCCTGTAATTTTTCAATAGCTCTAACCATAGTGTCAGGGTTGACTAATTATGACGGAACAGCTGTTTGGGTTGACCTTGCCATCAAGTGTGAAACCTGATGAAACGCTGTCAGTCTAAAAAGATTTAGGAGTTTTGTGATTTTAAATTGATTCACAAGTTAATTACATGGCATAATTCAAAAGGTTATTGGAGAACTAACACCACTTGGCAGTTCTGGAGAATGAAATCATACAGCACAACACTATAATGTTAATTTATCCACTTGTAGATAACGGACGTTCAAAACAGGGATAAATGGATTTATTTTATTTTTAACTTATTCTTTACCATGCTTTTACTGTCCTAACTCCTGTTTACGATGGTATTTGAGGGAAAGAGTAATAGCCAAAACCTAGAAATGCTTGCTTGAGTCACTGCCCTGACGTAAAAATTTGGTTTGAGCCAATGAGCTCTGCAAACAACAGGTTTTTTTACAAGCGAGAAGCTAAGAAGAGAACATGAAAGAAGGCCTAAAGCTCCACCTGCTGGCTTCAAAAGAGAAAATACAATATATTTTATACAGTATTTCATAAGAAATATTTTTTATTGGTATGTACTTGTCCAGATCCTAATAAAGAGAGGAAAAAAAAAAAGCATAAAACTATAAATTTCCTATAAATGCCAGCTCACCTCTGCAGAACAGAGAGCATTCTTGTGCAGCCAATGAGCACTTCGCTAGTTTGCCCTCCCCCAGCATTTCATTGGGTCATTCCTGTGCCTCTGATTTACAGACACCTGCAATAGCTAATCATAATAATTGGTCAGGTGCACTGTACAGTTTTAATTTTAAGTGGTGCATGTAATTTCTTCTCCTATCCCCTATAACAGTATCTCTGCTGGGTGTTGGCTTTTTATTGCACCCCCCTCATATTTCTAATTCTTAGCTAGCAAATGTGAAAACTATATGCAAAAATGTACTTTGCTTGCAAAAGTCTGTGTTCCTTTCCCTATTGGTTGGAATTTAAAAAACTGAGAATAAAGGAATAAGGGAAGGGAAAATTAAAGTGGGTAATGTTGGTTATACTGTATATACAAAAGTACTGTTAAATGGTATAGTAAGAGAAATGGCATACGTCCCATCAATTTCATTCTTATAGTATTTCCCCCTAATTTCCGTGTTTTTTTTAAAAATCATATCTTCATCATAGGCAAGGCATCTACGAGTGCCTATAGGGAAATTTATGTCCAAGAATGATTGTTCCATCGCTGATTTGAACCCAATGACCTATATTTATATGGAAAATGTCTTCATAGCTTTGCCCACAAGGAAAAAAGGTCTGCACTCTGCTGGGAGGCAGAGGAAGACGGACCCCATAAAAGTATATAGGGCCACACTGCAAAAGGCATGGCTAGGGAAGAGGAAGGAAAAAAGCAGCGCCTTCTAAGCGTAGCAGTAAATCTGGTTTTATTAAAAAGTAACACGAATACAATGGATACACTCACAAACTAGCGTGATAAAAAGGTTTATCTGTAAATGAATCATCCGCTCTTCCCGGGGGGCTGCTGGTCCTGGTGTAGGGGGACGGAATCTCTGAATGTCCTCTCAGATGTCCACAGCGGTGGTGGAACCAAGCACTCACGGCAAGCGGAGAAGGGAGACAGTGTTTGTTGGAGCACAGCAGCAGATGTCGTCACTTCCGGGTTGTAAGGTTAGCGGGGAGGTGCGCGTGTTCGAAGCATGCGTGCTTCTTCCTCAGGCTCTATAGGGGCCATCTTGGACTAGGGCAATTAATACAAAATGGAATGCTTCCTAATTAGCTAACCCTATCACCATAGAAACTGATACAAACCGCGGCAGCTGACTCGACATGGTAAATATAAATCTATCCTAGCACTGACAATGAGGATACAAATGGATGAAGAAGAATGATATACAATGTTATATGGGGAAAAGAAAAAATGTATATATTACTGACATAAAATAAACAGTCATGGTAGACTGTGTGTGTAATAGAGGATGGGAGGAGGGGGAGGGCAAAGTACTCACATAGGTCAGAATGATCCATATATGAGAAACCACTAAAACAGGTCTATAAAAAATCTATAAAAAATATGTAATATATATCATATAAGTTTAAGAGTATTTAAATGAAAAATTATTATTTAGAGCCATTTAAAACATGGAGTAAATAATGCCAACCACCACAAATGTGGTTGTCAATGGCACCATATGAGAATACTATATGGGAGTAAACATACATACGCATGCGTACAGGTGATTGCACCTACACACTTGCATACATATACAGAGGTATATCGTAAAAACTATTTATAATAATAAAAACGTGTAGGGAAGAGGGCTTGCAGCGTGGGATGTAAACAATCTCTGGAGGGCAGGGTAATCAAATCTTGGTGAGTACACATCTGTGGAGGAGAAATTGGGTTAGTTTAGCTCAGAGCAATGAGGCACAAAGAATATGTGCTCTGTGTCTGAATTTAAGCCAACACTTTTATTTGCTTGTGGATATACAGTAGGGAAGGGTTAGAACCTCTAAGGTTTTTATTGTGAACTTTGTCATTGCAGGGAAGATTCACCAAGTTCTACCCTCTCTGTTGGTCCTGGTGTTCCCTACATAAAGTAATGGAAAGCAAAGAAAAAGGCAAAAAAAATAAAGAATATCCAAATTTGTTGTCACAGGAAAAAGTATGTAAAGATTGGACACAGACAAGACATCTAGATGTCTACACTGTGTAAACAACTAAGGCAGGGTTTCTCAACTCCAGTCCTCAAGGCGCCCCAACAGGTCATGTTTTCAGGCTTTCCATTATTTTGCACAGGGGATGTAATCAGTTTCACTGCCTTAGTAATTACCACAGCTGTTTCATCTGAGGGAAATCCTGAAAACATGACCTGTTGGTGCGCCTTGAGGACTGGAGTTGAGAAACACTGAACTAAGGCACAGAGATAGCCATATTATGCATGATCTCATAATTTAAATTTTTTTTAGTTATCTAAAAATAAAATGTCCACTATAAATGAAATGGGGTGCTATATAAATATTCAAAATGACAGTTAGTATGGCATAAAATAGATGAACATGGGAAAGACACCATGCAGTCATTATTTTGCAGAGACTACAAATGTTAGAACACACAAGTATAATTACACATCTTGGGGCACAACACAATAAAGATTTAATAAGGCGCTTTACTACAACCGGTGACACAGCGGATGTGCCAGGAAGTTAAGGTATCACCACATAAGATGGCAATAAATCAGGTTGGTTAAGCAGTGAAACTGTGGGGCCCTGCTTCTGTATTTAATTTCCCTTTATAATAACCAAGATATAACAGAATGAGGAAAAGGAAGCTAGTTTACGCTCTGTACTTCCAGCCATCACTGGTATACTAAATTAACTAAAAATGTACGATATTTACATTTACACAAACACATCACCCATTGTAAAATATAATTTCAAAGGCCAACAGTTAAAGCAGAAAATAAAAACACATAGCAAAACAGGACTGTGACCTCTTTAAAAAAAGCAGGTCATTTGGTAAAAGTTTATGAAGTGCAGTGTCCAGCACATAACATCACACCTAGGAACAGAACAGCTTTATTTGCTGACCTCTGACCCTTGAGAATGGCAAAGGAACTTAAGGAAACAGGCACAAATCATTACCTGAAGAAAAGAACACCATTATTTCCACTCTTAAGCAATATGCAATTTTACTTAAAAGTAGAAACAAATGCTTGTTCTTGTAGCCATAAAAGCAGTCGGCTGCTGCAGGCAGGCCGAAGATGTACACTGCTGTTCAAAGTAGCACTTGGCTAAATCCTTTTATTTATATACGCATATGATTTTCTGCTCAAAATCAGAAGCATGAAAATAGCAGGGAAATTTCAAGTCGCGTCCCCTCACTATGCTCACATGAAAGAAAAGAACTGGAACATGATGATACTAGAGTGACAGCAGGGCAAGCACATTTCTTTTTGTAAAATCCACAGAACCACAAAATCTTGTTACTGCAGTGTGTCTGTGAGAAGTTATTTCACACACTTTAATTAAAACATTTTACCATTCTTTCACCAAATTATTTCTGACATCACAACTTTTCCACACATGCAAACAGCTGCTTTTTTTTTTTTTTTTTATGTTTCAAGTTTCCAACCAAGCCAATAACTCTCAGGCCAGGCCCACTATATGAACAAAAAGCCAGCTTTCAATTTGTCCTCTAATAGTTTATTAACCCCACTCCAAAAGTAGCCTTGCAAAAACCCAAAAGAAAGATCTTCTAGCAATTAAAATATTTCCCAATACCTGACTGCCCTAAATTTCTGCTATACAACAATGTGCGTGGCAAACACACCACTTACAAAAAGGTACACACGTATGCTTCAATGTATTTGTAAATATGCTGAGCTCTTAGCAGCCTTTGTTTTCTGCTAATTGTTAATTTGCATAATACACTTCAATATCAGGACTTTACAGGGACTTAATGAGATTCTAAAATGTGCTGTAAAACAAATTATACAGAGCGAAAAATAATAGTGAGGTACGATGATGAAATTAGGAGGCTGTTGAATAGTGACCTGGCAAATGAGAGAAGAGATTTAGAGCATCTCTCACAGGCAAGGTACGCATTTGCTAGAAATCCTTAGTTACAATATTTCTGAAGAGAGCTTACAAGTGTACTGCTTTACACTACGAATCTAGCAGCACCTGTGACAATGAACAATGGGAGTAAGCCAATGGGCAACAACCAAGAGCACCCTAAAATGAATTCACCGCCAGGGCAGGAGCACTTGTCAAATGGCACTAGAAATCAAAGCAAAGGATAAGTTCACTTCCACTTTCAGAACATATAAGGTGACCAGGCTTTGTTACGTAAAGCTGAACTTTAGCAGGAAAAAAAAATAGCTTTAGCCACACCACTTTATTCATCTGTATCTCTTCTTGTCTCTTAACTTCAGGCTTAGAAAGGTTAACAGCTTTGGATCCTCAGGGAAAACAGCAGTGCAGATTGCGGGACCCGCCCCCCCTCCCCCATCAGGCAATCTGCACTGCCTGTAATGCAATCTGTGAACACGAAAGAGAACCATGTGACTGATCAGCCTCTCCTCCATTCACAGGTCATGTTACAAGTTGAAGAAATTGAGGAGAAAAGGGGGGGTGGGTAGTCCCTGCAGGGTATTTAAGTGTTTATTATTGTGCTTTAGTTCATCATAATTGGGGGTGTGATAGGTAAGGGTCCTTCTACATAGACATGTTCATGTACGGACTTAGCTTTGCTCAGCAGGGATCGATCCGTTGATCCTCTCTGAGCAGGCGGATGATAGGTCCGTCTCCGCTCACTGTGCAGAGATGGACCTGTCAAAGTCCCGCAGTCCTCTATGGTGATCGGACGAAAACGGTCCGTTTTTATCCAACCCCATCAGATTCTCCAGATGGATGGAAAATAGGGTTTCTATCCGTCTGGTTTTCACGGACAGGATCGGATCAGATATTGGCGGACATGTCACCACTGACATCCCCCACTCCATAGGGCTGAATGGAACGTCCGATCAGGTCCGCCTGTAAAACTGACAGGTGGACCAGATCAGAGCACCCGTGTGAAAGGGCCTTAAGTATTTTTTACCCAAGTATTCTGTGCCAAAATGTCCCTCTATTCCATCTCAGTTAATAGGTATTAAATTAGGTTTTTGCCTGGAGTTCAGTTGTTAAACTCTATAATCTATAAATATAATAGTCATATAACTTATGCTGTGGTATGACCTAGACCCAGCACGTCTTTAAAATGAGTCCAACAATGTGCAGTAACAACCAAACTAATATTACTATTTACAGCCAGACTTTATTTACTTAACTCTTTTATAAGTATTATTTTATAAGTATTATCTCAAACTCTCAACAGCTGCACAGGAAACAGGTTTGAAGAGCAAGGCTGTAATTTCTTTTGAATGACTTGAGAACGCCTTCTCCGTGTCGGGACCTGCTGGTGGTGACAGGTGGTTTGTACTTCCCATGTCTGCAAGCACCGGGATCTTTTGAGAGCTCTAAAAAAACAGGCAGCTAAACCTTAGCGAAATGTAGCATGACAAGACATTACAGTAAAACTGAACTGCCAACCACAGACTGTTTTTATGGACAGTAATACTCAGCTATCAGGCCCAGTAAGCAGGTATTTCTGAAGCTTGCTCAATGCCTATTGAAGCCTGCTAAATGCTTCTTTAAAGCTACAGTCAGGCTAGAATTGAAAAGTACTTTCTACCAACAAAGCAAATACACCTTTGCACACTGGTACTGACTAGTATTCCAGCGTTTCTCTTCTCCCTCACTTGGCTAACATGAGCCCAGTGCTGACAAAGAGGGACAGGGAACACAAGGAGCACCGAATTTGCTCCTTTTTAATTGATGTCCTTACTTGATAGGATACCGGTGGCTGTTTGTAATGATGCGCAATACGGCTTTGTTTAACAAAAAAAAGGCACTGCTGAAGAACCCAGAAGGCACCCTGGTTAAAAAAGACTGAGCTAGAGCATAAAGGCTAAGCTTAAAAAATGCTAATGCGTACAGGACCTTTAACAATGCTAAATGCATATATGTGTGTGTCTGGTTTGTCTCTGATTACATTATGAGAACCAGTGTTCATACTGTCATTGTTTAGAGTAGTACCATAATTTTATGCAGATAAGAGTTTATTTATATTTTTATAAAAATTATATATATAACTTTTTACATAATTGTTCTCATTTCATTTGGTCTAAAAAAGAAGAGGTCAGGGGTGCCCAAAACAATCAGCTTCTCTATTCCATTTTAAAGGCTGCCCTAGAACCAAAAAGGGATTACCTGAAGGATTGCTAGATACAACAAAATGAGTTCTTAGGCAGACCATACATTGTACTTTTTTTGTTCAACCAAAACAAAACAAAAAAAAAAGTGCGATTTCACCATCCACACATTTGAGGCGGATGGGGGAACTACTCCTGCTGTGCTATTGTATTCTCAAGGCAGAAGCCTTCCCCCGCCATCAGAACACAGTAATTAGTGTTATCTGCTATAGCCGACAGCACGGATAGTTCAGAAAAAAAACAACAACTGGGTGGTTGTACAGAAGCTGATCGATAGGGTGCCCATACATGGATTTAAATTTGGCCGCTCCCTGCTGAACCAGCCAAATTTGGATCCATGTATGGCCGGCTGTATTTTAGACACTTTTATGCATAGCCCAACATATATATATATATATATATATATATATATATATATATATACACACATATATATATATATACATACATACACACACACACACACACACACACACACACACATATATATATATATATATATATATATTGTGACAGCAGGAAGGTAAAGTCACCTGGTTGCATCCAGGGGGGTAGATATATTTCGCCCAGATTCAGGCTTTGCGCCGACTTATACAACTAGGTGGAGAGTTGTATAAGCCCAGCTAAGGCTAGTGGGCTCATGGATGACTCATACCTCTAGGGAGAGTGTGGGGCGTCGTACAGACAGGGAGTTGATGAGACCAGCTGAAGCTTGTCAGCTCATTTAGGCCTCTATAAGAACTCCCAGCTTCATTAGATGTTAGCTCATGCCTGGAACCAGACCTGTGTGGACTGTCTAGGGAGAGTGAACCCCTGTGCGGTGAGAAAAAGCCTGTGTGGCTATTTGCTTGGACATTTAAAACCAGGGACTTAGGGACTAGGACAGCACTAGGCTGATCCCAGTTGTTAGTTAGGAAACCTGTATGTTTACTCAGAGGTCAAGTTGACCAGGATTTATTTTATTTATGTTTCTTTTGCTTTGCTGTGTTTTGTCACTGTAAATAGAAAATAAACCGCACCTTTTTGATTTTGAAAACCACAACCTCCGTTTGCTGGGCCTGTTTTTGTGTGGGGAGCCCATCCCGGGGGTCACACACACCCGCTGCCGAGCTAACCCCCTCACAGTTGGTGGAGAACCAGTGGCAGTTTTTTTTTAAGCCAGCATGGAGGAGATACTGAAACAGCTGGCTCTAGCAAATGCCAATCAACAGCAGACAAATGCAGGTTTGCAAAGGAGCCTTGCAGCCCAGCAGCAAGCTCACCAACAGAGTCTGGAAGCTCAGCAACAAGTCCAGCAGCAATCTGAGGCCCGCTTCATAGACCTGTTACAGAAGCTAGAGCAGAGACTACAACAAATGGAAGCAGTAATGCAGCAACGTCCGCAGACCAGTGAGGAAAGCCGTCCCACTAATACCGCGTCCTTTGGGGTGAGTCGTTTATTGACAAAAATGACTGGAGAGGATGATCCAGAGGTATTTTTGACCACATTTGAAAGGACCGCTGAAAGAGAAAAGTGGCCTGAGGAGCAGTGGGCTGGACTGGTGGCTCCTCTGTTAACTGGTGAATCGCAGAAAGCTTACTATGACCTAGAGCCTAACCAAGCAAAAGACTATGTGATGCTAAAAGCTGAAATATTGGCAAGGCTGGGTGTCACCCAGGCTGTCCGGGCTCAGCGTGTGCATAACTGGACTTTCCAGCTTGGAAAACCCCCCAGGTCTCAAATGTATGATCTCATTCACCTGAGCAGAAAGTGGCTACAGCCAGAGACTTTGTCCGCACCAAAGATTGTGGAACGTGTTGTAATGGATCGGTTTTTGAGAGCTCTTCCTACTGCCATCCAAAAGTGGGTAAGCCATGGAGACCCAGAGACGGCCGATGGTCTTGTAGATCGTGTGGAGAAATACTTGGCTACAGAGAACCTGACGGCCTCTTCCAGAGACACTCGGACTTTCCACCCTAAGACCAGACCATCCCCAGGGGCGGATAAGAGGATTCCAAGGGGTGAGGGTGGAGAGAGTGAGAGGGTGGGAGCTCTACCCCAAGTTTGGCGAGAAGAGCCTGGGAAATCAGCGGCTCAAGAGGCGGCAAGAAGGATCGTTTGCTACCGCTGCCGGCAAGCGGGACATATTGCAGCCAATTGCCCGGTTGTGGAGGAACCCATGCAGTGTGACTTTCTGACGGGCAGACGTCAGTCGCTGTGTGCGACAGTCGCATGCACTGCCATTCGAGGAACTGAGAAACATTTATGCAAAATGTGTGTTAATGGTAGAAATGTTGTGGTATTGCTGGATTCAGGTAGCCTTGTGACCCTGATAAAGGCTGAATTAGTTAAAACAGAGGTCTCTGGGAATAGCAAGGTAGCTGTTATTTGTGTGCATGGGGACACCCGAGAGTATCCAGTGACTACAGTGTGTTTCGAGACCCCCAAAGGTACCCTCTCTCATCCAGTGGGGTTAGTATCTCAATTACCGCATGATGCCATTGTGGGAAGGGATTTTACGAAGTTCTGGGAACTGTGGGATGATCCTGAGCCCCCCACTGGTGCCCCTATGTACCAGGAATGTGATAGCCAGAACTCCTCTGAGAGTGGTGAGGACTCTCCAGAATTTCCCTTGTCAGTATTGGCAGGGGAGACTCAAGAAACTGGAGAGGAGCCCACCTCCTCAGACGAAAACCTACCGTCTGTGGAGTTTCCTGATCTGGAGGTTCACAGGGAAAATTTTGCCACAGAACAGTTAAAAGACCCCGCCCTAATAAAGGCACGGGAAAACGTAGTGGAAATAGATGGCGAGTTAGTGAACCCAGATAATACCTGCACTTACCCATACTTCAGCGTAGAGAAGGACCTACTGTATCGGGTGGCAAAAAGGGCAGAAGAAACCGTTGAGCAGCTTGTGGTGCCCAAACCTTACAGGAAGTTGGTGTTGGAGTTGGCCCATGGGCACATTCTTGGAGGTCATCTGGGGACAGAGAAAACCCGAGAGAGGGTATTACAGAGATTCTATTGGCCTGGGGTGATGAAGGACATAGAAAATTATTGTTCCTCCTGCCCTGTGTGTCAGAGGTCGGCCCCGATGCCACATTTCCGTAGCCCGCTGGTCCCTCTACCCATCATTGAGGTCCCGTTTGAGAGAATCGCAATGGATTTGGTAGGTCCTATAATCAAGTCCGCTAGGGGGCACCAGTACATATTGGTTATAATGGACTATGCCACCCGTTATCCAGAAGCGATCCCTCTCAGAAATACCTCGGCCAAAACCATAGCCAAAGAGCTATCTCTTGTTTTTAGCCGGGTGGGTATTTGTAAAGAACTGCTTACGGACCAAGGTACACCCTTTATGTCCCGGGTTATGAAAGAGCTGTGTAAATTGTTCAAAGTGACGCAATTGCGTACATCTGTGTATCACCCCCAAACCGATGGGCTGGTTGAAAGATTCAACAAAACCCTAAAACAAATGTTGAAGAACGTGGTGGATAGAGATGGAAAGGATTGGGACTGTCTACTTCCTTATTTGATGTTTGCTATTAGGGAGGTGCCCCAATCCTCTACGGGATTCTCCCCCTTTGAGTTACTGTATGGGAGACACCCAAGAGGGCTGTTGGATATTGCCAAGGAAACTTGGGAAAGTGAGAGTTCTCCCCACAGGAGTGTGATTGAGCATGTCGCCCTGATGCAAGACCGAATTGCACAGGTAATGCCCATCGTGAAGGAACATTTGGCCCAAGCGCAGTTAGCACAGCAGAGAGTGTACAACCGTGGAGCCAAGACCCGTACCTTTTCCCCGGGGGATAGGATACTGGTACTTGTCCCTACGGTTGAAAGTAAATTCCTTGCCAAATGGCAAGGCCCCTATGAGATAATGGAAAAAGTGAGCAAAGTGAATTACAAGGTCAGACAACCAGGAAGGCGAAAGCCCGAACAGATCTATCACGTTAATCTGTTGAAAGCCTGGAGGGATAGAGAGTCCCTAGTCGCAGACACTTGGTCACCAGCTCAAACTGGTTGCGTGATTCCTGAGGTTGGAATAGCAGCCACCTTGTCACAACCCCAACAACAGGAGGTTAAGGAGTTTGTGCTTCGCAACAAGGAGGTATTCTCTGAGCTGCCGGGACAAACATCTGGGGTAGAGCATGACATCATTACCCCGCCCGGTGAAAGGGTGAAGTTAAAACCCTATCGGATCCCAGAGGCCCGACGGGAGGCAATACGGGAGGAAGTACAGAAAATGCTGAACTTAGGGGTGATAGAGGAGTCCCAAAGTGATTGGTCTAGTCCCATTGTGTTGGTGCCTAAACCGGATGGGAGCTGGCGATTTTGTAACGATTTTCGTCAGTTGAACAAAGTTACAAAATTTGACACCTACCCCATGCCACGTATAGATGAGTTGATCGACCGGCTGGGAACAGCCCGATACATGACGACTCTTGACCTCACAAAAGGGTATTGGCAAATCCCCCTGGCCAAGTCGGCCAAAGAGAAAACCGCATTTGTAACCCCAGACGGGGCGTTCCAATATAAAAGAATGCCGTTCGGGTTACAGAATGCGCCGGCCACATTCCAGCGGAAAATGGACCAGATGCTGAGGCCCCATCGGAAGTATGCTGCGGCTTACCTGGATGACGTAATTGTCCATAGCACAGATTGGGCCTCACATCTGCCAAAAGTGCAAGCAGTCCTGGACTCTGTTCGGGAAGCGGGGTTTACGGCTAACCCCAAGAAGTGTACCATTGGGCAGGAGGAGGCCAAATATCTTGGGTACACCATTGGGAGGGGAGTAATAAAACCCCAACTCAACAAAGTCGAGGCCATCCAGAGTTGGCCACGTTCCAACAGCAAGAAGCAGGTACGAGCCTTTCTGGGAATCGCTGGGTATTATCGGCGATTCATTCCCCACTTTGCTTCTAAGGCTGTGCCCCTAACCAACCTGACGAAGGGGAAAGGGTCGGTCATGATTAAATGGACCCCCGAGGCTGAGGCAGCATTCCAATTCTTGAAACAAGCCTTATGTAGCCAGCCAGTGTTGTACTCACCCGACTTCTCTAAAGACTTTGTCGTACAAAGTGATGCGTCAGATGTGGGGTTAGGAGCAGTATTGTCCCAGGTCTGGAACGGGGAAGAGCACCCAGTCATTTACCTCAGCAGGAAGTTGAAGTCCCATGAGGAAAATTACGCCACCGTTGAAAAGGAGTGTTTAGCGGTGAAGTGGGCTCTAGATTCCCTTCGGTACTACCTGCTAGGTAGGCACTTTGACATGGTTACGGATCACGCTCCGTTAAAGTGGATGGCTCAAAACAAGGAAACAAATAGAAGAGTGAATAGGTGGTTCCTGGCCCTCCAGGAATTCAACTTCACAGTAAAGCATCGCCCTGGCGTTCAAATGGGGAATGTGGATGCTTTGTCTCGAGTACATGAATGCCTGATTGCTGGTGTTCCAACCCCGAGGTTAAAACAAGAGGGGGGGGTATGTGACAGCAGGAAGGTAAAGTCACCTGGTTGCATCCAGGGGGGTAGATATATTTCGCCCAGATTCAGGCTTTGCGCCGACTTATACAACTAGGTGGAGAGTTGTATAAGCCCAGCTAAGGCTAGTGGGCTCATGGATGACTCATACCTCTAGGGAGAGTGTGGGGCGTCGTACAGACAGGGAGTTGATGAGACCAGCTGAAGCTTGTCAGCTCATTTAGGCCTCTATAAGAACTCCCAGCTTCATTAGATGTTAGCTCATGCCTGGAACCAGACCTGTGTGGACTGTCTAGGGAGAGTGAACCCCTGTGCGGTGAGAAAAAGCCTGTGTGGCTATTTGCTTGGACATTTAAAACCAGGGACTTTAGGGACTAGGACAGCACTAGGCTGATCCCAGTTGTTAGTTAGGAAACCTGTATGTTTACTCAGAGGTCAAGTTGACCAGGATTTATTTTATTTATGTTTCTTTTGCTTTGCTGTGTTTTGTCACTGTAAATAGAAAATAAACCGCACCTTTTTGATTTTGAAAACCACAACCTCCGTTTGCTGGGCCTGTTTTTGTGTGGGGAGCCCATCCCGGGGGTCACACACACCCGCTGCCGAGCTAACCCCCTCACAATATATATATATATATATATATATATATATATATATATATATATATATATATATGTGTGTGTGTATCAAAAGTACGTGGATTTACAAAACTGTGGCGAGAGAGCCAAGAAATAAAATAAAATTATAAAAAGTACCAAAAAATCTTAACTGTTATGAATTTTCTGACTTCAGCACTAATAGACCATTCAACAATTTCATAATCACTCCATAATCAATTCAAACAGGGGAAAAAAGTGCCTGAACCGCAATCCCCTAAGTTCCCTCATAAAAACAAGCCCTGACTAATTGTGTACTGTAATAGGTTTCTTATCTTTACCAGTCAAATTAGAATGATTGTAATAAGCTTTGGAAAACATTTCAACTCGGAAGCTGTCTGCCCGTCACACATCTTAATGCTTCTCTCTCTGCAGCTCGCTGTGCACAGAATGGAAGACCATGCAGATATTGGTCAGGACGCACAGTGCCTGCAAAGTAGGTATGTTTAAGCAAGATCTTTATAAAATGCTCTATTACCTGCATCTCTGCTTAGCTGCAAGAATGAAAGGGCTGTTAAAAAATCATAACATTTTCACGAGGATGGCTTATTCGAATAACTACATCACCCAGGGACAGACACTTTTTGGCTCTCCAGCTGTTGCTGATTTAGAGCCATCATCCCTAAAGTACTATGACAGATGAGGTTCAGAAACAGCTAAAATGCGAAAAGATGCCCTTAACAGCTGTAAAGAAAATTGCAACTCTCAAGGTGTTTTTTTTTGTAACTCTATTAGGAATTGGACAACATTATACAGTCATAAACACCACTAATAATAGCCTTGCAAAGTACAGTGATGGGATGGCTCTGTATACTGTGGTACAAACAGGAATTTACAGTACACTAATAAGTTAAACAACCTGCTATACATTAGGGTATGTGAAATAATAAAATAATTTGTCTGGTTAAATTAAAATATCCTGCTGGTTCTGACCCATCTGCAGCATCACTACTCTCCTACAATCCCTCTAATGTAATAGTGGAATCAATCTCACATTGTTTATAATTATTCAGTAGTCTGAAGGCAGAAAAGTCCACACAGATGTGATAATTCAGTTACAGGTGCAGTCTTTTGGGTTAAGATACCTGTTGGCCTCTTAGTTTTACCTCCTCCAGTTACATTCTGCATACATAAAATAAAGGAATACTCCAATACAGAAAGTGCATTCTACTTACTGTATAATGGTCAGAGTAGATATGCAGGAACTTAAGGACAAAGGTCTCAGTCACACAAAGGAGCACCTGAGAGAAAGAAGAAATTACGTAAACTTTTTGGCTGAAGAGGAGGGGGAGGGGGGACCGAGCTGCTGATGTAATTTGCCGCGGTCCGGTCTCCTGGAAGTGGGGACAGGGTACCTGTAAAATACAGGTATCCGCTCTCCCCTCCCCCCCAAAAGGTGCCGAATGTGGCACTGGAGAGGGGGGGGGGATCAGTAAGCGCAAGTTCCACTTGGCAAAAGAGGAATCTGTATTCACTTCAACTAAAAATTCATGTACAAGAAAAAGTCCTTTTTCATAAATGTTCATAGTGCATGACTGGTTATTCAAAGTAAATGTATATTTATAATTATAAAATAAAAATAAATCATAATAAATACAAATATATTTATATTATACAAGTATTTAGTTAACATGTATTCAGCAAGTGAATATTCACATTGGTAAGTGAACAGTCTAAACTTCTTTAGTACATCAACACCATAGTATAGAATTTTTGCTTACTTTGTCTTCAAGTATGCAAAGAGCTAAGAAGTATTGAAATACAGGCACAACTAGGCAACTAGTATTTTCTGCAGGAGGCAACAATGCAAGCACACAAACCCTATATCATGAGCATTGAAAGGTATATTTTGTTATGCAGTGTGATAATTTAAAGTGGTTCTAAAGGCTCAAGGTTTTTTACCTTCATGCATTCTATGCATGAAGGTAAAAAAAACTTGTGTGCAGCAGCCCCGCCAGCCCCCCTAATACTTACCTGAGCCCCATCTTGATCGAGCGATGTGCACAAGAGTCTCGGCTCTCCGGGGACTCTCACTCATCATTGGCTGAGGATGCAGCAGGAGCCAATGGCTGCAGTGGGAGCCAATGGCTGCTGTCAATCACAGCCAGTGAGGCAATAAGGAGAGAGAGGGGGCGGGACTGAGCTTCAGCTGTGTGTGTGAATTAACACACAGAGCAGCGAATCAGGAGCGAGCCTGCTTGGGTGCCCCCACAGCAAGCAGCTTGCTATGGGGGTACCCCACAGGAGGGAGGGGCACCCGTGAAGAGGAGGATCCAGGTTGCTGTGTGCAAAACCACTGCACAGAGTAGGTGAGTATAACATTTTTGTTATTTTTTAAGAAAACAACAAGCCTTTAATATCACCAAGTGTAATGGTAGCAACAATCAGTAATTAAAAATGTATGCATGGTTGTGCAACAAATTACCTGTGTTGTACTAGAAACCAAGATGTGAATTTTTCTCAGTTTGTTGGTAACACATTTAATGGATAAGGAAAAACTTTCAGCATGCTTGTACATAAGAAAAACTCCTAATGCATTAAAAAAAAGACTATAGCATACTAAGGATGAATATCTGCTGGATTCTATCGTCAGTTCTACTGATGTGTGAAAACAAACCATACGATTTGGAAGCAAATTATAAATGTATAATTTTTAATTCAGGTAGGGTTGGTCATCACCATGGATAATCTATATAGGCACAAACCACCCTCTTTGGATCCGGCTTGTATATATTGTTGTCTACAAGGGTGAATAGCCTTAGTTCTAGTGTGATATTTTTATTAAAAACATCCTTTGTACGATACACATTTAGTGAGATGGAATAGCTTGGCAGTGTTTGAAGAATTGTGCGTTTTATTTCTTGCTTGATTTATATTTGTGTCTGTGTGTGTATCAGCCGCATTAAAACACTGAAAAACCTAAGCCATGAGCTGCTCAATGAAGTGGCTGATTGCCCATTTTAATCACAAAAGATGGATCAAGCAATAGACCATCGTGTTTCTTTAGAGAGCATTTCATTCTGTACAGTAGAAAGTTAATCCACAAACCTATCCATTTCGGATTAGCCGACATGCATTCTCCCCATATCCCTGTGGAAGGATTTGTCATCATCTTTTTCTGTGCAAGCCACTGTAAATCTCTGCTCTATGCACACCTAGAGGAGCGACTGAGTTATCCAATTCTTAATGGAGATCTATGTCATTTAGGTAGTATTGGTAGAACGGAGGACATGCTGCTTCAAGTATGGCTTTATGACCTTTACAAGTCAAAGTAGGACAGTAGTATATGTCATTGTTTGGCTGGTGCATGACATGTCCTCCACTTTTTCATCTCTGCTATTTGCATTCTGTCTATTCCACAATCTCTCCATAACCTGCTGTGCCCCATTGTCTCCTCAATACTGTAAGATGCCCTTCTCTCCCTATGGGTTCCTCCTCTGCTTCTCTCCGATTTCCCATTTCCCAGTAGCCCCTGTCGCTACAACATTCTTTTTTTCTATTTTATGTGGATACATGTACCAATTCTACTTTGTGATTATATTGTATGAATGTTCACTTTACAGCAATAGTGACATTTACCTAAACAGACTTGATGGGGGAATCAACGCTGTGTATGGCCTGCCTAAAGCCTGGTACACAATAAGTTTTTTTCCAATCAACCCAGCAGGTTGAACGGAAGAAACTGCCTGCTCCGGTTGGAGCCGCTGTAGTACAGAAAAAGCCAAGCCAAACAGCTGGCTTCTGTCGGACTGGCTGCCATACACAAGGGTCGAATGTCAGCTAGTTTTTATTGAACTGGCCGATGTCGCCCATCATTTGCCCCGTGAGTACACAGGGCTTTAGTTACTTAGAAAGAAAATTAAAGCCAGATGCTCTTACCTACATTCTTGTTCTGGGCAGTGACTTGACATATTGAAGAAAAAGGATCTGCATGACCGCCAAGAAACTATTATTTTAGTAGGTGAAAGCTTCACCTTCTCTAATGACAATCAGTGAGCATTTTATTCTGCCTAAGGCCTTTTTCAGACTACTGCTATACTTCAAAGTCGCGTGATTTTACCGCAATTTTGAAGCCGCGGTTTTGCCATGATTCGAGGCCGTGATTTTGCCGCGATTTCAGGGAATGCCTGTGTAAGTGGCATCAAAGTAGTGCAGGGACTAGAGAAAGGAAGCCGCTCAGGTGTGGAAGTCCCTGGAATTACCTCCTCCCAGCAACCGAGGGTGCAGGCAAATGCAAATGCAATTGAAGAAAGAAAGAAAGGTCTTCTGGACGCAGCACTCCGGTTAAAAAGCCTTTATTCCAAAAAAAGGTTCAGGAAACCAAAAACACTCTGCACAACACAACAAACTGGTCACGTCTGGCTGACGCGTTTCACACTATTAAAAGCGCTTTTAATAGTGTGAAACGCGTCAGCCAGACGTGACCAGTTTGTTGTGTTGTGCAGAGTGTTTTTGGTTTCCTGAACCTTTTTTTGGAATAAAGGCTTTTTAACCGGAGTGCTGCGTCCAGAAGACCTTTCTTTCTTTCTTCTAGTGCAGGGACTACTTTGAAGTCGGAACGACTTGAAGTCGTACTAATATGAATGGTTGTCATTGGAAATCATGGGAAAAGACTTGTCATGCTACTTTGCCATCACAAATCGTGGGACACATCAAATAAGTGTGAAAGGGGCCTTAGAAGACAATGAGCTGAAGTCAGAAATTCCACTCCATTCATCTACACATGAGTGCTCCTAACCCACAACATTTAGAATCCTGAACTCAGATGACCACTGGCAGGACACTTCAAGTCTGTGCTGTGTCATTTTCCCTCCTCTGCTTTCACTATCAACCACATTCAAATTTGAAATGGATTGGTGGCTCATTTCTTGGTGGTTAAATTTTTTTGAGGCATTCTATATTTAAGCTACATCAAGGAGTCAACAGCTGGTATGTTTTAAAATTGTCTCTTGCATCAAAAGCAGTGGTATACACATCAGTAGATTACAGATAACATGGAACTGGGGAGGACTAGTGTATTACAGATATGCCTGGATAAAAAAATAAAGCTTTGAGCAAGTAGTCTGTATTTCGCAAAGCTTAATTTTAAAGAACAAAACATAACTTTTATATAAAGCACAATGGGGAATACATGTAGATGCAAAGCAGACTGGAAGTAATGAGCTATCCTGGCATAATAACCTATCCTAGGCTATTTTCTTTTTATTTACGTGTTCAAACTTTTCCAAACTGGTCAAGTGTCAGACGTAAGTAGCTTGTAAGCAGTTGTTAATTAGCTAGTTGTCAATAGTAGCATTTTCATACTATTTTTTTTTAATACGTATTTATACAGCACTGACAATTATTGCAGCACTTTACATACTGTACATTTACAACATTAACTTATACTCATGAGTTATAATATAGAATCAGGTTGGCTGGAGTTATGCCTTCATATACACAGCTCTGCTACAGGCTACTACCTATATTGCCAACTCCTTTATGTACATAGCTCTCTCAGATAAATCCCTCTGCTTCAGCAAAGCTGAATGTCAGTCCCTTTAAGCGGGATAGCGGGCGCCCGCTGCACAGCGGGGGTGCTGATGCTCGTGACAGATGGTCACGATGACCACCAGCCACGTGCGATCGTGGGCACGAGAGGAAGAACAGGGACGTGTGTGTGTGTAAACACACACATCCCTGTTCTGAGAGGAGAGGAGATGCAGATCGTGAGTTCCTACAAGCTGGGAACCACGATCTGTCATCTCCTATAGGGAGTCCCCTCCCCCCACAGTTAGAACACACATTAGGGAACACAGTTAACCCCTTGATCGCCCCCTAGTGTTAACCCCTTCCCTGCCAGTGACATTTACACAGTAATCAGTGCATTTTTAGAGCATAATCGCTGTATAAATGCCAATGGTCCCAAAAATGTGTCAAAAGTGTCCGATATGTCTGCCATAATGTCGCAGTCCCGATAAAAATCACAGATCACCGCCATTACTAGTAAAAAAATAATAATAATAAAAATGCCATAAATCTATCCCCTATTTTGTAGATGCTATAACTTTTGTGCAAACCAATATATGCTTTTTGCAATTTTTATTATCAAAAATATGTAAAAGAATACATATCGGCCTAAACTGAGGAAAAAATTTGCTTCTAAAAAAAAAAAAAAAAAAAACTGGGGCTATTTATTACAGCAAAAAGTACAAAATATTGTGTTTTTTTCAAAATTGTCGCTCTTTTTTTGTTTAAAGCGCAAAAAATGAAAACCGCAGGGGTGATCAAATACCACAAAAAGAAAGCTCTATTTGTGGGGGGGGGGGGGGGGGGAAGGACGTTCGTTAATTTTGTCTGGATACTACATCACACGACCAAGCAATTGTCAGTTAAAGCGACGCAGTGATGTATCGCAAAAATGGCCTGTCATTGAGCAGTCAATTCTTCTGGGGCTGAAGTGGTTAAGTTGTTAGTGTATCTAAATTTACTATATAGTAAATCCAACACTCCCATCCCCCCAGAATGACAACACTGTTGTCCAAAAGTGTCTCTGTTGCGCCTTCATCCAGAGCTGGAGCACTGTAATACAGGTAATGTGTTACTGGCCAGATCACTGGGTGAAAACAGAGGGGAAAAGTCTGAAAAAAAACCACAAAACAAATGCAGCCACCATATACAGTATAAGGATTGGTAAGATTGGCAATTATGTTTTGGGTCCAATACTCACTGTAACCAAACTGCATACACATACCATTTTATGTGCTGGGGTTCAGCAAAATGAGTGTGCTGCAACGCACCTCAATGCATGAAAATATAGTGCAGGCTGCATTTCTTTTGCAGAGTAGCGCACAGCAACATGCACTGTGCCTTTGCATCGCAGCACAGGGAAGTTGTGGAGGTGCACTGGGGTACCATTTAAATGAATGGGCCTACAACACATTGTGAAATGACCCTAATTCCAAGCATGAAACCAATGTGATACAATAATTTATTAAGGAAAATGTTGGTAAGTAGGACCACGTCCCTGTTGAGACGAAACGTTGGGTAAGCGACGTTCTGACGTCACCGCGTCATACGCTAGACCCGGAAGATACAGGCAGCCAGACGGAGGAGCCGGCCGGCTCGATAGTTTTACATGCTTTGTTTCATCTTACGTCTGTAAGTGTACATTTTATTACTTCTTATTAAACGTCTAAAGGATTTTACGCTATGCGAGCCTTCTTTTCATTTATGTGGCATATCCTGATAGGCTATTGTTCATGCATTCAAGCAAGTAGCGCCGCCTGCTGAAGACACCTTTTATTGGGATTATCGGTTTATGCGCTGACTGATCTCCTGTAATAAGAGATCATGCACTTCTGGTAAGCGGCAGTGTGTTATTAAGGTGGAAGCCCTTTCCTATCACCACTTTTTCTAGATGCTGTGGGTTCATTTGCACAGTGGAGACCCATTTAAAGTTTTATGGACTATATGCAAATATACACTTGGTTTTCATACATGATATATAGACTGCAAGTTTTGTTTCCCTGATTTTTGCACTGTAGGTCCTCATTGACCTCTTACATTGAGTTTATGTCAATTTATTATTTTTTCTTTATCACTTTCCAATCTGTGCATTAATGTATGTTGACACACATACATGAAACACATAAGATGCCACAATGTATATTTCCAATTTACAGTCAGGTGAAAGCATACATCATTAGAAATAGCTGTAAGGGTTATGTGTTCAACACATATACAGCTGTGACTCTCAGAACTTCCCACATCCTCCTTGGAAAACTGTCATAAGCAACGCAAGTAATATCCAACAATCTTGAGAATGCAGAATCAAAAGTGGGACTTCACAAAACATTGTTTTGACATGGCTAAGTACAGTAAAATAGGACTACACTTATCTCCATACATGCGCTGTCAAAATAAAGCCAAGAAATAGAATGTTAACAAAAATAAAAATAACAAGACACATAGATTTTTGTAAATGTTGACATGTAAACACATGTTGCACGTCCTCATTTTTAATATATTTCTTGATTACAAATGACAGGTAATATTTGTTTACACATCAAAAAGTCTCTGTGCCTGAAGTTTAAATTGGTTCTAAAAGGTAAAAAGTTTAAAGTAAAAAATGTTTTGCCACTTGCTGTACCCCCCCTCCCCCCCCAATATTTACCCAAGTCCTGTATTGATGCAACTCTGTGCCCGTCTACCAGTCTTCTCTTCCAACTCCTACAAGCTTGGCTGAGAGCAGTGGTAACCATCGGCTCTCAAAAGGAAAGCATTTTCAAATCCTCAAAGGCAATTGGATACTCTAGATTAAAAAGAATTATTCACTAGTTTTGCCACTTGCTATGTCCCCCCCCCCCCTCAATTATTTACCCGAGTCCTGTATCAATCCAGCACTGTGCCCATCTGCCAGTCTTCTTTTCCCGCTCTCACACGCTTGGCTGAGGGCAGTAGCAGCCATTGACTGCTGCTGCTGTTAGCAAATCATGGGAGGTGGGAGCGGGGTGCAGGGCTAAGACATGCTGCATGTGTCTATGGACACACATAGCCCAGCTCAAGAGCAAGCCTGCACACCCGCCACCATAGCAAGCGCTTGCTATGGGGGAAGACACAGAAGAGGAGCCAAGATTGCCAGTGAGGAACCCCAGAAAAAGGAGGTTCGGGCTGCTCTGTGCAATACCATTACTCAGAGCAGGCGAGTAAAACATGTTTATACAGCATGTTTATTTTTTTAATGAAAAAAAAGGCCTTTAAAACCACTTTAAATCTCTTCAGTCTGGCGTTCACTTTCACCAGGAATCATATTAACAAAAGCTGCCAACCACCTCCTAAAATCATCCCAGAAAGTTAATTTTTCCTGCTTCTCCTCTGTACTTTCCATCGCTGAACACACTACTCTAATGCAAACTCTGCGATCTCTTGGGGTTCCTAGCACTGCCCTCTTAGATATTAATATCCCTATCTGACCAATTCTTTTTAATCTAGAGAGTATCCAATTGCCTTTGAGCATTTGAAAAGGATGTTATTTCACTTGAGAGCAAATTGATTCATACTTTAAGGGTTTTTTTTAGACTTCAGTTTTCTTAAATTTTATTTTTGCCTTTTGGTGATGGACAAGTTTCTTTTTTTACCAAATGAAATACATTTTTCAGGTCTCATTTGATTGTGCCTCCTCCTCTTCCAAACCATGTCAATCAAATTAATAGGACTTCTGTCTCCTTTTTTTTAACTTCATCTCAAACTGTCTTTCAGCCATCTATTTATGTTTAATAATTACCAATAAAAATAATTACTCAGAAAAAGCTGATTACTTCCTTCAAAGTAAAGATCTGTTAGAAATCTTTTTGACAGTAATCGAAATGAAAAACTGTTATTCAAGCTTCCACAAAAACTCACTGTTTCAGAATCATCCTTGATCTGGCCTTTTCTTTCATTCTTTAAATATATAACACTCAAGTCCTGTTAAGGTCAAATCTCCCCTCATAACCCTCAAAGGATTTAAAATAGGATTTAGGAGTGCACTGTTTACCACTGATGCCTTAAATAAAGGGATCCTGCAAGGTGCCAAAAAATGCTGTAAATTGCAGTTAGTTACCAACTAAGTTTTCATAAAGATAGAGGATGGCATGCTGGTGACGTTAGTCTGCCTCATCGCCTCTTGCGTTTCCTCCTACAACTTCCTTCTCTTTGCATATAAAAAAACAAGACCTTACCGGTACCTATTTATTTTTTCACAATCGCTGCTGTGAGTCAAACTTAAAATTGCCACCAATGGGGGGCGTGGCCGCGGCATGAGTGAGTGAGGATGTGCTCTCCCTGAGCTCCGTGTGACCCGCGCTTTCATACAGCTCGAACGGCGGCTTCCCTGGGGGGATTCGATCACCAAAATATGCCTTCAAAGCGCAAACCTTCTCCGCAGCCTCAGCGGACCCCTCGGGGCCGATCTGGATCGCTGGATAACTACTTTGGGACCCGGTGCGACGCGGCAAGTAATCCCAAGATGGCGCCCGGCGCCCACGCTGCTAGTCCTGGCTCCCCCATCAGCTCCCCACACATGCCTGTGTCTGCTCTACCTACCTCCCCCTCTCCCTCCGGCTCTGAAAGCCTTGAAGAGCCCGCAAATGGAGGTGATCCGTGGGAGGATAAGGACATCCGCTCACACATACTCTCTCTCCCCACTAAGGCTGACTTGGAGCGGTTTGCTAATAAAGTGGAGAAGGCCCTGAGACAAGACATTAAGGACTTGCAAGTAGATACAGCACACTTGGGGGGTAGAGTGGAAACCCTGGAAGCACAGTGGGAAGAAACTACTCCTACACTGCAGGCTCTCACTGATCATTGTAAAAGGCAGGATCGCAGGCTTGAGGCCCTGCTTGATCAAATGGACGATTTTGAGAACAGGAGCCGCAGGGTCAACATTCGCATTAGAGGCCTGCCTGAGGCGACAGGCCCGAGAGACATTATCCCCACCTTGCAAGGGGTCTTTAAGCAAATACTAGGCCGCCAAGCACCCGACTTTATTGAAATAGATCGGGCTCACAGAGCCCTCCACCCCCCCCCCCTCTGATGATCCTGATAAACCTAGAGACATTATCTGTAAACTACACAAATACTCGCTTAAGGACCGCATCATGAATCAAGTCAGAGGGGTCAGACATGTGGACTTTGATGGAGCTAAGTTGACCTTCTTTCCGGATCTCTCTAGGCGCACGCTGATGCAGCGCCGCGCTCTTAAGCCGCTACTGGAATCCATGCAGGATGCCCAGTTACCTTACCGGTGGGGTTTTCCATTCAGCCTCTCCGCCACCAAGGATGGCCAGACGCATACTCTCCGTAACAAAGATGATCTACCCCGTTTCCTGGAGTCCCTGGGATTGCCTCAAGTGGACATTCCGGATTGGAGGTCATCGCCTGACATACCTCTTCCCACCCGCTCTGACCAGTGGCTCCCAGGTCGTCGCCGCAAGCGCCGCCGTGGTCCCAGGCGAGGCCCCCTGGACACACTCCGCTCCCCCATTCCCCAAGGGGGGAGGCGTGAGCTGCTATACTTTCTACTGATGGCTCCTGAGACGTTTTCAGTTGGTTCCTGAATCCCCCCCCTAGCTGCCGTGTCAATGTTCTCCCCTATATTTAGGGGTTGATTTCACACTGCCTACTGTCCGCGGGTCACCTAGCGGACTCGCTCCCTGTGCCTCGTCGCTTTTCCCCCCATAGCTCAACTCCTTGGAGTTATGCCCCCTTTTTGGGGACTGCCTCTGCTCGCTGGCCTCCGCCGCCTTCCCGTTTTGGGAGGGGGGTGGTGGCCCCCGACCAGTGGTATAGTTGTACTATGTTGCGCCCTTGGGGCCTCTTGTTTTTTCTGGTTTATATGTTCTTGTTCTCAATGTATTTTGTGCTTTTTGTTTTTCACATCTGCTATAATTGCAATTTGTTTTTTAGGCTCCTGCATGTGCTCCGTGTGCTCTGGGCTGCTGGCTGAGGTGTGCGGTGGGTCCCTTCTCCCTCCCGTCACCGGTTGGGTGGCTCCACTTCCTGATTTTCTACCATGGCTGCCTTGAAGGTCGTATCCTACAATGTGCGTGGTCTGCGCTCCCCGTCGAAACGCAGTAAGTTATGGCTTGAGATGAAACGCACGGGGGCACACATACTTTTCTTGCAGGAAACGCACTTTTGCACTGACTCGGTCCCTCGCCTTCCCACGCACCTGTACGCTTCTTGGTTCCTCAGTAACTCTCCTCGTCCTAAATCAGGGGGGGTTGCCATAGCAGTACACAAACATTGTCCCTTTGTCATGACGGATCAATTGCTTGACCCAGAGGGCCGATTCGTGTTTGTCAAGGGTACCATTAATAGCCATAAATTTACCTTTGCCACTGTGTATGCCCCGAATAGCGGACAGATTACCTTCCTAGACTCTGTCTTGGAATCCTTGTCTGCCTTCCGGGAAGGCCAGCTCATCCTGGGGGGAGACTTCAATGTCAGCCCTGACCCATGCATTGACACGTCCTCAGGCAGTTCAAGGCACTCATTCGCCTTTCTGAAACATTTCAGAAAATCCCTGCAGGCATACCACTTGGTTGACTGCTGGAGATTGCTTCACCCGACTGACAGAGACTACAGTTATTTCTCGGCCACGCACAACGTCTATACCCGTATAGACTTTTTGATGATGGACCAGTTCTCCCTTGATTCCCTGTATGGGGCCTCCATTGGATCCATTACCATTTCTGACCATGCGCCGGTCTCCATTTCCCTGTCTTCCCCATCGGTGGGGGCACGGACATGGACCTGGCGACTGAACGATGGCATCCTGGATGATGCGGTCGCTCAAAAAAAGGTTTCAGACACCATTTCCCTGTATTTCGCAGAAAATAAGCCGGGAGAGGTGGGCATGGGATCCGTTTGGGAAGGCCATAAGGCGGTGGTTCGAGGGGAACTGATATCCCAAGGGGCGAGACTGAAAAAAGCTAGAGAGGGGGAATTACAGACCCTATTGGCCAAAAGTCGTGCGGCAGAAATGACACATAAGAGAAATGTTACCCCGGTAATGGCGGCAGGACTACACTCCCTTCGCCAAGACTTGGCTACATTACTTGACACTAAAATTAAGGCAAGTTTGAGACACATGGCACACAAATTTTACGAATTCGGTAATAAATGTGGGAGGATGCTGGCTAGAGCCCTGAAGAGTCAATGTGCTTCTGGCCACGTGCATAAACTTACCTCAGGGACAGGGACACCGGTTGTCCACTCCTCCAAAATAGCTGCTGCATTCAAGGATTTCTATGCTCAGTTGTACCATCTCCCAGATACATTACCCGGCTCCTCAGAACCCCAACGGGTGGCCCGAGTCCTCCAATACCTCACAGAAGCGCAGTCCCCACAGCTGGAAGCCTCAGTTGGCGGGCAGCTGGATGCCCCTATTGCCTTATCGGAGATTCAGGCGGTGGTGAAGGACCTCCCTAATGGGAAAAGCCCTGGCCCAGACGGCTATACCAATGCCTACTATAAGAAATACGCGGAGGTGCTGTCTGGCCCCATGTGTGCTTACTTTACGGCCCTGGCCTCCGGTACGACAATGCCCTCTGAGACGCTTATGGCACACATCACCGTCCTACCAAAGGAGGGGAAAGATCTCTCCTTGCCGGGGAGCTATAGGCCTATATCGCTCTTAAACACAGACATTAAGATATTGGCGAAAATTCTGGCCAATAGACTTAAGCCGATCCTCCCGACGGTTATCCACCCTGACCAAACAGGATTTATTATGGGCAGAGAGGCCAGGGACAATGCCAATAGGGCGCTCCAACTGATACACTGGGTCGAATCGCAGGCGACGACACACCCTTGTCTCTTGCTTTCCACTGATGCCGAGAAGGCATTTGACAGGGTGGATTGGACGTACATGAGAACAGTGCTGACCAGGCTCGGTTTGGGCCCCAACATGCTGGCCTGGATATCCTCCCTGTATAGCTCCCCGTACGCCAGAGTAAAGGTGAATGGGCTTCTATCTGACGCCTTCCCGATTAGCAATGGGACGCGGCAGGGTTGTCCGCTGTCCACCCTAGTGTTTGCTCTAACACTCGAACCACTGCTTAATAAGATTCGCCTCAATAATAATATTAAAGGTTTTACGGTAGGCCCGACAGAACATAAACTGTCCGCCTATGCAGATGATGTTTTGTTCTATGTTTCCGAACCCCTAATTTCACTACCTACCATATGGCAGAGTTGAAGGAATTTAACCTACTGTCCAACTTCAAGATAAACTATGCCAAGTCGGAGATCCTGTCCCTGAATATTCCCCCAGGGTTACGCACTCAGTTGCAATCGGCCTTCTCTTTCACCTGGTGCCCAACATCTCTGAAATACTTGGGAGTCCATCTGCCCGCAGCCTGGTCTCGGCTCTATGACTGTAATTTCGCGCCACTGCTCTCCGCTGTTAGAGTGGATTTGAAAAGATGGGACAAAGCCGCATTTTCATGGATGGGCCGAGTCAGTGTTCTAAAAATGACTGTGTTACCTCGTATATTGTTTGCCCTGCAGATGGTGCCGATCGCATTACCCCGGGCCTTTTTCTCAACCCTCAATAGCCTATTTATTCAGTATATCTGGAGTGGGAAATGCCCACGGCTGGCACTCCGCACATTACAGCGCCCTAGGTCGGGGGGAGGACTGGGGGTTCCAGTGGTCCGTAGATACTACGAGGCTATAGCCCTACAGCGCATTTTGGACTGGTATCATAATGTCCACCACAAACTGTGGGTGTCCCTAGACAAGTTCCTGGCGGGGCGCAATCTGTCCCACGCCCCGTGGGTTCCTCGGGAGAGTAGGGGCCTCTCAGCACTGGTCTCTCCGTTGGCCGCTCACGCCCTGGCGACTTGGGATGCCTTGAACAAGGGGGGGATGCTCGCTCCTATGACTTCCCCTTTGGCACCCCTCGGTGGCTTCCCCTGGTTTGCTCCTGGGGAACACCCATCCTTCTTTCGGACCTGGGCGGCAGACGGGGAGTCCAGATGTGGCAGATTTATTCAGGACCATGGCCTGCTGCCTCTGGTTACTCTGAGGGAACAATACGGCCACTTCCCCATGGATGAGTGGCGTTACCGACAACTTCAGCACTTCCTCGCCAGTCTACCCCAAGAGGTTCGATCGCCCACCCTAGCCTCTCCCTTTGAACGACTATGTATGTCGACTTCTGCTATCCCCCACGCCATTTCAGTGCTATATAACTTGCTACAATCCCTACATACTGAGGGGAAACCGGAGTTCATCCGGGACTGGGAGAGGGACCTTCAGCACGTCTTTACCGAGCCTCAGCTGGACCACATGTATAGACTCACACATTCGAGCACGGTAGATACGAGAATGCAGGAGAATAGCTATAAAGTCCTGACCAGGTGGTATAGGGTACCCACCAAACTCACTAGGATCTATCCTTCTCTCTCAGACGCGTGTTGGAGGGGTTGTGGCCACAGGGGCACTTTCCTCCACATTTGGTGGGAATGCCCCAGAATACGGCCCTTCTGGCACGATGTCCATGCGCAAATTAAGCTAATTTTAGATGTGGAGCTACCAGATTCCCCGTTTGAATCCCTGCTACACTTCCCCATTATTCCCATCAGCCAGTATCGCAAGTCCATATTGCCCCATCTGCTCAATGTGGCCCGTCGGTTAATTCCGATTTATTGGAAGATGCCACAGGTGCCCACCCGTTCTGAATGGGTGGCATTGGTGAATAAAATCATGGCCGCGGAGGAGTGGATGGCGCAGTATAAAGACAAGTATGAAAAGTTCTACTCCATTTGGGCCACCTGGATACATTATGCAAGCCCGGATGGGCTGACTTACCCAGGGCCCCCGTCGGACTCGGCCACCTAGGGTGTGGAGCCGAGCGGGCGGGAGTCCGATTTGCTGAAAGTTCAGGAGTAGAGGAGCGGTAGAGCCTTAGGAGACTTGCTACAGTTTATACCTTGCATAGTGCAAGTAGCGGATGTTTTTTTTTTTTTTTTTTTTCTATCCCCAGTTTATTGTGGCTCGGTCGGATTTATATGTTTGTTTGGAGGCATCTACCCTCCACAGGTGTGGGTGTGCCTGACAGGGATGACAGGGGTGACCCACTACTGAGCAAATCTATAACGTGGGTGAAATATGTTAATAATCATTCCCCCAAGTGTGTCTCCCGAAATGGGTATGCCCATAGACTGTTGCTACGTTTATGCTGAATATATGTACCCGGTATACGGCCCGATATGTTATGTGATGTCCTTGTCTTCCTCTTTCTGTACTATGTTGAAAGTCTATTTGTCTGATTACTTGAAAAATTTCTAAATAAAGATTACATAAAAAAAAAAAAAATTGCCACCAATGTTAATCTGTTGTGTCTCTCTGAAAAATCCTTACATAGCTTTATACTATATTTTGATGCAAGGCGTTACAATTCTTTAATGTATTTATAAATGCTTCATAAAACACTTCAACTCCTCTGCTAATGTTCACCTCACATATGACCCCATCTCAAGTATTTTATGTACTGTAGCCCCCATTCTCTGGCATTTGCTCCCACATCCACATTAGAAGTGCTCAGTCTTGAAAATATTGAACTGGACCAAAATAATTACTGTGTCAATCCAACCATGTTCTACTACCTCAATCACTCATTATTGTGTAATCATCCAATGATATTTGAACATTATGCCAGTTTAGTCATGCAAACTAGGAACAAACTCGTCATCCCATAAGATCAAAAGGTAATGATTTTTAAAGCCCAAATTCACCTAAAAAAAAATACCAAAAAATAAGCACAAAGGATATTGCTCACCTTCAGGGGGATGTTCACTTGTGCTGCTGTTTTAAATCAGAAATTGTCTTCCTCTGATGTCTCCCCACCCCACCGCCATAATCTACCGATGTAGCAGGGGTTACCAGAACTTTGGGAGCGGTCACAGGCAAGCATCAAGAAATTATTAATAAATGGAGGACATAATTGAAAGGTCCGCCCTCTGTATTCATATTGTTTAATTCATAGAAGCTGTTGTACTGGCTTATATGAATTGAGGAGCTGGGTGGAAATGGCAGCATAGTCAGGCTCTCTTCATCAGTACCTGTAACAGCTCCTTAAATTCTATTAACCCCCACTGCACCAGTAGATTATGGCGTTGCAGGAGGGGGGTCATGGAGGAAGGAAGATTTCTGCTAAAAAGGACACAGCAGCACAAAGGACACATCTCACTGAAAGAAAAATGGTGAAAGAAATGTCCCTTGTACCTATTCTTTATTTTATTATTATTATTTTTAGAACTAAACTTTGGTTTTAATTTAGCACCAATGTTCATTTCATGATTTTAGGAATACTTTTACCCTTTGGTTTGTTATAGATAATCTATTCAACACCAAAGACTAAGCTGTTTAACAAGCAGATGCACATTTTGAATTTTCTTATCAATAAGCAATTGGAAAACTGTAGTCAACATTCAGTGTACAGTTATTCAGTATTTACTCTTATTAATATGTGAAAATAGGCTTAACAGTCAAGGTGAACATACAAAGTACTTTGAAATAAAAGGCCTTAGCCAGTATATTGGAGAAACATGTAATGACTATGTTTATCCAGAAAACTGCTGCAAACACAGATAAAGTTGTAAATCTCCGTTGGGACTGGTAGAGACGCAAGCACAGATAAATAGAGAACTGTGATGGATCGTTCTGATATTTGTGTGTACATATAATTTGGACATATGCTGTCCTTACGATCACATGTACGTTATTTACCAAATCACTGCTATTATATTTATTATTGTTTGAATATTTTTACTTCTGGTACCTCAGCACAGATGTTATTAACATGGAAGCACTTTTCAGTAAAAGTACACTGGTAAAGTTGAGAATACATATCTTTGTGGTGAACAGTAAAATACATATTCATTGCCCTTCAAGTCTAGCCTTGCCCCTTAAAATATTGTAAGTGCGTAGTAATTGGATCAAATGAGAGGGGTAATCAGACAGGCATGACAATTTTCTGCATTACTCAGAGGTTGCAAGTTGCTAGGCAACAAAACAGAAGCTAGACAAAAGATAAAGATAAATAACTGTCTGGGGTCATATTTATTAAGGCTAAAACAAGGACCATTTCAACCCAGTGAATACGCCACATATATTAATGCAGATCATAAGCCAAATTGATCTAATTAAAACCTATGGGTCATTTATGTCCGCATTTAATATTTAACACTGGCCATGTGTTGCAGCTTTTTTTTTTCCCATGGGGTACATTAACAGACCAAAGTGTAAAAGCTTATTAGTTTTATGCATTCATAATGTGAAACATGAAGTATTTTTACCTTTACTCGATTTATTACACAACGTGCCTATAAAGCAATAGATAACTACAAGCATGTACAAAAAATATATCTCATCAAGTGAGCACGAGGGCTCTTTTTTTTATTTTTATTTTTTTTATTTATTTATTTTAATCACGATTTCAATTCGGCCCAGGAAATTAAGAGTTAAAAGCCCAATGTTGTTCACTAAATTGCACTGACCTTCTTCTCCTCCCTTCATCCTCTCACCCCTCCCAGTCATGAGCCACAGAAATTAAATGGATTCAGTCTATCAGCACTCTGCATCTAAGTGATTAAATTCAGCTGCTGGAAAAATCTGTCGCCCGCTGCATCTGAGAAATGATCCTGCCAGACTTGTACAAAAAGACAGAAATAAAGAAAGTAAAAAAATATGTCCCTCTGCACTGTATGGTATCTGGAACGGAATCTTTATTGTGGTGAGGAAGGGGTGCTGAAAGTTGTGTGTGGTGTAGTGTGATTATGCATGTACAACAGCATAGAGCAGTTACACTCAGCCCAGGACCTCCCAAGATGCAACATGTGCCAGTTGTAGTAAAGCCAATACACAGTGATATCCCAGTACCGTCTGATAAAAAAAAAAAACCTGGTTTGTGATAGTGTAAGACACAGGCTAAACTGCAACATGCAATCTTTTCTCTCTTTTAAATTTTTTTGCATAAGCTTTGTCAATACACAATAATGCTTTGAACTTGCTCACATGCTCCTCATAGGCAAGCGGTACCAAGTATTTTTTTTTTCTCTGGGCTGAAAGAGTGAAGAAAAGACAAATTTGTGCAGCTGAAAAAAAGGGGGGGGGGGGGTCATAAAGGTAAGCTTGTTGCTTTGACCTACATGGTCAAAGCCAGGTTTGCTTTCAGTTTTTAAATACTTTAATAGATGCACACACATTCTTGAACTAAAACATCCGTTTTGTTTTTTTGAACCATGTTCCAAAATATTACTTCCTGTTCAACCTTTTAATGTTCCCTAGTGATGGCTGCTGGCTCAGCCTTTTAACCACTTAAGCCCCGGACCATTTGGTTGGCCAAAGACCAGATCACTTTTTGCAACACAGCACTGCGTCGCTTTAACTGACAATTGCACGGTCGTGCGACATAGCTCCCAAACAAAATTGCCGTCCTTTTTTTCCCACAAATAGAGCTTTCTTTTGGTGGTATTTGATATTTACTTTTTGCTATAATAAATATCCCCCAAAAATATAAAAAAAAAAAAAAATTCTCAGTTTAGGCAGATACGTATTCTTCTACATATTTTTGGTAAACAAAACCCAATAAGCATTTATTGATTGGTTTGCGCAAAAGTTATAGCGTCTACAAAATAGGGGATAGTTTTATGGCATTTCTATAAAAAAAAATTTGTTACTAGTAATAGCGGCGATCAGCGATTTTTATCATGACTGCGACATTATGGCGGACACATCGGACACTTTTGGCGCTATTTTGGGACCATTCACATTTACACAGCGATCAGTGCTATAAAAATGCACTGATTACTGTGTAAATGTGACTGGCAGTGAAGGGGTTAACCACTAGGGGGATAGGAAGGGGTTAAGTGTGTCCTAGGGAGTGATTCTGACTGGGGTCGTGGCTACGAGTGACACGTCACTGATCGCTGCTCCCGATGAGAGGGAGAATATCATCAGTGACATGTCACTAGGCAGAACGGGGAGATGTTGTGTTTACACTGACATCTCCCTGTTCTTCAGCTCCGTGACACGATCGCGGGACACCGGCGGACATAGAGTCCGCGGGTCCTGCGGGCACGGTCACGTAGCTCAGCGCAGGGTTGCACGCGCCGCCACATGGTGGAAAATTTAAAGGGACGTACCTGTATGCCCATTTGCCTGTCCGTGCCATTCTGTCGATGTATAAGTTCGTGCGGTGGTCGGCAAGTGGTTAAAGACCCAAGATCATAACATTAGCCAGCAAATTTCATATTTATCGACAATGATAGTATGGTATCAGTAACATTTAAGGAATGACATTAAATATTAACACCCAACCATTTTGTATGAGAGGATTTATGTTTAGGCCTATTGGCATCACAATTTAGGGCACTGCACAAACACAAAACTACCCAATGTTAGGGGGGGGTCATTCAAATTTAATATTCAAGACTGCGCAGACTTACAAGTGATTATTTGATTGGATGTTCAGCAAATGTAAGCAAAGGGAATCTAAAACACCATCAACTATGATTTGGGATAAACCTAAACATGTGCAAATACTAATTCAGAGGGTCAACATTTGAATATTCTTCTGCAAGCTGCTGAGGTATCTAACACATTAACAATATGTTGAGGCACCTTAAATTATTCCTTAATGTTGGCCTTACTTGTTAGTTTCTCTCACCAAGACCAATTTGCTTTAAAGCGGAGCTCCGCCGTTAAAAAAAAAAAAAATATTAAAAGCCAGCAGCTACAAATACTGCAGCTGCTGACATTTAATATTGGGACACTTACCTGTCCTGGAGTCCAGCGGCGTCTGCAGCAGAAGACGAGCAATCGCTTGTCTATCTGCTGCCCCCACCGCCATCCTCGGTGAGGGAATCAGGAAGTGAAGCGTTCCGGCTTCACTGCCCGGTTCCCTACGGTGCGCATGCGCGAGTCGCGCAGTGCCGTCCTCACTGGTCCCCGCTGTGTCCTGGGAGCCGTGTTTCCCAGAACACAACGGGCGGGGGCGTGAAGTAACACACTATCCGCAGAATACCCGCAGAGAGGACTCCCGGAAGTGGGTGAAAATACCTGTCTTAGACAGGTATTTGCACCCCCTCCCCCCTGAAAGGTGCCAAATGTGACACCGGAGGGGGGGGGGAGGGTTCCAATGAGTGGAAGTTCCACTTTAGGGTGGCGCTCCGCTTTAACCACGTCAATACAGGGCACTTTCACCCCCTTCCTGCCCAAGCCCTTTTTCAGCTTTCAGCGCTGTCACACTTTGAATGACAATTGCGCGGTCAGGCAATACTGTACCCAAATGAATTTTTTTCCCCACAAATAGAGCTTTGTTTTGGTGGTATTTGATCACCTCTGCAGGTTTCATTTCTTGCGCTATAAACAAAAGAAGAGGAACAAGTTTGAAAAAACACAATATTTTTTACTTTTTGCTATAAGAAATATCCATTTTATTTTTTTTTTAACTATTTTTTTCCTCAGTTTAGGCAGATGTGTATTCTTCTACATATTATTGGTAAAAAAAAATATGGCGTCTGCCGAGAACGAGAGCCTCATCGTCCCGCCGTCATACACACGGTCGGACTTTTGACCGCCCAAAATCACATCGGAATTCCGACTGAATTCCATCGGAGTAAAAGAGAACATGTTCTCTATCTAAACTCTGACTGAATTCCTCGGAATTTCCGATGGAAAAAGTCCGTTGGGGCATACACATGGGCGGAATATCCGATGAAAAAATTCTGTCTGACTTTTTCCATCGTAAATTCCGATTGTGTTCAAGGCATTACATGTGTATCCCTAATGTCAGTTTATGCTCCTCTCATGAGAAGGAGCATTAGAATACCTCCATTTTAGTACAGAAAACTCTAGAATTGTCTTCAGATCTGAGAAACAAAATGCATGGTGGTCCTGCAAATGAAGCTCAGTGATACACCCAGAACTTCATAAATTTAAAAAGCAAACCCATAACTTGCATTTTGATATGACAAATGTCTGATCATTTTCATCTTACAACAGTCACAATTACAAGAATTGTCAGATCTGCTTCTACATGCTTCTGTAACTTCTAAAAAACAGCCATGCAGCCTCTAAATCCAAAGACTTGGAAGAAATGATCCAAAACCATTGTGTTCTATTACATGTGTATTTATATATTTATAGTCCATTAAGCTCTTGAAGTGGCAGACAGGTCGTGCACCTTCAAACGTCATTCCACATACCTAGACTATCGCTGAAAATGAAAAAAAAAAAAAAAAAACACATGTAAAACTGCCATAGTGCTACAAATGATTTTTGCCCATTATCCTGCACTGCTCTGAATCTATATGACTTTATTTTTCTAGTACAGAACCTGAACCATAAAGGAATGCCATAACAGAGTTTTTCACAGGATACCAATCATTGTGTGGCTGTGGCACCACATGCCTAATATTGCTCTAGCCAAAGCTAAAAATGGAAAATTAAATTGAGCTAAATACAGTTTATAACAGGGAAGGGGCAGTTTACAGCAAGTGCACAACAAAAACTTCTGCTACTCGGTGCCGCTAGCTGATAATGTGCACCTAATTAAAGCTTTTTCTCACATTTTAAAGTCAAAGTTTGAAGCAGGATGTTAGCGGAGAAAAGACATACTATGTCTCTTTTGCTATAAAAGCTTTTTACCTTCCTGTTCACAAACGTCTTTAGAACGTGCATGCACAGCTGAGTGTTCAATCTTAGCATGCCTCAGTGCCAGAATTAACTTCTGCATTATGTCATCTCGGACCAGCCAACCAAGATAACCGAAGATGCCAAATCCAGCAGAAGACCGGGTGAAGAGGTCAGCAGCAGCAAAGGAACTCACAGACATTGCATCCCTGAAAGGGAGGTTAGTATTGCCAAGTTTGTTGCCACTTAAATAAGAGTTCAGTCACATACATTTCAAATAATATCACATGACATATAAAAAGTGACCCTTAGACTGGCAGGGGATGAATGTAGGGTTATGGGAGTATCACAAATAGAACATCTTGCATATAGCAATTAATAAGTTAAGACATTGAGATGACCCTATATATTCACAAAAGTTAAAGCGTTTGTTAACCCAAAAAAATAAATAAAATAGATCCTGCTCCTTTAAAGCAGGTTATATGACACAGTGCTTGTACTGTGTAATTTGGCGCCCTGTAACACCTAAAAAACTGGCTGATCCTGCCAGTTTCTCCCCACCCCTCTGTAAACTGACCACGGTAATCATGGCTGCTGAGCCCTGACACCATGGTTAGTTTTGCATGCCTCCATCATCCACAGCCTGCTGTCCTGTGTCTCCTCTGTCCCGTGTCCTCCTCCCCCTCCCCTACCTGCCAGTCAGCTTGTGACAGTGCCGCACCCTCCACTCCTGCTGCTCAAATAACTATAACCTGCATGCACCATCCATGCCGTCTCCCTTTGCAGTGTCCCCCTCTGTGTGATTTATTTAAAAAATGCTGTAAATACCTCATGTAAGAGCAGAGATCCGGGATCACATAACTGACAGGTCTCTCCTTCTCCCAAGTGACGTCAGTGGGGGAATCTCGGCCCCTCCCACTACATCTGACAGAGAAGGAAAGGAGAGACCCGGCCAGTCATGTGATTGCGGATCTCGGCTTACGTGAAGTATTTACAGCAGGGCTTGACAAATTTGCTTGGAATCTAGGAGCCAGCTAAAAAAGTTAGGAGCCAGGAATGCGCCCCGTCCCGCCGAGCTCACGCGCAGAAGCGATGGCATACGCGAGTAGCGCCCGCATATGAAAGCGGCGTTCAAACCACACGTGAGGTATCGCCGCGATCGTTAAATCGAGAGCAATAATTCTAGCCCTAGACCTCCTCTGTAACTCAAAAGATGCAACCTGTAGAATTTTTTAAACGTCGCCTATGGAGATTTTAAAGGGTAAAAGTTAGTCGCCATTCCACGAGCGGACGCAATTTTGAAGCGTGACATGTTGGGTATCAATTTACTCAGCGTAACATTATCTTTCACAATATTAAAAAAAATTGGGCTAACTTTACTGTTGTCTTATTTTGTAATTAAAAAGTGTATTTTTTTCCTCAAAAAAGTGTGCTTGTAAGACCGCTGCACAAATAGGGTGTGACAGAAAGTATTGCAACGACCGCCATTTTATTCTCTAGGGTGTTAGAATAAAAAATATATATAATGTTTGGGGATTCTAAGAGAGGGAAGGAGATGACAGTGAAAACAGACAGGGAAACTCCATTAGCATTGCTGTTTGTCTTGTCATACCAACGGCCACCACAAGATGGCGCTAGATTACAGAAGGAAGCATAGGCCTGCAGAAGGCCGCAAATCCGCGGCCTCAATTACCGGCCGGTGCGGCCCGACGCGATCTCGCGGCACGGAGGGGGCACGGAGAGACAGGATTCCCCAGCTGTGCTGCCCCAGGCGCCAGGTCGCTAATTCTAGTCGCAATGGCGACCTGGCGCCTGGGGTTTGTCAAACCCTGATTTACAGCATTTTTTTTTTTTTTTTATAAATCACAGAGGGGGACAATGCATAAGGAAGAGTGGCTTAACAACCACTTTAAGCATTACATAAGTAATCCATTCTTTGAGGAGCAAAATATTGGCACTGTACAAAACACAACTAGTACAGAAATACTAAGCTGCTCAATAAAGTTTCCATTTCACACCTACAATTATTGGAGTAAGGTAGTTAGGTGTTTCAATAAATGTAAGCACAATACAATCCACCTTTACGAATTCAAATCCAGGTCTTGAATTTAAAGAGTCTTATGCGGCGTACACACGATCGTTTTTCATGCCATTTTTTAAACCGACGTTTTTCTCGTCGTTTTTTTTTCATGTTTCCTCTCAAGCCTGTCTTGCGTACACACGATCATTTTAAAAAACGTTCAAGCAAAGCGCAGTGACGTACAACACTATAAAGGGCAAGTTCCGTTCGGATGGCGCCACCCTTCATGTTAGTAAAGTTTGTTGAGCGACGATTCGCGCTTTTCAGCCTCCTGCTTTTCAGTCCGTTACAGTGTGACGAATGTGCTATCTCCATTACAAATGCTAGTTTTACCAGAACGTGCGCTCCCGTCTCATACTTGATTCTGAGCATGCGCGTTTTTTTTCACCTCGTCAAAGCATACACACCATCGTTTTTCACGTCGTTAAAAAAAACGACATGAAAAACGACGTGAAAAAATAGAGCATGTTCGAAATTTTTAATGCCCGTTTTTCACGTCGTTAAAAATGCTCTGAAGCATACACACGATCGGTTTTAATGCCCATTTTTAAAAATGCCATTTTTAACGGCATGAAAAACGATCGTGTGTATGGGGCATTATACTTATTTAGGCCCGGTTCACACTGATGCGACAATTGCTCTGACTTTGAAGCAGTTGTCACGTCAAAAGTTGGATCCATTTCTGTGCAATGGAACCGCTCTAATCGGTGCGACTTGAGACACTCTGACTTAGAAATAGGTTCCTGCACTACTTTTGTTCCAACTTCGGTATGACTTGCTTTGACTTCTGTTAAAGAAGTCGCATGCAAGTTGTGTCGAAGTCGCAATGGGAATTACTACTTTTGGCATCATTCGGGGCGATTTCAATAGACATCTGTGCATGAACCCGCACAGATGTCTTTTAAGTCTTCCTTGAACTTGCACTGAAATGCAGGATTGAAATTGTGCGAGTTCAGCTGAACTCGCACGATTTCAAATCCGCTCTCAGTGTGAACGAGGGTTAAAAAAATTAAAAAAAGGAAGCAGGAAGATATTTTATTGCACATTCAATAATCTCTCCCCGAATAAAAGATTTTTTCTTTCTGTTCGCAAATCTCTTTATGGCCCTGTTCACACCGGTGCAATTTGTCATGCGATTTGATAGTTCCATGACAATTCGCACCTCATTGCTGGCAATGGAACCGATCAAATAGACACGACTCATGTCACGAAGACTTTGAAAAATGTTCCTGCAGTACTTTTTTTTTACAATTTCACTGCAACTTGCATTGACTTCTGTTAAAAGAAGTCACAAGCTGCAAAAAAAATTATCGGATTTACAAATCGCACTGATGTGCAGCTTTGAAATCGCGCTGAAGTAGTGCAATTTCAAAGCCGCTCCGGTTTGAACAGGGGCTAAGCTACAAAGGCAAACTACATAAACTACATTTAAGTAGCAGCTACATTCATGGCGATGAAAGATCAAAACTAGTACAGTTAATTCCATATTATGTAAGATAGCAGTGTGTTTTTGTTCTAGATAATCAGTTCAGTATGACAGAGGACTTCAAGAACACAATGCGTTGGCTAAAAAGACAGGGCAGCAGAGCAGCTTGCTGTTTGTCCGATAGAAACCTTGGACTCAATGGATGAATTATTGCTCTAATGCAGTGGTCTCCAAACTGTGGCCCTTTGCTTGCCTTTATCTGGCCCCTGGGGCACTATTTCATCCACTGATACCAACAATAGAATATAATTCCTCCCCACTGACCCCAATTAAGGGTCGCAATTCCTCCCAATGACACCAATAATGGGGCAAAATTCCTCTCAATGACACAAACGATAGGACACAATTCCTTCCACTGACACCAAAGATGGGACATTGTTTTTTCCCACTGACCTTTTCTACTCCCAATAGTCATAGTCCGGCCTCCCATAAGTCTCAAGGACAGTAAACTGGCCCTTTTTTTAGAATGTTTGGAGACCCCTGTTCTAAAGCAAAGTAATACCCTCCCATATACGGTACTTTTAAGAGTCAAAATATGGTCGTAATGCTGGCCATAACCAGAGGTTTTCTTGCAAATTCAAAAAGCTTAGGAATGCAAAATTCTTAAGACAGATCATTGAAACTTACTATCATCCCAAGCAAATTATATACATAAATATGTAAACTGTTGGTGGTTGGTACTTAGTCACGCAATAAAATAATAAAGGAAATAATAAACAATGAATTTACTTTTAACCTGTAGTGTTGTGTATATTGATTGTCTCAAAAATCCCATAAAAAATAAAGGAATTTAATGTGGTCTGTTGGTGGTTGGTTACCTTGATATATTTATTTAGGATGAAAAGGTGGCTAAAAGTAGCTAAATTTACTAGGGAAGTAATATGTGCATGGCCAGCATTAGATTAGATTTTTGACATGAATGCCTACTGTGGGGAAGCTTTAATGGACTATAAAAGCAATTTTTGACACTAGATATTATATAATGTTCCCGTTTTTAATACCTGCAACTAGCAAAGGAGAATTCTGTTGAACAGTAACAGACTGAAAAAGGATGTGGGAAATGTAGGCTGAATTATTTTCCCATAATGCTCCACGTCTTGCACAGTTGCCAGCTGGTCTTACGCTAACCCACAATCTAATATTGCTTACTAGCACACTGATCTGCCAAGATACAAACTGTTCCTGAAAAAAAGAAACTTATCCATGCATGCATGCACGAAAGGACTCCTCTTAACATGAGTCAGTGTACAATGGGACAGATGAGTATCTCTGCCAATCACACCAGCCTCTGCCTTTTTATTTATAAAACAGAACGGTTAATCTGTTCCTAGATATATGCGAGCTTCAAGAGAGACAGAAAAGATGATTAATAATTGAACAAGGAGAAGCCTTTAAAAGCTGGAAACTCAAGGTGACACTACAAGACCAGCCCAGGAAAAACGAGAGTGAGCACCTTCCTGAAAATTAAGTCACACTTCACCTCCCAAGATCGTTTGAAATTGAGAGGGACCTTGTGCCCACGCTTCCAAAGCTGCCCTTGCAGTACTCAAGACAGGCCACAATGTATTTCCACCATGCTCTATACTGACGGGATTGAAGATAAAGATTAAGGGGTGAAAGGACAACTAAACGTTTCTCGATTTTAACGCAACCTTTGTCTCATGACTTTCAGACCATGAAATAACTTACACTGCTGATTTAGCATCAGATAGTTTCAGCTCGGGGAAATGGGCTAGTGAAATCTCCAGCAAGAAAGCTTTTTTTTTATTTGTTTGTAGGAAATGTCTCTAATAAGGAAGGTTTATTTCCTATCCTGCTAAAAGTGTCACAAGTTTGTCTGTTTTTTTTAGGTAGATTCTGAAAATCTGCGAAAAACAAAAAAGGTAAAAAAAAATATACACATACACACACACAAATATATATATATATATATATATATATATATATATATATATATATATATATATATATACACATATACATATACATACATACATACATACACTTTTTCATCAGACATTTAGCACTGTTACAAAAGTTCAGAATGAAAGGTAATCAAAATGAGGATGAAGTCAAAGCACTTTCAAGTCTTTTACTGTCTCATTTGGGAGTAAGTGGGCAATTGCTATAAGCAGAAAAGATCCCACATTAGGTCTCAAACTAAAAAAGAGCAGCAACTGTTCTCAGCGATAAACACCAAAAGAAAACGTTAAAGTAGTTCATCTCACTGGCAAAACACAGCCAAGACCATTTAGAAAGATATTTGAAATCAATAAACTTGCTCGTCTCTCACTCAGATATGACATGCAATTACACTACAGTACCTTGCCTGAACGTTGCACCCAACTTGAGAAGATTATAAATGTGATGCAAAGTGTTCTCACAAGGGCTAACACAGCAAAAGCAGCGATCCAAATCAGCCTATGTTGCTCTTCTAGGGCTGTAAGATTGTCTTCAATGGTGAAGATCTACAATCTCTCAGAAGTAAAAGTGAATATTGGCCTGTTTTTTGTGCCAGTTTGTTTATTTAGCCATGAAAAGGTGTAACTAGGTATATAGGTAATTCAAATATTTTGTAAAAACGTGTATTGCAGGTTGTTTTAACACTATGAAAAATGTGTTTCTAAAGTATAGATGGGCAGTGTTTTTCATCAATATGCACTTATTCTAAAACAAAATAAATAAAAAATAAAGGCTCAGTCACATCTGAGCCTATATAGTTTACTTTTAAAAAAACACACTAACCTGCAGCATTAGAGATGTTAATCAGTCACATAGGAAGAATGGGATGTCTAATTAAAATGTACGTCCATGTAATAAAATGAATGTTTTACTGCAGGGCAACAGACAGTTGTAAAACAATGGCATAAGTTAACCCTGCCACATGGTGCAAGCCATCAGGAGATTGGAGTACACACATACCAGGCTTTCAACCATATTATAAATTATCTATGACTTATTTTCCATCAATAGGTAACCTAGCTTATAGAGAAATATGTATGTATGGAGAGACAGGGCAAGCGGGCATTTTAAAGCTGTAAAGTCTCTCCTGAGGCCCGAGATATATTACAAGAGAAGTGCAGGATACAAAAAAAAAAAATACATACTCACCTAGTTGGCTGCAGCACCTATTTGAGTTGCAGCTGCCCCCGCTTGCTCTATATTGAGAACTGAGCAATGAAAGACCGCCGATTGCTCAGTTCTCAGGCCCTCTCTTGGGTACAGAATGATGACTATAAGGCCCCATGCACACGAGATGCTGTTATTTGCTGTTAAACGCGCGTTCAGAGGCAGTTGGACACTTTTTTCAACTGCTCCTGAACCCATTCAATGTTATCCTATGTGTCCATGCACACAGTCTCGTTTATTGCCGTTTTTAGGCAGTTGCGTTTAACCTCGTTTTTCCAGAAGCAAAAAAATGGGTTCAGACGCAAAAGTTTTCTACGTTTCAGACGCTAAACGCGGTACCGGCGTTTTGCCGCGATTTCGTTTATTAGCGTTTTTAAAGGTGACCTATTTTTTTACATTAGAAATCTCAAAAATGATGGCAAATGATGAAAAACCATCAAAAAATATGAAAAAAAACTGTAATTGCTTGCATTGCACTGTAGACAATTCACAACTTGTGGCAGGTGACGTAGCAAGTGGACAATCCACAACTTGTGGCAGGTGATGTTGCCAGGTGACGTGGCAGGTGGAAATCCACAAATTGTGGCAGGTGACGTGGCCAGGTGACGTGGCAAGTGGACAATCCACAACTTGTGGCAGGTAACGTGGCCAGGTGACGTGGCAGGTGGACAATCCACAAATTGTGGCAGGTGACGTGGCAGGTGACGTGGCAAGTGGACAATCCAAAACTTGTGGCAGGTGACGTGGCCAGGTGACGTGGCAGATGGACAATCCACAAATTGTGGCAGGTGACGTGGCAAGTGGACAATCCAAAACTTGTGGCAGGTGACGTGGCCAGGTGACGTGGCAGGTGGACAATCTACAAATTGTGGCAGGTGACGTGGCAAGTGGACAATCCACAACTTGTGGCAGATGATGTTGCCAGGTGACGTGGCAGGTGGAAATCCACAAATTGTGGCAGGTGACGTGGCCAGGTGACGTGGCAAGTGGACAATCCACAACTTGTGGCAGGTAACGTGGCCAGGTGACGTGGCCAGGTGACATGGCAGGTGACGTGGCAGGTGGACAATCCACAAATTGTGGCAGGTGACGTGGCAGGTGACGTGGCAAGTGGACAATCCAAAACTTGTGGCAGGTGACGTGGCCAGGTGATGTGGCAGATGGACAACCCACAAATTGTGGCAGGTGACGTGGCAAGTGGACAATCCAAAACTTGTGGCAGGTGACGTGGCCAGGTAACGTGGCAGGTGGACAATCCACAAATTGTGGCAGGTGACGTGGCCAGGTGATGTGGCAAGTGGACAATCCACAACTTGTGGCCATGTGACGTGGCAGGTGATGTGGCAAGTGGACAATCCACAACTTGTGGCCAGGTGACGTGGCAGGTGACGTGGCAAGTAGACAATTCACAACTTGTGGCAGGTGACGTGGCCAGGTGACGTGGCAGGTGGACAATCCACAAATTGTGGCAGGTGACGTGGCCAGGTGACGTGGCAGGTGGACAATCCACAAATTGTGGCAGGTGACGTGGCCAGGTGATGTGGCAAGTGGACAATCCACAACTTGTGGCCAGGTGACGTGGCAGGTGACGTGGCAAGTGGACAATTCACAACTTGTGGCAGGTGACGTGGCAGGTGACGTGGCCAGGTGACGTGGCAAGTGGACAATGCACAACTTGTGGCAGGCGACGTGGCCAGGTGACGTGGCAAGTGAACATTCCACAACTTGTGGCAGGTGACGTGGCAGGTGACATGGCCAGGTGACGTGGCCAGGTGATGTGGCAAGTGGACAATCCACAACTTGTGGCCAGGTGACGTGACAGGTGACGTGGCAAGTGGACAATTCACAACTTGTGGCAGGTGACGTATCAGGTGACGTGGCAAGTGGACAATCCACAGCTTGTGGCAGATGATGTGGCAAGTGATACGCTAAATACAAGTACACTGCTGCTCTCTCAGCTGCTGGTCTCCCAAAATGGCTGAAATGGTTAAATAATAATGTTTTTTGAGCTTAGGGAGGGTCTTATGATGTTTCTTAACTAAACGCCTATAGACGCAAACGCGGTAAAACGCCGCTAAAATCGCGGCAAAACGGGCGTTTTTAAACGCCGGTTTTAGCCTTTAAAAACATGTGTTCAGCAGAGTTTGCACCGGCGTCTCGTGTGCATGGGGCCTTAGTCACTGGCTCTCTGCCCTGTCCCTTCAGCACTTACTGGAGTGTCGGGTTGTGGAGAGGAGGTGGGAGAATCTGACTCGCATCAGCGTGCTGGTCAGCTGACAGCGAACATTAGCCTGGTGTTGGCTGAATCTGGGTCACAGGAGTGCAGAACTAAGTGCATTCCTGTGAACCACAGAAGTATGGCCAAAAGAGCTTTGCCCATTTTTTTCCTTTAAGTCAGGAGTCAATCATAAGAATGAGAGCTACAGGAGTGTATTCTATACTCTACTTCCCTTTGATATAATATGTTCCTTTCGCTCTTCTTTTTGCATTAGTTATGGCTGCATGTTCATAACTGCATGGCATTTTTATTTTTTTATCTAAATACTGTATGTTGCATGTAGTTGTAAAACGTTACACAATACATTCTGTGTTTATATGTTGAAAACACAGAAAATATGCAGTTATATAGGTTATATGCCTAAGGATATTCACCTGTGTTTATCAGGTATCTTGAAAGCCTATCTGATTGATGATGCTGAGGAAGAAACGGCAATATGTAATTTACTTAGGATGTTATTGTGTTTGTCAGTCAGCGTCTTTTACGTGTAAAGCATACAAGAAAATAAATCTTTGTCTTTGTAGCCCAGAGATATGATACATGGTCTTGCTTGCCTGTAAGTAAACACTTGCTATGTATTATGATACATGGGTAGAATTGCTCAGCAGAACACATCAAGACTCACATTTCACTGGACAGATGTCCCACTTTAACTAGATGATTATACATACCAGATGCATGACATTCAAATAAGAGAAACATGAGGAAATGTAGCAGCTAGAAAACATTTTTTTTTAAATGGAGACGTGTCAAAAGGCGATGACCACCCATTTTTTCAAAAGGACTATGCTAAAGTAATTACATTTTTCCAACTGCTACATTAACCACAATATGATTTGGTCAATGACTATACCAGGGTTTCTCCAGTCCTCCAGGCGCCCCAACAGGTCATGTTTTCAGGCTTTCCATTATTTTGCACAGGTGATTTGATCAGTTTCACTGCCTTGCATTTACCACAGCTGTTTCAACTGAGGGAAATCCTGAAAACATGACCTGTTGGGGCGCCTTGAGGACTGGACTGGAGAAACACTGGACTATACAAAGTAAAAATTTATGAATTGTAAAAAATGTGAATGATATACATATTTCGCATTTGGATGCATGTTGGAATATGCAGTTACTTGAAGTGGAACTCCACTCTAAAAATAAAACAAACACATTTCCCAGCACAGATAAAATGTAAAAAGTCAGCTTTTGCTGCAAACACTTCTATTCAATCGGCTGCTTCCCCCATAGAAAGTTAACACCTCTACTAGATGCCACTCCTTTTCTGGGTTAAAAGATTCAAACCCTTCCTGTGAGTCTAGGTTGTCATGACAAGCTACTTGGGGGGGCACATCATCAGGTCAGCCTCTATTCACAGTAGTGCTGCACTTGATGACATTAACATGTGAGCGCAGGTTTAGTAAGAACTGGCCACCACCGCACAATAAAGGACCTGTGATGTTACTGGATCCGGCAGAATAATGGTGAGCTTGAAGGATTAGTTCACCTTTTCAAAAAATAAATGAAAAAAGTGAAATATCATATACCCTCCTCATCCCCCTGGTCCCCACCGTACAGTACTTACCTCTAAAAGGGAATAGCTGTCAGTGCTTACGCACCTCCTTTCTGCAGGACATAAAGGAAGGATCAGAATCACTATGAGCTGCCATAGAAGCCATGCAGAAAGAAGGGGGAGAAAAGAGGGATTTCAAATCCCCAGACTGCTACATTGGATGCAAGGGTAATAGCAGCTTAGTACCCACAATAAGTACAACAGAGACTTGGAAGGTGGGGTAGAGTGTACACCGTTTTGTTTTGTTTTTTTCTGAAAAGGTGAACTTACATTTTAATGCATGTAAAAATGTCTCCTTTCTTATTTTCACTAAACCAGTGGAAGCACAGTGGAAGCACAGTTGAGCCTTAAGAAAATACAGCAGACACATTTATCAATTCTGTCATACAGTAAAGCAATGCTCAACACAGACAGTGATCCAGATTTAATAAATTCTTACTTTGATTGCACTAAAGCTGCATTGTGACAAAAAAAACCTGCCCTTGACCACTTTTTTAAAGCTGAACTGCAGAAAGAAAAAATGCTGTTTGTCGTGTGCTGCTCCCAGCTTCTTAGTTACGTTTAATTCTTGGTATACTCCCTCCAGAGGGTTGATGTGGATGCTAAAAAATTTCACTACACTTCTCCACATTTCACAGTCTGCTTTGATCTTCTGGCTCAGTTGCTGTTTAGTGATATTAGGGGGTTGCTTGCTCTTCAACTCTTTGATTTAGATTCAATGTCTTTTTTTTTCCATCAAAAATACAATGCTTGCTCTGGACAAGTGGAAGGGAGGGACAGAAGAAAAGCAATATCTCCCCTTGTCCATTCAGAGAAAGTATTGTATTCATTAAAAATTAAACAAGAGGTTTTCTGGATGGAGCCGACGAGCGAGGAGATTGAGCATTAATTTCTTCCAGCAGGAATGCAACATATGCTGCCTTCTTGCATGAAGTGGCGAGAAACAGTAGCCAAAAACGTTTTCTTTATTCTATGGGAAATCAAAACACACTGCACTACATTTGCTGCCTGCAAGAAGTCATTTCTATATCAACTCCACCTATTGAAACTCCTCCTCTCAGCGCCTCTGTAGTTCAGAAGGCAGACTCTGTGAAATGTGTGACACAGCAGTACCTACTCACAAGTCATAGTAAATATGTATTACAGGATTCAAGGGAGTAAATGTGTGGAGATCTTACAAAGTACATTTACAAATTTCAAGATCATTCCGATAGCAATATGCTAGATTATGCACAACTTAATTTTCACTATAGATACACTTTAAGTAGGAGGCAATAGAAATCAAGAGTAAGGCCTGATTCACATCTATGCATTTGTACTGCTTTTTGCATTTTGCAGATTTGCACTACAGTCAATTTAACATGGTTTCCTATGGAACACGTTCTGTAGTGCAAATCTGCAAAATGCAAAAAACTCTAAAAATGCATAGGTGTGAATCAGGCCTAAAGCAGCATTTTTCTTCTGTTCACATCACTAATTCAATTCTCGAATCTGTTGCCTGAACCCCTAGCAAGCTTACATTGTTGAATTTTTCAATTTTCTTATCAAAAGCTGATCAAAGCATTTAAAAGGTTTTCTATGAGACATTAATGGGGCCCAATTGATCTTTTGCACCTGAGCCTGTGGCTTTTACTTAGTCTGCTAATAAACTGATGTCAAACATATCATGGTGGAGAAACAACAACTTTTAAATGGGCTTTTTTTAAACCTCATTATTTTTCCTCCTCTTGCATCATGAAAATATAAGAATTAATTTCAATAGGACAAATTGATTTTTAATCAGTTTAATGGAGACTATTAGATAAGAGCAGAATTGTCATACGAAACTGACTTAATGAAATAGAATGTGCACCCCACTGTTTCAATAATACTCTTACCTTTGCAATTATACGGACAATCAAGAAAGCAAGCAAAACATGACACCTTGACAGCATCAAAGATAATGTTTCAAAACAAAGCTGATAACCTAAAAGGCAAGGAAGTCATCACGGTTAGTAAGACCTCTTTGTGGCAAAAGGGTTTTATAAATTTCAGCATAGCAATCATTGTATTAAAGTAGGCTGACCACTTACATTTAACCACTGGGATGACCCATCTGAAGAAAAAAAAAAAGTTCTTTCTTATCGTTGTTGGTTTTTATGGGGCGACAGTAAGCCAATTAGTATGAAAGTATCTGTCTGTACTTCTTTATTAATAACAGGTACTTATACAGCGCTGTAAATTTATGGAGCGCTTTACACATAAATTTTACAATCACATCAGTCGCTACTCTCAAGGAGCTGACAATCTAAGGTCCCTAACTCCCATTCATACACATACTAGGGCCTATTTAGACAGGAGCCAATTAACCTATAAGCAGGTCTTTGGAGTGTGGGAGAAAACCGGAGTACCCGGAGGAAACCCACACAGGCACAGGGATAACATGCAAACTCCAGGCAGGTAGTGTCATGGTTGGGATTCAAACCAACAACCCTATCCTGCTAGGCAGACATTCTAGCAACTGTGCTTGTTTCAAATGACTGCAAGGAGGTAGATAAGTTTGCCATTGAATGGCAATTTCCTTTAAAATTATCCCGTTAGGTACACACTGATGTTTTTAACCTCTTTACGACAGTGCTATAGCCGAATGACGGCTGCAGCGTGGTCGCACATTTACAGGAGGGCATTTGACTTCCTCACGCGATGTGGCCCCCTGCAGTGCACATCAGCAGGGATCACAGATTGGGGTAAAAGGACAATCACAGTGGCTCTTTATCATGTGATGAGCTGTGTCCAATCACAGCTGAGTACAGTGTAAACAGGATTTGCTGGATATCGGCATTTCTCTCCTCGCGCTGACAGTGCGTGAGGAGAGGAGAGCCAGTAAGTGACAATTCTCACAGGGGACATCTACACTGATAACCAGGGCACTGATCATCAGTGTCCTGATTATTAGTGCAGCGCCAGTGAACCTCAGTGCCCACCAGTGCTGCAAATCAGTGCCCACCAGTGCTGCAAATCCGTGCCCACCAGTGCTGCTTCATCATTGCAGCCTCAACAGTGCTTTCTCATTAGTACCCATTAGTGCCACTTCATCAGTGGCCTATCAGTGCCCATCAGTGCAGCCCCATTAGCGCACATAAGTGTAGGAGAAAACGTACTTATTTACAAAATATTTAACAGAAACTAAGAAAAACTTTTTTGTTTTCAAATTGTCGGTCTTTTTTCATCCTGTGCGTCTTCTGGTCCGTTTCAAGTCCAAATTCAGCAAAAAATTCAGACCTGAAATGGTGAACAGGGACACAATGGACCCCTGCTGTAAAACACTCTGTACGGCAGTGTGAACTCAGCCTTTTGGTTAAGCCCTACACCTCAATGAGCTAAGCTTCATTAACAGTTTACTGTAAGGATCACCTGGCCACTGAGACTATGGCTTTGGACTTTTAAATGGCAAGTGGGCTTGGCTCTCAGACGTATCTCCAAGTCAGACATAACTCATACCTGGTGTGCAAAATGTAGGACTCCATGGGAGGACAGTCAGAAATCAAAGAAGAATATCAGGGATACAGTACTATGGCAGTACTGTTGGTTTAGACAGATTGATGTACCTAAATTTCACTTATAATGCCCAACTCTAGTTTTTTACAGAGCGCAAAGAGCTTAGAAGCGCCATCAAATATTTCTTTCCAGCGATGACCTCATTGGGAAGATTTGTTCTAACCTACGGTTCTATAGTTCAGACTCTCCAGAGTTCATAGGTAAGACTATTACAGAAATTGATATAAGTCTGAGGACATACCTTCTTAAAAAAAAAAAAAAATCTCATATTATAAGGTATGTATTTCTTAATCATTCTGACAAAAGTGAAGCAGATCATACTTTACAGCGGCCATTTCCTTACATTATCTATTTTAGACTGAAGCAAATTCAACTACTGTATAGTTCACACACAATATTTATTAACAAAACAAATTCTACCATGTCTACGTCCATGGCAGTCTGATCTGAAAGCACCGGGGTCTTCGGTTTAATTCATATCACAGACACACTCTCTGTATGGAGTTTGTATGTACTTGTTTGTTTGGGCTTAAGGACAAACTTACTGGCCTTCTACTACAGTGGAATAAAAAAAATAAAAAAAACAGGTAGGCTATTGTGTTTCTGCCCAGATTGTCTCTTATGTTCATTTGAGGTATACTCCATAAAACATTTAAAGTGGTTATACACTTGCAGATTTATTTTTATTTTTTTCTTAACCTGGAAGGCAAAAGGCATAATGAGCTAGTATGCACCGCATACTTGATTATTAAATACTTACCTTAGAACGAGGAGTCGCAGGTGATCTTGGTCCCCGCTGAGGGAGCGGACACTTTGCCTCGCCGTTTCTTCCGGGTATCGCGGCTCCGGCGATGTGAGTGGCCGGAGCCGTGATGTCGTCATGCATGTGCGGGAGACTTCTTTCCGGAAAGGTCTGGTGTCTGCCAGGCTTTCACCCGAGAAACTCATGAGCACATGCGCCGCTGAAGTCAGCGGCTCTTTGCAAGGGGAATATCTCCTAAACCGTACAGGTTTAGGAGATTTATTGTTTTTACCTACAGGGAAGTCTTATTATAGGCTTACCTGTAGGTAAAAGTAAAAAAAAAGGCTATACAACCGCTTTAAAAAATGTACCCATATAATGAGTAAAATAAATAATTATATATCTGTGTATGCAGAACGCAGCTATAGATTTAGTCTGTCTCAACACCCTGCATTAATTTTGGTATGGTATACTGAAAAGTTCTATTAAAACAAGCATAAATGGTAATTACACCACTCCTGTGTACCAATGTACTTGAATTCTAAGTGGTTTGTTTTGTTGCACATGTGCATGAATGCTTAGAGTGTATTTGAACCCTAAAAATTAACTTCTATTTTCCCCTTATTGGTCTGCTAAGCATACCACTGAAAGCATTTTGTTTCATCTGTTTTGTCTACTAAATAAATGTAAACAATACACATTGGTCCTGCTGGAAATCTAGTGAGTGTGTAACAACTTGCTGTGCATTCTGCATTGTTGTCACAGCAGTATTTTCAGCCCTGTCCAGTTCTCCTCTTTAGACAACAGGACACCTCCACCGAGTGTTTTGTAGTCCTAGTACTTTTTTTTTTTTTGTTCTAGGGTGACAATGCTGCTCCTTCAGATACAGTACACAGAGTAAGCATGGCCACCCTAGGACAGGAAGTGTGTTATTGTCAGGATGAGCAAGTGAAAAAAAAAGACCACCAAATCAAAGAGTTGGTATACTGCAAAACATAAACATGTTGTTCTCAGGTGTAGATGCACTTTAACTAAAAAATGTTACAGGAAGTTTACCCATTGCTTTAGAAAAAAAAAATTTTTGTTACACTATATTGTTTAAAATACTGCATAACAACTGTGTTATAATGTATGCGTAACATATGTGAAGTCGCCTTTTGATTTTCAACCATCTAAACACCATGCAGACTTTGCTTTCTATCTGGCCCCTTGGAATGAGTCACTATTCACATCACACAGACCACACTCTGAGTACAAAATAGTGTCTATTCCCTGCACATGTAATCTTGAAGAGCCGGACCATGTGGCTTTAAATTCTCTTTGTAGAGAACAATTTGAATCAAGCTGGGAAAACAGTATGTCATATTGCTTTGTAAAATGAGAGAATGATTTCTGGAATATCATCCTTTTAACTTTAAAAAGAGTAAAAATGTTGTTCATTTACAGCATTCAAGAACTTTAGACATGGAAGTCAGTGACAGAGAAACATATTTTACAAGTCGGTAATGTTGATTGGACTCCTACCTCTTCTGCTGTACCTGCTGGAGACATAAAGGAGCATAAATGTGAGGCAGGATTTCATCATTCCTTGGCAAAAGGATGACTGTTCTTGAAAGAATAAAGCTCAGTAGGGCTCCAACACAAGGATCACCTGATGAGCCTAATGCCTGCCTGAGAGTATCATGCAGCAGGATTAGACAGTGGTGTCTGTGTCTGAATTGTGGCTCAGTACAGCAATTATTATGACCATGTCTATTTGTCTGTCAGCAGACCAGAAGTTGGCACCTGCCATGCAGGAAGTATTGAAAATGAATCTGATCGCTTAGCAGATACAAGGAAATGCAACATAAGAAGCAATTCAGTCTCAGTTGATTTAAGCTTCCAGCACAAGGTAATGCCATGATATATCACACACTTACCATAAAGCTAATTTCATGGCCTCAAAGAAAATCATATAGGAGGACTTGAAATTATCATTCTTCTGCTTTTCCAAGCTGCCAAGGTCTCCTCTATCATCTTATGGACCACAGAGAGTTACTTTCCCCTGTGAACCATTAACAAATATAGCTAGGAAAACATTGGCTCTTCTGTTAGTTCAAGTCTGCATTATCGTCAGCCATCTCCTGGGAGATTTGGGCGGCAGAAATAACCAGCTGGAACATCCCAATGATTGCCCCTGCAGGAGATGTATATAATAAAAATTGAAAGCTGCAGTATGAACTTCTCACATACTTGTCCTTTTGGTTTATTCATCAGAAATAATTATCTGTGCTAGCTTTCACGGGAGCACATATTTTATGATGTACATTAAAATTTAATGGATTTTTAATATTGTAACTACAGCAAGAAGCCAACTGAAAATTAAGCAATACATTTTTGCTGCGGTTTGTTGTTAGCCAATGCATCAACAGGGTTTAAATGGATTAACAGATTTAAAAATAAGCATTCACACCAACACAGCCATAAAACTTCAATTTTACAAGAGCTGCAGGGGGAACTTTCATTACGGTAGTGTAATGTCAACAGATCTAGGACTTTCAACTGGGGGGAGTGGGCAGTTTATTTATGAGACCAGGGGGCATGATAATAGCGGGCGGTTAGTAGGCTGTTTCAGATTGGCCAAGCTTTACATGAACGTGAGATTATTACTGATAAACTGTGCTTTAGTCAGAAGAAGTTACATTTTTGAGAGACACTGCTCTGTAACCAAAGTAGGACAAGAATTTCTGGAGTTACATTTTGTACAAATACAATTGTGACATTGTTTTTTACAAACTAGGGGTTTTAAAGTGGAAGTAGAGTCAAAAAGTGAAGATCTGATACACTGCCAAAAAAAATTCAAGGAACACGTTGAAAACACATCATATCTCAACGGGGCAAAATCTCCTGCTGGATATCTATACTGATGTGGACTGGGTAATGTGTTGGGAATGAAAGGATGGCACATCATTTGATGGAAATGAAAATTATCCACCTACAGAGGGCTGAATTCAAAGACACCCCGAAAATCAAGGGAAAAAATTATGCAGCAAGCTAGTTCATTTTGCTGAAATTTCATTGCAACAACTCAAAATGGTCCTCAGTAGTTTGTATGGCCCCCATGTGGTTGTATGCATGCCTGACAACATCAGGGCATGCTCCTAATGAGACGACGGATGGTGTCCTGGGGTATTTCCTCCCAGATCTGGACCAGAGCATCACTGAGCTCCTGAACAGACTGAAGTGCAACCTGGCAGCACCGGATGGACCGAAACATAATGTCCCAGAGCTGTTCTTTTGGATTTAGGTCAGGTGAGCGTGGGGGCCATTTAATGGTATCAATTTCTTCAAACTCCAGGAACTGGCTGCATGCTCTCGCCACATGAAGCCGGGCATTGTCGTGCACCAGGAGGAACCCAGGACCCACTGCACCAGCGTAGGGTCTGACAATGGGTCCAAGGATTTCATCCCGATACCTAATGGCAGACAGGGTGCCATTGTGTAGCCTGTAGAGGTCTGTGCGTCCCTCCATGGATATGCCTCCCCAGACCAATCACTGGCCCACCACCAAACCGGTCATGCTGAAAGATGTTACAGGCAGCATAAAGTTCTCTGCTGCTTCTCCAGACCCTTTCACATCTGTCACATATGCTCAGGGTGAACCTGCTCTCATCTGTGAAAAACATGGGGCACCAGTGGCGGACCTGCCAATTCTGGTGTTCAATGGAAAATGCCAATCGAGCTCCACAGTGTCCAGCAGTGAGCACAGAGCACACTAGAGGACAATGGGCCCTCAGGCCACCCCCATGAAGTCGGTTTCTGATTTTTTGGTCAGAGACATTCACACCAGTGGCCTGCTGGAGGTCATTTTGTAGGGCTCTGGCAGTGCTCATCCTGTTCCTCCTTGCACAAAGGAGCATATACCGGTCCTGCTGATGGGTTAAGGACCTTTTACGGCTCTGTCCAGCTCTCCTAGAGTAACTGCCTGTCTCCTGGAATCTCCTCCATGCTCTTGAGACTGTGCTGGGAGACAGCAAACCTTCTGGCAAAGACACGTATTGATGTGCCATTCTGGAGCAGTTGGACTGCCTGTGCAACCTTTATAGGGTCCAAGTATCGCCTCGTGCTACCAGTAGTGACACTGACCTTAGCCAAATGCAAAACTAGTGAAAAACAGTCAGAAAAGATGAGTAGGGAAAAAAAATGTCAGACACCTCCACCTGAAAAAACATTCCTGTTTTGGAGGATCATCTCATTGTTGCCCATCTAGTGCACTTGTTGTTAATTTCAATTAAAAGCAAAGCAGCTGAAACTGATTAACAACCCCCTCTGCTACTTAGCTGACCAGATCAATATCCCAGGAGTTCCCAGGAGTTCTGATTCAAAAGTGTTCCTCTAGAACATCTAGAAGTGTTATTGTGCTTAAGCAGTACCTTTTTGCTCCCTAAAAATAGTTGTCCTCTTCGTGGTATGAAAATGTGACTAGGCACCGCTGTACTGTATGAACATTTGAAGAGTTAAAATCCCTGTTCAATTTGCCAAATACCCAGTTTTTCAGATTCATACAGCTACGACATGCCTATCAGTCGAAGTATGAGTGTACTACAGTGTCAATCTAACCCCGGGTTTAGAGACCCTGCTGTGAGATGAAGATCTAGTTGAACCTCTGTCAGTTTTGTATAAATATTTCTTTCCTGACTACTCAGTGCTTGTAAAGCCAAGTGGATGGCATATGTACCGGGATTGGATGAGGAAGACTGGAAGGAGGTATGGGAGGCTCCGTTTACTAGGCCAATATCAGCTATAGACCACCTTATCCATTATAAATTCCTGCATCGTAGTTACTTGACACCTGCCAAGTTAGGAAAGATCTTTGGCACTGCCCCCTCCTCTTGCTAGCGCTGCACTGCGCCCATGCATTATTTCCGGGATTGTGCTGCCATTAAAGTCTATTGGTCCCAAGTCCTTCAATGTATTCAGTCAGTTACAACTATCTCATTTAGTTCCTCTGCGAAAACCTGTCTGTTGGACCTAGTTGAGGAGCTAGCCTCTACTAGAGCCACACACACCTTGCTTACTCTCCTGCTGTATTATGCAAGAAAGCAAATAATCCTCTCGTGGAAGAAAACTACTGCTCCCACTAATAAATCCTGGGAGGTATTGGTTATTAAGTTCATTCCACTCTATAAAGCTACTTACATTAGTAGGGGAGTTCGGCATAAAGGCTTCATGTACACAGAAGCTCAAAAACTGTCGTTTTTAAAGCAGCAGAAAAAGCTAGCTTTTATCAGCGTTTTTTTACTAGCTTTTATTAGCGTTTTTCAGTGTAGCTTTTTAAAAAAAAAAAAAAAAACTTTTTTTTTTCAATGGACCAAAAAACGCAAAAAAAACGCTTGCGGCCTTTGAGCATTTTTCGGTGTTTTGCGTTTTCTGCTGCCGAAAAACGGCACTTTGAACGCGAATTTCTTGCGTTCAGAAAAAAGCCCATTAACTCCACTGCTCATTAAAGCTAAAAAACGTTATGTGTACATGAACACATAGGCTAACATAGAGTGCAGTTAATGGGCTTTTTAAAAAAAACGCCAAAACGCCAATAAACTGCAGTTTATCAGCTTCTGTGTACATGGAGCCCAAGATGATGGGGGGTTTGACTCTCCTTATACGGTTTCAGATTGATTAAATGGTGTGTACCTGGACATTGCCTTTATTGACCTCAACTTTTTTAATGATCTTACACTGTAGATTATTCAGGGAATAGAATTGTAATGAATGCTATGATCTGTAAGTGCATGCTTGGGGTTTGTGGGGAGGTGGGATTATCCTGTATACTCCTTTGAGATAGGATGTGCTGTACTAGTTGCGGACAAGCTATTGTTGTCGTATTGTTTTCTTTTTCTATATGCGTTTTTGTATTTTTATTTTTACATGGACCTGTCTGTGATATTTTGTGTATGCGGGCAGTTTTTGTTTTTGTAATGCTTGTTGAAAATGTAATTAAAAAAAAGCTGTACTATATATTTGCAGTGTCTAACTAAAGCACTGCTGCCTCTGACTGCTAGTCTCAGGAAATATGGAGTATTTGATAATGGCATTACTGTGCTGCTCCCTATTGTCCTTGCTGGAGACTTTGACAGGAGGAAGCATAGCCCTGTCTCCACCAAAATGGCCACCTCCACACAAAGACACAGTGCAAAACAGTAGACTAAAAGACTCAACCAAAGAAACCACCCTGAAAGAACTAGAGAAATCCACCAAGAAACTTTAGTTGTTAGTTACAGTTGTCAGCATCCTGAATGCATAACAGACAGAAAAATTGAGAACAGGGCTCAACCAATCACAGGGTTTCTTAACACTACATTCTCACAAATAATAAATGTGCTAAACGCTTTTAAGTTACCCCCATAGAACACATTTCGTCCTACAATAAATACAATAGACTATGGAAATTTAAAGCAAGAGAGATCTGTATTTAAAAAAAAAAAAAGAAGAAAAACTTCAATGGGCTAAATGAGACAATAGAGACAGTTTACTAATATCTGACGCTGCTCATTTGCTGTCCCTAACCCACAATCAGAAGTTCTACCAACTCTACTTTAAACTGGATTCTAATTGTGTTTTTACTTCCACTACGCCTATACCCTCTATGTATGCCTAAAGAGCTGAACTAGTAATGCAAGTTCACGCAAATTGACGACCAGCCTGGACTCTATAAGCCAAAAAGCTCTGCAGACCAAAGACAGTGGGGAGATGGATGCTGCCAGAGTTAGGAGGGTCCTGAAAGACTGTTTGCTCCGAGCTCAATGGCCTGCAGCCACAACTTGTCTATGCCAGACGCTGCCTTTGCGGAACATAGTGCTGTTCGGCCCTGGTGACTAGACCTGGGAATGAGGTAACCAGTCACCTTACCTGCTAGTAATCAAGCGACACTAAACTTTGGTCTAAAAGAAAAAAAAAAATTCAAGCATGTGTTCTTAAGTGAAAAAAAGAAATGAAAAAACAAAACAAAATTATTGTTCTTTTTTTCCTGCTACTGCTGTAATCTGAATTCCTGTTAGAGGATAACTATGTTCATTCTTATTGGGCCTGCTGTATGAAGGAATGTTGCCATCCTCTATGCCTCATTCCAGAGACTATGGACTGTAGGCTATGGCATTTGTAATGTGCACTGCTTATTCCATGCTAATGCACGCTGCTTCGCTGGTGGAAGATTGGAAATGCTCACAATTGGCAAGAAGATTTACATTAATTAAGGCATATTTTTAAAGTGGACTGTTATTTGGTGCACTTCACATTCAATATTTGGCACTTTATAATTGTAGACTGTGGTGCACTTTATATTTGACACTTTACATTTGGCACTTTATACTTGCTTTTTGCACATGATATGTTGCATTCGAATGATGTATTATTTATTGGTGCTACATTCTTTTTTTTTAATTAAATATATGCTTTACCACTGTGCCTTTTTCTTTTTTTTTTATCAACTTTATTGCCATCACAAAGGATGAACAAAATCTCTTGTGATAGCATGGGCCATGACAAGTCCTCTCCATGGAGAGATCATGGGTCTTTTAGAACACAGATCGCTCCTCTGGCCTCCAAAGCATCTGATCAATTCTTGTCGATTCTGGTTTCTGATGCCACAGCAGATGGGTGGGAATTTCTGATTCTTCAACTCTTCCTAGGGAATGTGACTGAAGCAGTCTCATCATTACCAGGCTTCCCGATCGGACAGGAGAGCCTGGTAAAGGAGGCAGCAAAGCCCCTCCGCTGTCTGCAGAAGTGATTAATCTCTGTATAATCTCCCTGCTATCAGAATACAATACAACAGCAGGAAGGCTTCCCCCATTCACCTCAAATGCATGGGCTGACTAATATTATATCACCCCATGTATGCAAACATGGCCATTCCATACATAACAGATGTTATGTACTTTTTGTGCTAGTCGCACACTTAAAAGGGGTTGTAAAGGCAGAGTTTTTTTTTATCCTAATGAATTCTTTGCATTATGATAAAAAGCCTTCTGTGTGTACCAACCCCCCCCCCCTCAGCCCCCCTAACACTTACCTGAGGTCCCTCTCTGTCAACGAGTCCATCGGCTGTCCGAGACTCTCCTTTCTGATTGCTTGAGACACAGCAGCGGCACCATTGGCTTCCGCTGCTGTCAAAGTCAGCTAGCCAATCAGGGAAATGTGGGGGCGGGGCTGGGTCAGGCTCCATGTCTGAATAGAATCAGGGAGCTGTGACTCAGCACGGGTGCCCCCATAGCAAGCGGCTTGCTGTGGGGGCACTGAACAGGAGGGGGGGGGGCAGAATCACAGAAGAGGGACCAGAGAAGAGGTGGATTGGGGCTGCTCTGTGCAAATCCACTGCAACAGAGCAGGCAAGTATAACATGTTTGTTATTTTTATAGGAAAAAAAACAAGCCTTTACAATTACTTTAAATAAAAGTAAAACGTTATTTCAGATAAAAAAAAAAAAAAAAAAAAACTCTCTCCAGGTCAATTAAGGATGTTGCAAGGATTTTCTTACTTGCTTATTTTCTGTAGATATAAAGATATGCAGTGCCAGAGCACCTGCTGAAATCTTTTAATATAAATGCTAAGGTAGAGAAGAGATGCTATTTTAATTAATCAGTCCCAGTGTGGGCAAAAATAAAAACTGCACCCATGGTATACCTTTATCTGTGAAGGACCATTTGCAAAATTGTCGCCAAAGATAATATTCCCTTACAGCCTGCCTTCAATTTTACCCTATGCAGAATTTTCTCTTGAAGGTAGCGGGAGTATGGATACATTTGTCGATCCAAGTGCAAGGAGATATATTTTATTTTTTTGGGCACAGTTAGAGAAATAATTGGCTGGCTGCAAAAAAAAAAAAAAAAAAGGCTGGTGCAGAAAGTACAGCATATTTTATTAATTGAGTAAATGAAGAAACAATTATTTTTCTTTGAAACAGACAGACATACAGGACAAGTTAAATAGCTATTATAAATTTCATAAATGTTGAAAGGCCTTGAATTAGCACAATACATCCAGATACTAGGACACCGACTAAAACATATTGCCATATTTCAGCCAAATTTTAAATAGGAGTTAAAATCTTGCATAAAGCCCACTAGAGACACTAAGATTAAATACAAACACTCTACAAGAAAGATCACCGCTTCAAGACACAAACCACCCTGACAATCACCTTTATTCAAGACTGAGTCATCACTTCTAGAAATAAATGTGTATAGAACAACAGCTTTTGTATGTCAACTATCAACGTTTTTCAGATTCTTAGGTGGCCAAACATAACTCAGCTGAACAACAATGGCGCAACAGGCATGTGATTTGTCACCTGCCTGAACAAAGAGAATTGCCACCCACCAGTTAGCAGAACAGCGAGGATGGTCGACGATGCAGCGCCCTACAGTATTTGAAAATAAAAATGAAAGCAGAAAGCAAGCAACCCTTCACTATTAAATGATAAAGTTGTCAGAAGAGCCAAAAGGCCTAATAGCATTTTTACCGAGCCACATCACAGTAAATCTTTCAATCCTATCAGTTTGTCTTCTGCTCATACATTATTGGTTATGACAGTAGAAGTATGAACCCTCTTCATCACCCAAGCAGAGTCAGTTACTCATAACACGGACACTTTGCTGTTTCCACAGTTATAAATAGACTCTGAAACAACTTATGGAAAACCGATTACTTTATACAAGGCAAGCACTAAAAATTATAGCTCTAGGAAGCCATACTTTATTGACCTCTAATATTACAGCATTGTACAAAACTCAAATGTAAAAGCTATTCAATTTCCGTACAGCCCAATAGAAGAAAGACGTGACTGCACGATGATGTTGTTGCCGCTGACACACACATTTGCTAGGACTGAATGTGATTATTGCTGTAAACGAGTATTCCACGGCCATAGAGAAATAAAACAGCCTCTAAATAGTAGCACCAACATTATAGATGTTGATATAAATTATATCTTGGAAGCAGGATAGAGAGAGGAGGGGAAGGGAAAAGATGAGAAAATGGAAGCAGTTCAAACTTCTTTTACAGTAATAGTCTCCAGTTGAGCATAATCACCAAAGCTACAGTGATAAGATTGCCAAAAGTAGACAAACATCTGTGAGTGGAATTCATCTCCGAAGGAAAGCCAACAGCTTGTTATCATTAAAGAGGCGATTCGCGCTCGCCGTTTGAACTGCGGGCCGTCTTGTTACTGCGTTTTCTGAGGCAATTGCACCAGATGTTGGCAACCATCCTGAGATGGAAGACAAGCACCTGCTGCTGGAGAAATTAAATGCTCCTCTGCCCTTTTTATTCCCCCCCCCCCCCCCATTTGTTTTTATTCAGCGGGGAAGAGAGAAAGATAATAAAGAAAAGTGACCCTTGGATATAACCTGCGTATTGCCAACTGTACAACTGCTGAGTAAGTATAGAAGAGGAATCTGATCCCCAGTCTTGAACAAGAGATATAGCGGCTATTAGGAGTATACACAATGAGGAACTCATTTGTCATACAGTTTACACTAAGGACATTACAATGCTTCTTTCTTAAAAATTATTATTTAGAAGTAAAAATGTGCTTACATTTTTAAGATAACACTGTCCAAGACAATTTTATATCACTAGACTTCATATCCAGGTTTATCATTTGCAAAATTCAATAACTTGATTAATTTTGAAAGCATATTAAACATATAAACAGTCTGGGCGGCAAAATATAACATTTGCACGCTGATCATTTCCACAAAGAGCAGTTATGCAGTATAATTGTTCTTTTGGCTGAATGAGTGGTGCACAGACAAGGCATTCCAGCAGTTCACTCTGGACACCTTCTGCAGAGTCTGCAATCCTTGCTCTTGAAAGATTAGCCAAAAATTACCCTGAGCCACTTTGACCCTGTCCCTTGTGTACACAAGAATAGGAATAAGGGAATGTGCCACAGACAGCATCTAAGACACAAAACACTCATTTCTTTTCACCCAAATCCAACAATATGAAATATTACAATTACGTTGTACACATTACCATGAAACCATATAAATAGGTCAACAACAAGCCTTACACATGAAAGATGTCATTAAAATATGTTGAAAAGATGCCAAGTGTATTAAAAATAAGAATAACGTATCAAAAGACATGCACCACACATTTGCCAGGCTACTTCTCCTAACCAAAAAAAAGACTTTCACTTACAACTGTTGTTTAGTGGGAAAGCTGTTCCTGTAAAATTTACCTTATTTATTTATAATGCTGGGAGTGTCACATTTTCCAGACAAATCAATTTTGGCAGAAAAATGCCCTTCCCCATGGCCGTGTGTGAAAAAAAAAAAAATAAGACACAAGGTGACTTGATGTTGAGAAAGTGGTGTGTCTACCACACAATGTGTAGGGCTTTCTATTACCCTATATTTTCCTTATACTGTCTTTAAAGGGCGAGAGTTACTAAAACTGGTGCACACAGAATCTGCTGCAGCTAAGCAGTCGGCGGGAGAGGAGAGAAGGGGATGGGAGGTTGGCAGCACTGCGGGGGGGACCAGGGGAGCACACAGGGAGCCAGGCAGCAGAAGGAAGGGAAACCTGGACAGGAGAGGAAACCTGTTCAAGAAGAGCGGCAGAGGTGGCATTTGCTAGAAATGGCTCATTACCTGGCTAGAACTGATAGTCTGCTTTTTTTTTACATATAAAATCTGATATTATTGATCCCATTAATTGAACATTCACTATGACATGAAATACAACCCAATATATACAACAAAAATACTGGAGCTAGCAGCTACTAAACATTACTCCTTACTTAACCACTTCCATACCGAGCCTATTCTGGCACATGTAAAAATCATAATTTTTTAGCTATAAAATTACTCAGAACCCCCAAACATTATATATGTTTTTTAGCAGACACCCTAGGGAATAAAATGGCGGTCATTGCAACTTTTTATTTCACACGGTATTTGCGCAGCAATATTTCATTTATTAAAAAAATAACTAAAAACAGTAAAGTTAGCCCAATTTTTTTGTATAATGTGAAAGATGATGTTACGCCGAGTAAATAGATACCCAACATTTCACGCTTTAAAATTGTGCGCACTTGTGGAATGGGGCCAAACTTCAGTACTTAAAAATCTCCATAGGCGACGCTTTCATTTTATTTACAGGTTACCAGTTTAGCGTTACAGAGGAGGTCTAGTGCTAGAATTGTTGCTCGCGCTCTAACGTATGCGGCAATACCTCACATGTGTGGTTTGAACGGCATTTACATATGTGGGTGGGATTTACGTGTGTGTTCGCTTCTGAGCGCGAGTTACTGGGGACAGAGGCGTTTAAAAAAAAAAAGCATTTTTAATTTTACTTAATATTTTTACACTTTCTTGGCACGGGAGAGCCCAGAGAAGCATCTGGATGGTGGAAGGAGGGATGGGGGGGGGGGGGGCGACTGCCGCTATGATCGCTCTTATGGTGCACCGGCTGAAAACCAGGATATCTGAATGATGTTCAGATATTTCCACTGAAAGTCAAGGAAGTCATATGACGGCCTTGGGTTGGAATTGGTTAATGCTTAATATCAAGTACTACCTAGATCAGGGTTTCTCAATTGGGGTTTCAGGAGAATTCCCCACGGGTTTTGCTGCCGTAAGTTTAGATCTACATAAAAGGATGGCTTAACTTTCCCTTCTGCAGCGATCACTAATAGTTTCAGGGAGAAAAGGCTCGCCTCCCCTAGAACTTCCATATTTTTCCTGGGCTGCCTGGAGAGTTAAACAGCCATTGCCTAGTATATCTGGATGTGTGCAGATGCAGACAGAGGAGAAAGTATCAGCCCTGACTATGGATTTCCTGAGGCCACTCAGCCATCCAAAAGAGGTCTACAACCTCATCAGGTACAAGATGGGTGGTTGCCAGGCAGTGATGCTCAAGAGGCACATCACCCTGTACTTCAATGCTCAGCGTCAATTATATTATTCACTGGTCACAGTAACCTCACACACATTAATAAGTGCACCAATACAAAAGTTTTAACCTGAACACCAATGCAAATTTGGGATTTTGTTATGAGCATCAATAAAAAAATAGTTTTGCAATGAGCACCAATGAAAAGGTAATGTTGTTACTGAGCACCAATGCAAATTCAGTGTTTTTTTTGGTTTTTTTTGTAACTGCATCATTCTGATATTTATTATGCAATTCTATTTGACATTTTAATAGTGTTTGTTATATTTACTGCTATGTCTACAACTCTTACTGATGTACTGCATTCTGTAGGTTTTTGGGCTGCAGACTTGCAGGAACCAGGCTTCCCCCATGTTGTGCAAGTTCCTGGTGGTTTTGTAATTTGCAGAAAGCATATTGTTCCAACTTGTCATTGTACTCTTTATTGGCATGAGTTTGCACAACTTCCACAGGATTCTAAAGCAAGTGTTGGAGGTGATTTTCAAACATGTACCTTCAAACATCCTGCAGAGTGAAAATATTTGAGCAGGATTTTATCTGCTGGGGAGCTTTATTCTACGCTTGCATTGCACTTACAAAACCTCATTGGTGACAATAAAGCAGGGGTGCAGTTATAATACATGATATTGATGTCTCCAAATCATATTGGATAAATCTAGTAAACAGCCTTTTATATCTGCCAAGACGTTTGGCAAAGAGCTACAACTTGAGCAGTGCATAAATGTAGAGGAACACCAAAAGTAGTAAATACCTCCCTATAATACTATTAAGGCCCAAATGTAAGTAAATAAGGCCCCTTTCACACTGGGGCGTTTTTCATGCGGTTTAGCGCTAATAATAGCGCTGTTATACCGCATGAAAAAATTCTGCCCTGTGCCTTCAATGTGAAAGCCCGAAGGCTTTCACACTGAAGCGGTGCGCTAGCAGGACCGCTCCTTTACCGCGGTCTCCCATTGAAATCAATGGGACAGCGGGATAATACCGCCCGCAAACCACGGCAATAGCCGCGGTTTGCGGGCGGTATTAACCCTTTTTCGGCCGCTAGCGGGGGTTAAATTAACCCCCCTAGCGACCGCATACCGCGGTAAGAACGACGGTATAGCAGCGCTGAAAATCGCGCTGCTATACCGCCACCGCACCTGCCCGCCCCAGTGTGAAAGGGGCCTAAATAGCTTGCTAGATTTTTGACAAACCGATCTTATTTGTACCACAAACTATTAGGCTGGGTTCACATATCTGCTGTGCTGTTTGTAGTCTGGTGTCCAGTGCGTTTTTTGTTCAGCCGTTCAGGTGTGATTCAGGAGCACATTTTTCCCTTAATTCGCACCTGAACCGGACCCAAAAAATGCACAGGACCCTTTTCAAAACTGCACCGCAGCTGCCCCAGACATGTGTGAAGTAGCTTCATTAAAGGCTGGTGACACTCACATGTTATGCAAATTGGATGCGGTTAAAAATCCAATTCACATATATGTAAACCCGAGCCTTACAGTTAAGCCTTAAGTTTGCCATTAATTTTTTTTTTATTAATTATATAAATATAACATTTTATACAAAGTATAAAAAGTAATAGATAATACATAAAATCTTCAAATAAAATACTTTTTCTTCCCAAAAGGCAGACAATATTCAGTCTGAGCTCTGAAATAACTTTCTACATTTTGTACCATTTATAAAAATTTGATGCAGAATTCAGGGAAAAATGACTACTGCAAACTACACATTCCTAAAAAATGTATTCACTTTGTTATAAACAGATAATGCCACCACAAATTTTAGTAACAGTCCCTCCGAAAGCATATTTTTCTTATTGTTAAGAAACATTTAATATAAATATGTTATAAAAGTGGAAAACAGCTGCAATAACTACCCACCTTTTTTTTTTGCAGCTCAAACAGAAAACATTCACAAAAAATGTACAAATTTGAAGCACAGAGTAACATCTTTTGTGATCAAATTATGACATTTTTATCCCGCCTAATACATGAGATACAAAACAAATAGAATAATGGTTTTATATTATTAGTTTATTAAACTATCCTGACTGAACAGAACTTGCTTTAAAATATTCACATATTCAATGTGCATTTGAAAAAGAAAAAACTTGTCAAATTAATTATTTGGCATGATTGACAATGTAATTTAAATATCTGATTACCAACAGAGAATATATAAGCCATCACCTTGTCCATTAATGTTGTGTAGCTAATGTGGCAGGTTTCTGCACTTTGTTATCTTCAGAGAACCTTTCAAATGACTTTTTATGTTTTCTGAACGTACACAAGGCACAAAATAAGCAGCTAGAAATAATTCCACCAGTGATGTGATCATTGAGAAAATGTAAATGTAATTAAAAGTTCCAACAAAGATATTCATAGAATTCAAGACATGTACTTTCATAATGTGTGTATGAATGAATATGACTTTCATGCAGAAATAATTTGACTTGGAATTTAAACTTGTTGGAATATATGACAGACAGAATGTCCCTGAACTGATTAGTTTATACAACCAAAGTAACACTGAAGGGTCTAAAAACAAATGAATTTACAACAATTTACACTGATCACCTGCCCTCTAGACACCAGGTCTGGGACATCACATGATGCAGAGCCAGTAAAAGAATGGGGAAGGAAAGGGAGTAGCCATATAGGCTCCCCTTTCCTCATGGGGTCACTGTAACTGCAAGGTTAATACATAAGTTTCTAAGAAGGTTTAGCTACAGGGCTAGAGAGTCAATAGTTTTAAAAAAAAAAAAAAACCCCAGTCAGTAGATTTGATTAAGCTCAGGTGTGTTAGAGAGTTCTGGAAATCTGAGAATCAGTAAGGGATTGGTTAGTGAAATCAGGTGTTAGATCAGGAAAATTCTAGAAGCTGCTTTCTGGTCCATTTAAGGAGCAGTTCCAGGCAGGTTAGTGGTGCGATACCAGAAGATTCCAGCAGGAGGAGCTCACGTATCGTCATGGAAGCCCTGATTCGTCAACTGATCGAAAAAGCCGAGGCTGCGGGAGGGGAAGAATGGATTCGACAGTGTCTTGCCTCACCTTCATATCCTGATCCCGAAGCAAGCAGCACGGAGGACCGATCAGCTGGGCAAACGAACAGCGCGGCGGGACCACACCAACAGCCATGCCCTGGAGCGGAGGGAGCGGTCGCGGGATTCCCCCATCATACAGCGGCGAGGACGGATGACGCCGCAGAAGAAGAAGAGGAGGCTGGTCGGAGGTCAAGCAAGAGAAGACGCCCATTGAGGAGGAGCGCAAGCCCGGATCAACCCGCTTCTGCCCATGGCAGCCAAACTTTTTCTTCTCTCCCTTATAGGAGCCGGCGCACATGCGCAATGACAGAGCCCGGAGAGAGGGGACAAAGCACGCTGGGGACAACAACAGCAACAGGAGAAGTACGCCAGCAGCCCGCCCGTGGTCGGCAGGGGGCTCGCAAGGGCGGAAAGGGAGGACAGAGAGCTGCATGTGTGACCACACAGCCTGAAATCCAACAAGCCGACAGAATCCCTGTGCGGTGTGCATCGCCGGTGTCATCCCCTGGAGTGATCCCTGCTCAGGGGGCAGTTGGTGAGTCAAACACAGCACATCAATTATCTATATTAGCTAAATCCTTAGAACGATTGTTAACTGTAATGCAGGCACAGGCTACAAATCAGCAGGTTCCCAGAGATAACAGTGCAGGGGTTTGGCCAGCTTGTACAGCTGAGCCCATGTGTATATCTAAGTTAGCCAGTGCATCTAATAACAGTAATGTAGAAGCAGTAAGAGGGGTGCAAGTCACAGGGCAAAAAGAGTGCATGCCTTGTTTTCTGTCCCCGCTGGGGTTTCACTTAGCCTCTACAGTAAAGGAAAAGATTTGGAGGGGGGAATATATTGATCTCAGTTCAATTCCTCCCCCTTCAAAAGAACCATCCAGGTTTGATAAAAAAGATGATAGGACAGAGGAGGAGCGTCGCAAAGCTCTCATTAAGTCCTTTTATGGGTGGTTACAATCATTTATAATATACGCTAGTGTGCTTTGTGAAAAATCCCCTGAATTAAGCCCCCTTTTATTTCAACACATTGATATCGTTTTAGAAGCCTACAGGAGTTTCAGTGGCTTGTCATGGTTGCTATACGATGAAGCATTTAGGCAGAAGCTAGCGGTGCAGCCATCTCTACAATGGGGTTCAAAGGATGTTGGCCTATGGCTCAATTTATTTCTGCCTCAAAAACAATCAATTTTTCGCTCAGCTGCAGCTGCAGGGCCCCAGGTATCATCTAATGTAAATTATAAGAAGGGTGTGTGCTTTGCTTACAATGATGCGCATTGCAAATGGATGGCGTCTTGTAAATACAAGCACGAATGCGCTTTTTGTGCTGGGAATCACCCAGTTTCCAAATGTTTTCGGAAATTACAAGCAAATGCAAAGGAAGGTATTTCCAAAAGCAGCAACACCAGTGATGCTCTCAAGCATGCTGCCATGGCTGCTTCTCTATCCAAACCAGCAGATAGCTTCATTGCTAATTAGCGGGTTCACAGTGGGTTTCCAGTTACCTAGTTTTCAAGGTAAAGGTTGTACAGTAGTGGAAAATCTGAGATCTGTTAATGAGGCACCTTTAATAGTAAAAATAAAATTGCTAAAAGAGGTCACGTCAGGAAGGATGGAGGGTCCGTTTGACCATCCCCCCTTTTTGGATTTCAGGATTTCCCCTTTGGGTTTGGTACCTAAGAAAGAGCCAAATGAGTTTCGTTTGATACACCATTTATCATTTCCTTTTGGCAGTTCTTTGAATGATCAAATCAACACTGAGGCTATATCAGTGTCTTATTCATCTTTTGATTTAGCAATTGAGAAGATACGGTTGCTAGGGAAAAATGCTTTGATGGCAAAGGCAGATATTCGATCAGCCTTTCGGCTTCTTCCTTTGCACCCAGATTGTTTCAACTCACTCGGTATATGTTTTGACAATAAATTTTACTTTGATAAAGCATTGCCGATGGGCTGCTCAATTTCTTGTTTTTACTTTGAAGCTTTCTCAACATTTATAGAATGGGTGGTAAGTATGGTATCACATTCCACCTTTATTATTCATTATTTGGATGACTTTTTATTTTTAGGCCCGGAAGGTTCAGAGGACTGCGGTCAGCTATTATCTTCATTCAAATTAGTATGCCAACATTTTGGGATACCATTGGCGGAAGATAAAACTGTTTTTCCTACAACATGTATTGATTTTTTGGGTATAACACTGGATTCGGTCACCATGGAATTTCGGTTGCCTGGTGAAAAAATCGGCAAATTATCCCAATCTTTGCATTTTTTCTTGGGTAGAAAAAAGGTGACATTGAAAGAAATGCAGTCCCTTTTGGGGCAATTGGCATTTGCCACTAGGGTTCTTCCCATGGGTAGGGTTTTTTCCAAAAGATTGTATGCTGCCATTTCAGGATTAAAGAACCCGTTGGCCCATATCAGGCTATCTTTAGAGATCAAGCAGGACTTGATGGTCTGGTTGCAATTTCTGGAGCAATTTAATGGGAAAACCATGTGGCAGCATGATTTTGTGCTGGACAAGGATTTTCACCTTGAAACAGATGCAGCTGGCTCGGTTGGCTTTGGGGCGGTTTGGAGAAACCATTGGTGCGCTGCTGGTTGGCCTCACAGGTGGGTCATCAATGGGTTCTGCAGAAATATAGTATTATTAGAGCTATTCCCAGTGGTAGTGGCATTGGAAATATGGGGCAGTTTATTCGCCAATAGAAGGTTGCTGGTGAGCACTGACAACAAGGGAGTAGCCTTTGCAGTTAACAGTTTGTCATCTAAATCTCCTCCCGTGGTTTCTTATTTAAGATATTTGGTTTTTCTGTGTTTAAAATGGAACATCTGGTTAAAAGCGAAATACGTCCCAGGAAAGAATAACGTCGTTGCTGACGCTCTTTCTCGCCTGCAGATGGACCGGTTTTTCAAGCTGCTGCCAGAAGCGGATCCAGTGGGGGTAATCTTCCCTTCCCGTTTATGGGAGATAGCATAATTTTCCAAAACATCCAGGACTCTGTGGCGGCTTCTACCTGGAAGAGCTACAGTTCTTCATGGTTATTGTGGTCAATCTTTTTAGCATTGATGAGTCTGTCTTTATCTAATCATTCGGAGGACCTAGTACTTCTGTTTCTACAATCATTAATGTTGAAACAGTATTCTTGGTCTCACATTAGTAAGACATTATCAGGGGTGTCATTTTTTCTGCGCCTTTATAATCTGCCGACTTGTCACAGTTTTTTCTCGGTGCGGCAGGTGCTAAAGGGATACAGGAAGAATAATTTTAGAAAGGATATGAGGTCCCCAATTACCCCGGCTATATTAGCACGGATTTGTGGGATAACTTCAGAAGTATGCTTTTCTGCTTATGAGGCTGTCCTTTTTAAATCTGTGTTTACGCTCGCATTCTTCGGTGCGTTTCGGATTTCTGAGATCCTTCCTGCATCAAAGAGAAGTAACATAGGCATGTTATTATCTAATTTGTTTATGGGTTCAGATAATATAAAGTTATTTATAGCTACAAGTAAGACGGATGCGGTTGGTGTTGGTAATTGGGTGGCTTTAAAGAGGTATAGTGTTGAGAATATCTGCCCAGTAAGGACCCTTCAGGCTTACATGGCAGTTCGCCCGCCCAGTTCAGGGTTTTTGTTCATTCACAAGGATGGTTTAACAGTAACAGTTTACCAGTTTTCATCAGTATTGAAGAAATGTTTAGCAAAACTTCAGTTGAGCAACACTAAAATAACGACTCACTCGTTTCGAATAGGAGCAGCCACAGAGGCTGCCAGGATTGGTCTAGAGGAGAGTACAATTAAGAAGATTGGTAGATGGAGGTCAGATTGTTACAAATTATACATTCGTCCATATTAATTAATTATTTTGTTTCAGGTCCCCTACATACAGTCTGGATTATAGGGCATTCTTTTATTTTTTGGGCACAGAAGAGAGCTGCTGATAGAATATATTCGGAGAATTTGGGCCTGAACCCTGCAGCCTTCCGGATTCATTGGTATGGTCGTAGGGGAATGATGTGGGAGGATTTGTTGTTTGAATTAAGTAGGCTATACGCTTTACATGAGGCTCCAGATATAATAATTATACATGTTGGTGGTAATGACATTGGGAAGTTAAAGACATTTGATCTGATTACCGATATGAAGGATACATTTAAGTTTTTACGTTTAGCCTCTCCAAATACGGTGTTTGGGTTCTCAGAGATAATTCCACGTCTGAGGTGGTTGGAATCCGCAGTTTTCAAGCCAATAGAGAAGGTCCGCAAGCGGATAAATAGAGCCATGGCGAAGTTTCTGAGCGATGGTATGGGTTTTTCATTTCGGCACCATGAGCTGGAGGGCGGTTTACAGGGTCTATATAGGGATGACGGGGTGCATCTATCGCCCATAGGTCTAGATATCTTAAACACAAATTTGCAAACATGCATAGAGTTGGCCGCGGTTTGGGGGGTTGGGGACGGGAGGGGTGCTGCAAGCCCCCCTCCCGTCGGTTTGGAGAATTAAGGAAAGTCAAGTTCAAGTAATAATCAGCTCGAGTCTCAGTGGCTGGGTTGAGTACGGGTATTGATAAACACTTGGTTGGAAAGTATGTTTTAAAAGTTAAAATTGGTGGATTATGGATTTATGTTTTGAAAACCAGTGAATCAGGCCGTGGCCAATAATTATCCAAAAAAAAAATAATAAAAAAAAAATAATAATAATATATATAAAAATAAATGTTACATGGAGATTAATAAAATTGGTTGTTTAAGTTATAACTTGCTCTGGTGTTTTTTGTGCTCTATGCATGTTTGCGGGGGTATGCATGATGCATGTGATCCCATGGGGAAGGAAAGGGAGTAGCCATATAGGCTCCCCTTTCCTCATGGGGTCACTGTAACTGCAAGGTTAATACATAAGTTTCTAAGAAGGTTTAGCTACAGGGCTAGAGAGTCAATAGTTTAAAAAAAAAAAAAAAAAAAACCCCAGTCAGTAGATTTGATTAAGCTCAGGTGTGTTAGAGAGTTCTGGAAATCTGAGAATCAGTAAGGGATTGGTTAGTGAAATCAGGTGTTAGATCAGGAAAATTCTAGAAGCTGCTTTCTGGTCCATTTAAGGAGCAGTTCCAGGCAGGTTAGTGGTGCGATACCAGAAGATTCCAGCAGGAGGAGCTCCCCACCCTACCCCCCCCCCCCCATCTTTTTCCCGTCACGGCCAATTCATGTGGTAGGCTCCCTCTGGTGAATTGCCAGAGGGGAGAATTAAGGAAAGTCAAGTTCAAGTAATAATCAGCTCGAGTCTCAGTGGCTGGGTTGAGTACGGGTATTGATAAACACTTGGTTGGAAAGTATGTTTTAAAAGTTAAAATTGGTGGATTATGGATTTATGTTTTGAAAACCAGTGAATCAGGCCGTGGCCAATAATTATCCAAAAAAAAAAAAAAATAATAATAATATATATATAAAAATAAAAAATGTTACATGGAGATTAATAAAATTGGTTGTTTAAGTTATAACTTGCTCTGGTGTTTTTTGTGCTCTATGCATGTTTGCGGGGGTATGCATGATGCATGTGATCCCATGGGTCTTATGATTTTGTAAGTAGATGACCAACACCCAGGAGACAGCAACTTTGCAAAAACCGTATTAAAAGTTGTAAGAAAGGCTTCAAATGCTTGTCCTGTTTACAGGACAAATCTAAGATTAGGGCAGCTGCCCAAGGCCATACAGCTTGGAAGGACTATTCCTCTTGCTACTGCTCATCACTAACATTTAAATTATATTAGGGGCTAGTATTGTACATGTGTTACTGCTGGTAACATACTTGCAACTAGCATTAGAGGTTGCCAACAAAGTGTGATAAATGTCAAATTTTGTCATTAGGTTCTACATTTGCATTGGAAACTTTTATTAGATATCTCTAAATCTATAAAAACTGAAATTCAGCACTCCTTAAAGAGCAATTTCACTTTTGTTGAAAAAAATAAATAAAAATTCCCTTTGGGTGATCACTGTAACTTACAAGGATTTTACCACATTATGTTTCAGATTCCTCCCTTTTGTTGCTGTGAGGAAATAGCCGTTTGTTTGTCTATATATGAAATATATGCAAAGTGAATCTGAAAGGGAGTGACTTTTTCGTTATCAACCAGCTGATGAACCTGCAGTTTTCGAATGAGGAAATGCAGGGTCTGAATGCCTTTAGACATGACTGACCTTTTGAGAGCATCTCACCAAAAATGACATTTTTGTTGCAGAGTATGCCTAAAATCTGACTTGTATCTTTTGGAGTCACTCCCTGGGTCTGTTTGGTAGATTGAGCAGCTATTTTGAATGAATGAATGAGTGAGTGACTTGTATAGCGCTACACATGCGAACTGAATCGCCTCTAGGCGCTTTTGCAGCCAGTGTCTGCTTGGCTGGTGCGGTCATTTTACCCCATAGGATCTTGACACGCTTGGGACACACAGTCGTACACACATATATACTGGGCCAATTTGGACAAGATCCAATTAACCTACCAGCATGTCTTTGGAGTGTGGGAGGAAACCAGAGTACCCGGAGGAAACCCACGCAGACACAGGGAGAACATGCAAACTCCAGGCAGATGGTGTCGTGGTTGGGATCCGAACCAGAGACCCTTTTGCTGCTAGGTGAAAGTGCTAACCACTACACCACTGTGCTGCCCTTTTGGGTCTTGGTTCTCTGCTGTGACCATTTGGGTGGAACAAAGCCATCACTTGCCCTGACTATCCCTCCTGCGACTAATCACATACAGCTCTTGCTTCCTTTATGGGGACCCCCTCTGCTGAGTCTTGATTGGATCCTAGTCCTAGGATACTTGCCTTTTAGATTGGTATTCATATAATTACATTTAAACTGGTGTGGTAGCATATATCTCCTGAAGAAGCCTATAAACTGGCAAAACATGTCAGGATTGATACACCATGACAAGCAGCAGTAAATAACTCACATTTGGATATCCAATATGAAACAATCTAATGATTTTAACAAATCATATTTCCTCTTTTTCTATTGTCTTTTAATATGAATTAGATAAATCAACTAAGTTATTTTTATCAGATGTTGTGACTTTGTAAGTGTTACTAAACCCAGGACCCTGCATTCACTATATCTGGTCTCCCACAGTACACAGAACATGGAAATACAATTATTTTTCTCATCAGCAGTATATAGCAGCCTTGTGACTTCTATCAGTTCCTAGAACGCTTGTAGGAGGAGTTTTCATTTCCCCCTGATCCTCTGTCTGGACATGCCTGGACAGTGCTGATTGGCCCTGTACTGATCACATGCACTCTCCTAAGAAAAAAAAACTCACACCAAACTGAGCATGTGCAGCCCTGTCCCCTGGCTTTGTAAATATCAGGTTATTTTTTGGAGACAGTGAAAGAGGAGGATCACAGAAGACAGGATCAAACAGCCTTTATAAACAATGCAAAGGATTGACCCCTTAAGTTCCACATTGAGTACAACAAGCATGTGTTACTGCATATACAGAACCGATTTTACTGTTGTAGGTTTAGTAACACTTAGTGGCACCTAAAAAATTAAAGCTCATTTCTAGAGCAGTGGTTCTCGGCCTCAATCCCTAACAGGCCATGTTTTCAGGTTTTCCTTTACTTTGCACAGCTTCTTTAAATCAATATCAATGGCATGGTATTGATAAGAGATATTTTATCTAAGGGAATTTCCAAAAGCATGGCCCGTTGGGGTTACTTGAGGACTGGAGTTGAGAACCACTGACCTAGATCAGTGTTTCTCAACTCCGGTCCTCAGGGCGCCCCAACAGGTCATGTTTTCAGTATTTTCCTCAGATGAAACGGCTGTGGTAATTACTAAGGCAGTATAACGGATCAAATCACCTGTGCAAAATAATGGAAAGCCTGAAAACATGACCTGTTGGGGCACCTTGAGGACTGGAGTTGAGAAACACTGATCTAGAGGATCTTTTTGTGTCCTGTGTATAGAACAACTCCAAGTTGACATATTGCATTGCATTTTACAGAAAATTACAGGGCTGCAGATTGAAAAGGAAAGGTAATTTAATAACATTCAATTACAATATGGCTTAAGGATTGTAGAAGCTTTTTTCCCCTATAGAAAGTGGAGTTACCCCTTTAAACAACTTAAAAATATTCTTGTAGAGTGCTGCTACTTGAAACCAAGTGAAAACTGTCAAGACCCCTTATCCAGAGCAGCCTAGTTGGATTGTGGGGGAAAAAAAGATTAGGTTCAGTGTCATTTATAAGTGTGCTTCAAGAGACGCAATATGTAGAATGTCTTAACAAGCCCCCTCTGGTTAACTGGTTCTCATACAGATCATGTGATTTCATTATTTAAGAAAAAAAACACTTAACTTGATTAAAAGGAGAAGTACAGCTCCTGTGGATCACAGGAGTGCTGTTAATTCTGCACTCCTGTGACCCGCTTTCAGCTGACAGTGGGCAAAAGCCCGCTGTTGGCTGATGTCATGGAGCCGTTTCAGGCTGGGGAGAGATCGTGACCATATGGTTAGGATCTATCCAGATGTCTGGATTGGCACCTGGCTCAGCCTCTCAGCAAGCCACAGAAAGCATGAGCAGGCTGCTCCTGCCCCCACCCCCCCTACCCAGAGCTCCAGTGAGCATGGGGGGGGCGCAGAGCAGACAGCAGTGATTGAAAGTCACTAGCTCTCTGCTCACAGAGCATGGAGCCGGCAGGGGACCGATGCTGCATTCACCCAAGTAAAATTAAAAATAAAACTTCTCTTTTAAGTGTGCAAAGTATGTGTTGTGATTTCACTCTGACTTTACTGGCTGCATACTTGTTCAAGAGCAATGTTTCAAAGTATTACATTTAGCAATAGGCAGATGGCATTTTAAGAGTAAGCCTGCATACGTCTCTCAAACATTTTAACAATAATAAGTGCAGTCTGAAACAGAAGACAAACTGCAGTAATACTGGACAACTGATAAAGGCATGAAGCACCAATATAAGCAGTGCTTTAAAATGATTTTCTAAAGGTTACTACCCCACCTAATTAATAGATATTTATGTGTTCTAGCATACCCTTTTTTGCCTAGCAGATGCCCCAACTACTTGTCCATCTAAGCAATACAATGTACCGACCTAGAGGATGATCTGGCAGAGGACCAGGTAAAAAAATAAAAGATCTATAAAAATTAAGCTTTTAATGACAAAACAATATATTATCTTGAACAGCACACTTATTATTATATAAGTAACTATTAAAGTATATAACTACATGAAACCTAATTGACCACATTCATTTTTTTTTATTCTGCCTTGACATACAAAGTACATTTCTGTGCCTGCAACACTTTGTATTCAGGGTGGCAGGTTGGCAAACTTTCAGCTAATTATTGATTTGCACTTTCAGTAATGTTAATAAATACATTCTAGAATTTATCTAGTGCCTTTTAAATATTTTATATAATAGAGCAATTGTTTTGCAAGAGCGAAGACTGAATTTTGGTTACAATTAAACCAGTGTCTGATTACTTCCTAACCACTACAACAACAAAAAAAAAAGAAGTATTCTTAAAACTGTATGTAGTGATAATATTCATTAAAAAATGCCTCAGTGACAGGGGTTGGGAGGACATCTATTAGGTGTGCTTAAAGCCTCATACACACGATCGGACTTCAAACAAACTTTTCCATGGATTCTTGTTCGAGGGTGGGGTTGGCCGTGAACTTGGTATGCATACACATGGCAGGACTTTTTCAGCCAACAAACATGAACGTAGTAACGTAACTGACGTACTACGTGGTTTTTCTGCTCTTTAGTGCCACCCTTTGGGCAACTTCTGCTATTGCTGGTTGATCTTTTGCATTGGTTCTGAGCATGCGTGTTTGTACTTTGGACTTAAGTCTGATGGATTTCTGTACACACGATCGGACTTTGTACCATCGGACTTTTGTTGCCGAAAAGTTTGTTTGCAGAGCGAACATTTGTCCGATGAAAACCGAAAAAAGTTTGTCCGATGGAGCGTACACGCAGTCGGATTTTCTGAAAAACCTGTGAATTTTGAAGTTTGTTGTCAAAAAGTCAGATCGTGTGTATGGGCCTTTAAAAGTTGCAAGAAATGTTCTTGTTTTTTGTACTATTTAAACCAGGTGCATAAAAATGGGATCATTATGTTCCAGGTAGTTTTATAGTTTGTCCTATTCTCTATTACTGTCAACTTTCCTGGTTAGCTTGTCTACATGTAAATGTGGAAAAAAATATACATGAAGACATTAAATGGAAAAAAAGTAATTAATTGATTGAATTTTATCAGCAAATGTATTAACCAAATAGTTAAAGTTTTACAATAGTGGTCTTTTAATTAGATCTAATAGCCCTAATTGTTATGATTGGGAAACCATTTTCACATATTTAAGAGAGACAAGAACATTGGATACTCACAATCTGCAATTATTGTAGTGGCACAAAACCAATTTACAGTGCATAAAAAAACACATTAGGGGCAAAATATGAACGGATATATATGCCAGCAAGAAAGGCCTACATAGAGTATTTGTTCAATGGTTGCCCTTAAAAACCATGTTACCATAGTCCAGCTCAACCTATACAGCATTCCAGTTGTACCTAACTTGTATGCGGCCCAGAATGAAAGCACCGTTATGGGTTAAACCAGATGAAACCGTGTACAGTGATTTTTTTCCCCCTATCTTTCTAATTCTCAGCTCACACAAGCGCTGGGTGAAAAGGGGAAATCTACATATCAATGTGTGTGCAGATGAAACAATTCAGCTGCAATGCTGTGCCAAGGCTAGATGAACTGTGCTTTCAGTCACACAACACCATGACTCCTTGCACCTACTGGCACCAGCCCGTCAGACTCTATTCCATGCTCTTTTTTCCAAATGCCGATGAAATGAACCCTCACTGAGAAAAAGCCTCCTTTCACATGCTAAATGACTCCAATGAACCCGCTTTATCATCATAAACTGAAACCAGGGGCCCCAAGGGGACAAAACCTTTGGGGTGTTAAATGGGCAATCTCCAATCTCCATTACTTTAAAAAAAGAAGGCAACCCTTTCACCGTGTACTTTTGCCAAAAGATAATCTGTTGCTATAACAGCATGATATTTTCTGTAACACAAAACTATTCCACAGCCATGTCATAGAAAAGGGGTCTTAAAAACAAAGTAACAGCATCCCTTTAAATATGGCAACAGAAGCAAGACAGACATCACATACAGCAGTTTTAGACATACACTATTGCCAAAAGTATTGGGACACCTGCCTTTACACGCACATGAACTTTAATGGCATCCAGTCTTAGTCTGTAGGGTTTCAATATTGAGTTGGCCCATCCTTTGCAGCTATAACACCTTAAACTCTTCTGGGAAGGCTGACCACAAGGTTTAAAAGTGTGTCTATGGGAATGTTTTCCCATTCTTCCTTCAGGCACTGATGTTGGATGAGAAGGCCTGGCTCACAGTCTCTGCTCTAATTCATCCCAAAGGTGTTCCATCATGTTAAGGTCAGGACTGTGCAGTCCAGTCAAGTTCACCCCCAAACTCGGTCATCCATGTCTTTATGGACCTTGTTTGTGCACTGGGGCGCAGTCATGTTGGAACAGGAAGGGGCAAACCCCAAAAACTGTTCCCACAAAGTTGGGAGCATGAAATTGTCCAAAATGTCTTGGTATGCTGATGCCTTAAGCGATCCCTTCACTGGAACTAAGGGGCCAAGCCCAACCTCTGAAAAACAACCGCACACCATAATCCCCCTCCACCAAATGATTTAGTGGGGTGGGGGGGGCAATACTTTTGGCAATATAGTGTGGTAAAGCGAGTAGGCTAGATGAGCAGCAGGAACTATTCTCCCTTTAAAAACTTTAATGCAAGAGACCTGTGATACTGAATTGCATACACCTAATATCAGAGGAAACATGGCTCTGACATTCATTGTGTAGAGATAGCTTATAGCGAACTTGTCAGTATAAAAATACAATCATTGTTAATATCTTTTGTAAGTGGTTACATAGCTGCCATACTAATTATTTGGTTTCTCCGGTTCCCTAGATCAGTAAATCTGTCATAAAAGCTGAAGGATAATCATAACAACTAGGCAACTATGAAACTCCAATAAAAATATGTGCACCAACTTTATTAAAGCCACTTCAAAAGCAAGCCTTAACCCCTGGCACTTTGTTTGAATCTCCTCTGCTGTCCTAAACTATAATCTATAAACTAAACTATAATCTCTTACCAAATGTGTTTTTATATTTACCCAAGTAACATTCCAGGCTACCTCTGGGTCCAGGCCTCTACATATTACATGTTGGAAGGGCAGGGGGGGCTGGGGGTGAGATCTCAACGTATTTATTATCATCCAGCAATTATGTTCAGACAGAGCCAGCCAATCAGAAAAACAAAATACTTAAGGGGTAGTACTTCAGCTCAACTGAGAGTTTTGTCAGCTTTAAAGTGGTTCTAAAGGCAGAAGGTTTTTTACCTTAATGCATCAAAATAAAAATAACCTTCTGACGGAAGCAGCCTCTCCCCAATTCTTACCTGAGCCCCATTTCTATACAGCGATGTGCACGAGAGCTTTCCAGGGACTCTCCCTCCTCATTGGCCGAGACAGCCATTGGCTCCCGCTGCTTGGTCAAATTATTTCTTGCCCCAAGTAACCCCTGAGCCTGTCCTCAACCAGGCACACCCCCCCTTTTGTTCTATCAAAGTCAGTGGGGTCAATGAACAGAGCAGAGAGATTGGGTGGGCTGAGCCATGGCTCTGTGTCTGAAGTGACACACAGAGCAGATGCTCGGGAGCGAGTCTGCTCGGGTGCCCCCATAGCAAGCTACTTGCTGTGGGGGCTTTCGGTAGGAGGAAGAGGATCTGAACTGCGCTGTGCAAAACCACAGCACAGAGCAGATAAGTATAAAATGTTTGTTATTTTTATACAACATAAAAGACTTTAATATCACTTTAAGTTGACAGCGCGAAAAAAAAAGGCTTCACCTGTTCTCCATTTTTAAACTGCCAGCAGGTCAATTACCTAATTTTTACATTACCAAATTGAATGGTAATTTCAATCTGAACTGGATAAGCTCTGCCTGTGTTTCTCGATATCATTCACTTAATGTATTCATTACTTTTTACACAGCTTAGTACAGTGTGTGTAAAATGTTTTTCATCAATTTATTTACTTTTTCAAATACAAGACCGAATGATTGATGACATAGAAATTAACGATTATTACACGTGTATGTGTTGGTGATTTATTTATGTGTAGCGCCCTTGCTCCCAATGAGTGGGCGCTATGTGTGAAAATTATAGTTGTCTGAGCAATAGTTTGGCTCAGAAGGATTGTGTTACAAATTATACTCGGTTTCAGTTCAGCTGGTTGCATGATTTTCCTCCTGACAGTGGGTGTAGCTGTCACCACTGGTCAGGATAGGAAAGGTAACAGGCTGAATGCATTGGGTATCTTTCTCAGAAGCGGCTCAGGGGCATGGTCAACCCACTGTGCATTCTGGGAGAGGGTACTTAAGAGACAGACACCATTTTGTGGGGTCGTCGTTCGTTGGTGCTGGGCACCACCCGCCCGATCCTGACCTGAGGGCCCTCATGGCCTCAGGGAAGTGCTGGCAGTTTCCACCTCCGTTACTGAGATGTAGGCCCAGGAGTTACTGGGGGCCTACTGATCTGGGGATAATCCTGTGTCACCTTGCCTGCTGGAAGGGACCAAGCAATTGAGGACTCAACTGGAGGATGCATCCGGATCATAATTTACCTCACAGTGCTGCCGGAACGGCTGGAAGATCCTGGCACTGAGAGCTGTGTTCTTTATTCAGAAGGTAACCCAGGGAAGGGTTACACCAAGTTTGTGGCAGAGACTATATGTGATCGAGCTACGCATCGGTTGCTAGGCCGGTGAGATTGGGCCTATCCGGTGTTTGCCGAGTCCAGCGTGGAGACAGTTGTTCCTCTGGACCTAGGAAAATTCCTGTGATCCGCAACTAAGGTACCCGAGTCCTCCCCATCCCTTCAACCCCCTCTGTTGGAAACTTTATTCAATAAAACCCTTGAAAGAGACTGTGTTGGTGCAAACTTCTTCTGGATAACTCTTCAAGGAGAACCCCTGAGACGAGCATACGGAACAGTAAGGTAATGGCAGGCCCAAATCCAAACCAGCAGCTCCTACAGGGGTAGTGCTACATATGCGTTTTCCACAAAAGCAACAAAAAAGTGAGCTCTTCATATGCAGCATCAATGCTTGCACTTGCTGAGTTAAGAGTAGGTAAATCGAGTCAATAAATAAAATATAAAAAAAATTCAGCTGTCACTTGTGATGGGTAAGCAGGTGTCAGGTCACCTTAGTTGCCAGATGACAGATGCACACCTTAGGTCAGGAGTGCACCACAAGGTAGTGAACCCTATGGCTTACTGCTGTGGATGGAACACTGGGTGGTAAGGATGGCAGATCCACTGGAGCACAACAGGGATCCCAGAGGGAGCTAGAGCCCAAGATTCCCCAGGGCGCGGAGTCTAAGATCCAGCAGGTTTTCACCAGAGCCTCTAGAGGTGAGGATGGCCTAAGCTGCAGCTGGATCCAGGTCGCGGCTCCCAGAGTCCCCTAGCTCACGCTCCGTGGGGTATAGAGGATAGAGGGGAAGCAGGAGATCAGGATACAAGAGATAGTGAGGAGATAAGCCAAGGTCAGGGCGACAAGCAGACAAGGATAAACAAAGGACAAGCCAAAGGTCAAGGTCACAAGCAGACAGTGATAGTCGAGAATAAGCCAATATCGTTAACACAGAGACAGACGTAGCACACGGCAAGCAGGAACCCAAACACACAATGCTTAACCAAACAAACGTTGATTAGCAAGGCAGACTTGCAGTGCACAGGTTAATATAGAGTTCTCCGATGGGGCCTGGGGTGGAGCCATATTGGGAGGAGAGATTATAAAAGCAGCCAGGTGAGAGTGTCTGGCCTCTAAGGTGAGCACATGGGGAGGAAGGTAAGCTGACAGACAAACATTACTGCATATCCATGACAGCAGGGTCCCCCTGGATGTGTGTTTAAGGTGCTGGAGGCTTGAAGTAGGGAATTCTTGTAGCCCAAAGAATAAGTGTAAAGCCTGACTTCTGGCCTATCCCCAACTCTTAAAGAACAACTCTAGAAAGTATAAATTATCATACAGTGTAGTGGAATGTAAGTAATATACTGTACCGTTTACACTTACTTCCGCTGTGTCCTTTGGCAAATAGAAAGCTCTGACAATTAATAACAATTTTAAAATTTAAGTAGTTGCCCTCAAAGGTCTTTATTAGGCAGACTACTTTCATAGATATTGTAAAGCTGATTGCAGACTCGTATGTGGCTCATAAGCTGTATGCATCACCCACAGTACTGCATGATAGTCCACAATCTGAAACATAGGTAATCTTTTTTTTAACACAACTTTAAGTTGCAGAACAAAAATGAATGATGTTAGTGGAGTAAATTATTAAACCTTTTGTTAATCACCTTCCAAGTAATACGAGTCGTCTGCTAGCCTGACGTTCCTAAAGAAAAGTGGTCATATGATTAGCTGACTGATCTTGTGCATGAAAGAGTTAAAATGTCATGTCAAACAACAAGGTTTGGCACAGCCCCAGAAGGCACATGGGAACCGGGGCAGCTGAGTTATAAAGGCCCGATTGTAGCAGCCCACTGGATTGGAAATGACTTGTAGGCCTAATGAAACAAAACTTTGGCAGGAAAACAGAATGAAAGGAATGAGACAATAAAAGGCAGGAACAAAGGGAGCAGAGTTGTTTCAGCTTAGCAAAATAAGCTCACTTTGTTGTTGGGAAAAGCCAAAGCCGATTAGGATAAACCAATGACTAAGCACAAGTCTTCCAAACTAATTACATAGTTCACCATCTGAAGTGTGATTGTAAGCTTAAAATATGAGGGACTACTTTATATCCTTAAGATACTGCACCTGAAAATACTGCACCTGAAATCTCCATAGCATTGGGATCTATGCTGGAAGACAGCGTAATGCCATAATGCCACACTCTAAGGCTGATGTCACACTCGCAATCCTGTTTCTAGCGAGAACCCACCAGCAAGACGATTGCTAGAATATGCAGGAAGAACATTGACTTGCTTTGTATGTGTCACTAACCCGCTGCCAAAGGCAATTAAAAAGAAACACAAACAAAACACTGCAGAACGTTTGCCACTGACAAGAAAGCAATGCCTCAGCCTTTCAGCCAGCAACACATGCAAGCAGGTAAGTGTTTTACCTGCTTGCTGTGTCCACCATAACAATTCTGCTATTGCCAAATTCTCACCAGCATCCAGATTGCAAGCATGACATCATCCTAGGGGTTGTAGTGAACAGGGGAAGATTTCATTTCTATAGAATATCTGGATAGTGGAGGGATTTTAAGTAACTTGAGATAACCTACTAGAACAAAAAAGTTGGGGCTGCTATTGCTTACTTGTTTCTGTGGGTGCAGATTGCAGGGCTATCATCTTCTTCACCCTGGTCTCACCTCTTAGTGAGTTACTGGCCAAGATCAAGCATGGGCATATCAGGTAAATTGGTACTGATATACATATGCTTGCACTCATATCAGTGGCGTTCTAAATAGCAAAGACAGCCAAGGAGTTTGCACATTTAAAAACAGGTTTCTTTTAAATGCTGTGGTGACAAAAAATAAATTCTATAGTTTGACAGGGCAGTTTAGACAAATATAAGCTATAAAAAGATTTTGCTGTATAAATAAGAAAGTGATGTGATCTAAAAAAATACCCCAAATGAGTTGATATTTGCAGCTATCACACTTTGAAATTATTGGGAGTAAACGGAAACCAGGCTGGATCAGTGCTAACACCCATTATTTTATCATTCTAACAGACACATGAAACACAGGAAGGAAAGCTTTTCCTTTTTTCTGATTCAGACACATTCATCTACCTAGAACATGCTGGGGAGAAGGAGTGACCACACACAGGTTTTTAATCAGTACAGGGTTTTGAGATATATAGACTTTTATATCATATATATTCTGTGTGCTCAATGTTCCATAACATTTTTTCTGCGGAGGCATCTTTTTTGATGCTTCGGCTGATTTTTTGACGTGCTCCCATGCATGCGTCCCATATTGGTTTGTGATCAAGCCAGAGTTCCGTTTTGGGGTGGCCGTTTTCTTTCTCTCTATCTAGGATTCCTTCTTTTTCAATTTCACATGTGCATATCTGGTGCCGGGGAGGGGGTTTTCCAATGGAATTTATCCCCCACCATTTTTTCCTGGGCAGAAGAAACTTTTTTGTTCCTCCCGTAGGCTTAAAACGGCACCGGTGGTGTTAGTCCCTGGTCCGCTCCCCGTCCATATACAATTGTTCTGGGATAAGGATCTATATCCTGGGCACGAGTTTACAATGGTAAACTGGTGCTAATATTCAATGTCTGATTGCCCCACGGCAATTTAGTTCCATCTTTTCCATCTAAACCATTTTTTCCATCTGGCATCCCTTTACTTTGCCCACATTCAAGATGGCCGTCTATGCACTTCCTGCGGTGCGGGACGGATCGGAATGGGGACTGATTTAGCAGAGGGGTCGTTTATCATACCCTTGCTTCCATAGCGGGGTATGATGGGTGACGCTATAGCGGTTCAATGATGCGGCCGTGGGCTTTTTCATGCCGCGCTCCCTTGGTGTTTTGCTGCTGATATGCAATGATGGCAGACGCACCGCTGATTGGTTTGGTTGCGTCATGTGATCGGCGCCTGACGTGGCTTGACCTGGGAAGCGTGGCGTTTCCATGGCTACATGAGGCTCTGCTCTATGAGCAGGTGCGTCATGTGACCTGGTCTGGACCAATCAGACATAGCAGAGGGATATAAAGGACGCCAAAGGAGTTATATGGTGTCATTCTTTCCCTCTGCTGGCAGGCAGAGGATGTTTCTGTATGGACCTCTACTGCATGGAAACTTTTTTGGATAATTATCGGGATTTCTGATCCTTTTGACAGGTAATACTCAAAAACTTTTGGAGACGTTTTATTTAAAAGAGGGAAGAACTTTTCTTCTCTTTTGATTGATACAATTTTTATTGTTTTCTTTAATTATTTTTAGGACATATATCTTTGGACTCAAGCATCCTTTGGTCCTGTCTCTGTACATGAGTTATACTTGCCTGATGAATCTGAATCCTAGATTTCCATTTTTCCATCTACAGGTACCACATTCTCTCTAGGGATAATTATTTTATTCCCCAACAGAATTACATCCATACTTATGTATGTTATTTATTATTTTTTGTTTAAGGCACCTATTTTGGACCAATTTATTTAGATGTCCGTACTTCTTATATGGACATGTGTTCTGACAGAGGGTTTTCCTGGCATTTTGAGGGCATCGGGGAATCTACCCCTGGAGTTTCTGGAACCTGGGATGCATGTATGGGAACATTGATGGAATAATTTATATATGATTTTTTGTGTAAGTTTGTTTCCTTTGTATTGCATTTTATATAATGGTTGAAATTAAAGTGAAAACTTATCTTATTGTTTCTGTATTTAACAGAAATTTGATCTCTTAGAAGCAAATGCATTTGAAATCCCTGATGAAGGACAATTACAGTTTGAAACGCGTTGGATAAGCCTCTCTTGATCTGCTTCCGGCGGGAGCGGTCAATCAGGCTACTGTATTGCTTCTTGAAAGATTTGTAATATGTTAGATTTATGTAGTTATTGTACAATATCCATGTTTATATGTGCCTTTTTGTACAATTTTGTAATTTTATATATGTGTCCGTTTTATACGGTTTTGTTACAAATAAATATTCAGATATTTTTAAATTGAGGTTTTTCCTCCCCCCCTTTTTTTGCATTGCCTCCAAAATCCCAACAACAGAGGTTTTCTCATTTTCCACAATCAGTACATTACTTATCACATACTATGTATGATGGTTAGATCCAGTCTAACAACCTGGAGGCACTTTTAAGGAGACATGGAACATGGGGTTTCCTTATTATTACAAATGATGGTTAGCCTAAAGTTGTACTAAGCCCTCAGCATTTCTTAGTTTGAAACATTGAGCACACAAACAAACATCCCACCAGTAAACTATTTGTTAAAGTTCTTACTCCAGCACTTTCAGTGCTGCTGACTCCTGCTCTCTAGATGCTGCTTCCCTGAACTTATGGTCTCCAAAGGAAAGAGTTAACAATGGTCAGTGTAGTCTGGAGCCAGACTGTTAAGTTAGAGAAGAGAGGGGGGAGGAGGAGGAGGGAGGAGGAGTAGGGGAGTGCCTTGCTGTCCTAAGCTATGGGGCTATGTGTTTCTATTGATGCACACAGTGTAGGGAGACAACTCTAGTTCATGTATGCAAAGATGGCTGTAAAAAGCCACACAAACAGGAAACCTGGGGCAGCAGTCATGACACCAGCTTAAACTTGAACATAGGGAAGGATTAAAAGTTAAAGAAGCTGTATGCTCAGTAAGTGAAAAATTAGCTGGTAAAAATGCCTAAAAAAAAAATCAGGGTATACCATGTCTTTAATACACAGTATATACAGTGGCGGCTGGTGTTTCTTTTGGGAGGGGGGTATATACAGTGGCGGCACCCCCCTTTCCCCATCGGTCATCCAGCCCCATACTTACCCCATCTAGGTCGCGGGCAGGCAGCGCTCCTACGGGCAGCTGCTTCCATCACGTCTCCTCCTTCTCCTCTGCATCACGGCAGCTTCCTCCATTCATCTCCTCCCTCTTCCTCCTCCTAGGCGTCCAATAGGATCGCCTGTCGTTTCAGCCAATTGGGTCTCAGGACCCGCTTCCTGATTGGCCGAGAGAAGGATCAGTGTGATAGAGAATATTCATTCCCTATTGTCACACAACTGGGTGGGCAAGGGGCACTGTGCTCTGCACCCCAAGCCCAGCCTTTTTTTAAGCCTATTAGAGCCTCTGTGCTTCAAAAAAATAAATAAACCCCATTGGAATTTATGTGTCTGGCGACCTGCATGTAGATTAGGGAGCGGAAAGCATGGATGGGGTAGGGGGCGGCACCCGTACGCCCCTAATGAACGGCCACCACTGAACATTTAAGCAAACATGCCAATTTGTGTCCAGCAATAGGTAAATAATTTACATAAAAAGCAGCCGTTTCTATGCACAATAAGCACAGGATTTCAAGGTGGATATGTCCTTCTGGTTTCTAATAGTCTAACGTTATCCACGGACATGGAATATACCTGCTAACATGGGCAACGTTTAAGGACAGTGTAAAACACATGCTGTATAGTTATTGCATTGTACCAGAAAACACGACTTTCCCTTTACATAAATAAAGGGATTTTTATAACAGCTTACCTGTAAAATCCTTTTCTTGGAGTACATCACGGGACACAGAGCGACTTAGTCATTACTAATGGGTTATATAGATTACCTTCAGGTGTTGGCACTGGCCAATTCCAAACCGGAAGTACCCTCCCCTATATAAGCCCCTCCCACCCGGGAGCACCCCAGTTTTGTAGCCAAGCAATAAGTGTCCCAAAAAGAGGGGTGGGAGCTCTGTGTCCCGTGATGTACTCCAAGAAAAGGATTTTACAGGTAAGCCGTTATAAAAATCCCTTTTTCTTTTTCGTACATCACGGGACACAGAGCGACTTAGTCATTACTAATGGGATGTCCCAAAGCAATGCCAAATGAGGGGAGGGATACATAAGCTGGGCGCCATCAGGCATGAGGATCTTTTGCGGCCTGCAACACACTGCGCCCAAAGGCGACATCCTCCTGACTTCTAACGTCTACCTGGTAGAACCTAGTAAACGTGTGTACCGAAGACCATGTTGCGGCCTTACATACTTGAGCCAGGGAGGCCTGGTGATGCACTGCCCATGAAGTTCCAACTGCTCTTGTGGAGTGCGCCCTAACTTTGAACGGAGGCGGTCTCTTTCTCAAGCCATAGGCTTGTATTATGACCTGTCGAATCCACTTGGCTAAAGTAGATTTTGATGCTGCCTGACCCTTTCTGGGGCCTTCCGGCAGAACAAATAAAGAATCCGTTCTGCGAATCTGAGCAGTGGCTTTTAGATAAGCTTTAACTGCTCTTACTACATCCAAAGAATGTAATAACTTTTCCTCTACCGAGCTAGGTTTGGGGAAAAAAGAAGGAAGAACCACATCTTGGTTCAAATGAAACCTCGATACCACCTTAGGAAGAAAGGCTGGATGAGGACGTAATACTACTCTGTCCTTATGGACAACCAGATATGGCTCCTTACAGGACAAGGCGGCTAATTCCGATACTCTTTTAGCCGAACAAACGGCTACTAAGAAAATCAATTTCCTGGTGAGAAGAACCAAGGAAATGTGTTGTAATGGTTCAAACGGTTGTTTCTGTAGAACCGACAGAACCAGGTTTAAGTCCCAAGGACATATGGGAATACTAACCGGAGGGCTAATACGCATCACTGCTTGTATAAAGGCTTTGACTAGTGAATGCGAAGCCAAGGGCCTTTGAAAAAATATTGACAAGGCCGAAATCTGACCCTTGATAGTACTCAAGGCAAGCTTCCTATCTACAGCCCACTGTAGGAAGTCCAAAATCCTCCCTATCACGTACTTACGTGGATGCCATTTCCTGGCCTCACACCACGTAATGTACGCTTTCCAGATCCTATAATAGATCTGCCTGGATACCGGTTTCCTGGCATTGATCATGGTAGATACCACAGAATTAGAGAGCCCTCTCTTTTTCAGAATGTGGGCTTCAATAGCCAGGCCGTCAAACCTAGGGCTGGTAAGGAAGGGTGGTATATCGGTCCCTGCGACAGCAGGTCCGGACGATGTGGGAGGGTCCAAGGACTCCTCACTGACATTTTTACAATCTCCGCGTACCATGCCCTTCGGGGCCACGCTGGAGCCACCAGAATCACTGGTTTCTTTTCTACCCTGATTCTGCGGAGTAATCGCGGTAACAATTGTGGCGGTGGGAATGCATATATCAGCTCGAACTGATCCCAAGGGAACACTAGGGCATCCGAGCCGCAAGCTAGGGGATCCCTTGTGCGAGACACAAATCTGTCCACTTTTGCGTTGAATCTGGATGCTAGCAGATCTACATCCAGTGTTCCCCACCGCTGGCATATTGCCTGGAAAACCTCGGGGTGAAGAGACCATTCCCCCGGGCATAATTGTTGGCGACTTAGAAAGTCCGCTCTCCAATTTTCCACTCCTGGGATGAAAACCGCGGATATGGCTGGGACATATTTTTCTGCCCACTCCAGGATGCAATTTGCTTCCCTCTGGGCTGCACGACTCTTGGTGCCACCCTGGTGATTGATATATGCCACTGCCGTGGCATTGTCTGATTGAATTCTGACAGGGGACCCTTGGAGTTTGGATGTCCATGCTACTAGGGCATACCGGGCTGCTCGTATCTCTAAGAGATTGATGGGCAGGGCCTTTTCTGCTTCTGACCACTTTCCCTGGAGAGACCATTGCTCCAGTACTGCCCCCCAGCCTATGAGGCTGGCATCTGTAGTGACCACCTTCCAAGAAACCGGACTGAAGGGTTTCCCTCTTTCCAGATTCTGGGGCACCAACCACCAATGGAGGCTCTTGCGAACGGAAGGGGACAGGGACATTGGTAAGTCTAAAGCCTGAACTTTTTTGTTCCAGGCTGACAGTATGGCCCTTTGCAAATTCCTTGAATGGAATTGACCGTAGGGTACCGCTTCGAATGAAGCCACCATCTTTCCCAGCAGCCTCATGCAGAGGCGTAGGGATGGTTTTCTTTTTGTACCCACTAAGTGGGTCAAATCTTTTAAAGACGACACCTTCTCTGGAGGTAAGAAAATCTTTCTCTGATTTGAATCCAGCCTTAGCCCTAAGTATTCCAGACTTTTGACTGGTCTTAGAGCTGACTTGTCCCGGTTGATAATCCAACCGTGATATTCCAGATACTCGATTGTCTTGTGAATAGCTACTTCCAGCTTTTCCACTGAGTGGTCTATTAGTAGCAGGTCGTCTAGATATGCCATTATCGTTACACCCTGTGTTCTTAGATTGGCCAATAATGGGGCCAGAATTTTTGTGAACACTCGTGGTGCTGTGGCCAGACCGAAAGGTAAGGCTCTGAACTGAAAATGGCGCCCTTCTACTGCAAAGCGTAGAAATTTCTGGTGGGCCGGAAAGATGGGAATATGCAGATAAGCATCCTTTATGTCGATCGAGGCTAGCCATTCCTGCCCTTGTAGGGCGGTGGCCACCGATCGGATCGACTCCATCCGAAAAGTCCTGATATTTAGGAACTTGTTTAGCCCTTTTAGATTTAATATGGGCCTCACGTCCCCATTTGGTTTGGGGACTGTGAAAAGGTTCGAGTAAAACCCGAATCCGCTTTCTTCCAGGGGAACCTTCATGATTACACCTTGGAGCAATAGTTGTTCTAGTGCCAGAAGGAGGGATCCTCTCTTTTGGGGATCTCTTGGCACGTTTGACCTCATAAATTGGGCAGGAGGAGTGCCTTTTAACTCCAGCTTGTATCCCAGACTTACTGCGGAGAGCACCCATCTGTCTCTGATGGTGGCCCGCCAGGTCTCTGTGAACAACTGAAGTCTTCCCCCCACCCGATTGAGTGGGGGCAGCGCTTCATGCCTTGGGGGGAGGTTTTGTACCTCTCTTGATCCAGGGCTTCTTGTTACCCTGTGATTGTCCCTGATTTCTGCCCCCTGAATTTGACCGCGGAGGCCGTCGGAACTGCTTCACAGCCGATGTGCCCGGGACTGGAGAAGTAGGCCTCTTAAAAGAAGGACTTCTACCCTTGTTCTTAACCGGTAAGAGTGAACTTTTACCGGCAGAAATTTTCTGGATATATTTGTCCAGATCTTCTCCAAATAAGCGTTCTCCATGAAATGGGAAGCTAACCAGCAGTTTTTTACAGGGAGCTTCAGCAGACCAGTTTTTGAGCCACAGAAGCCTACGCATATGTACTATAGACAGCGTAAAGCGGGAGGCCTGTTGGATTGTATCCTTTATGGCGTCCACCGCAAAACACAAGGCTCTAGGCAGGTCAGCTAGGGCAAGAGCCTGCTGATCTGGTAAGTCCCTTAAGACTTGTTTCAACTGATCTTTCACTGCTTGGCAGACTCCAATCGCTGCTACCGCAGGTTGTGTCACCATACTTGCTGTAGAGAAAGCAGATTTTAGTAAAGACTCCAATTTTTTATCTATTGGGTCTTTGAACATTGGAACATTATCTACTGGACATGTCAGTGATTTGTTAACAGAAGAGATGGCTGCGTCCACTGTAGGGACCCTCCATTTTCTTATGAACTTATCCTCCATGGGATAGATCACCGGAAATCTCTTGGGGGGAGCAAATATTTTATCAGGATGCTCCCAATCCTGGTAAATAAGCCCTTCTAATAAAGGGTGGATTGGGAAGGAACAGACAGCCTGGGGAGCTTTTAGCGACCCCAGCGAGGAAACCGTAGTGGATGGTGGTTCCGCCAGAGGCATTTTAAATGCTGATCGGACCATATTAGTCAGAGACTGAACCCATAATCTTTCAGCCTGAGAAGCTGAGAAAGGTTCTTCCACTGTTGATTCCTCCATAACTGAATCAACCTCATCCTGATCCCCTTCAGGTAGGTCGATCTCTGTGTGGGGCTGTTCCTCCACTAACAGGCACTCTGAAGGAGGAGACGGAGATCGGACGCGCTTTTCCTGAGACAGGGAAGCAGCGATCAATGCTGTTAATCTCTCTTCCAATCCTCCCAGAGTTGAGGATAAAACCTCCTCTGTTATATATACAGGAGCAGGTGGACTGGGGACAGCCGCAGCACCAGGCATTCCTGCGGGGTTTCTACGGCTACTGACCTCTGAATTCTCAGGGGAGATTGGTGCAGTACAAGCATGCCCAATATCCTCAGAGCCCGATGGAGACCCCTTTGGCTTCCTGGAAGATCTATTTCCGGAGCGTCTGGACGACATATCCTTTAAGCACAAAGCTGAGGTATTCCCGTCGTCATACACCAATTTTGCTGGTAATAGTCTAACACAGGTGCTGCTATATACCAGCTGGTGTCCACTAAAGTGCCTTTCTATGGGGATGCCTGCATCAACCGCCTCTGTGTGCCACTGTTTGTTGCTAGCTCTGTTTGCATGCAGCTGACACTTGTACTGTGTCTTTTAACCATGCTGGGACGCCCGCACATGCGCAGAAGCGCCGCGGCGCGCATCGAGCGTCATCCACCCGCCCCGCCCCTTTTTTTCATAGGAGGCGCGTGCACGCGCCCGCGCGCGCGCCCGTGCGCCATTGGCGCCCTTTTCGAAATCAAACAGGGGACTAGGAGCCAGGGCCCTTTTTGCCGGAGGGCCTGTGCGGTGGATGAGCGCAGCAACAGGGCAGAGGAAGTGGATTCCCTACCAGCTGCCTGGATCTTTTGATTTGAGAAAACCAAAGATCCACATGACAAGAAAAATGGACTACAGCGGCCTCTAGTGGTTTAACACAGGTACCGCGGTCCCTGTTTTTTTTTTTTTTTTTCTTGACTACTATTAAAATTTTACATTTTCAGTAGTTATAGGCAAACACAGATATTTAGCGGGAATACCGTTAGGTAACAGACAGAAAGACAAATTAGGCTTGGGGGTCCCCCAATAGAACCAAGTTCCTGGGGGCCCCCACTTACCTGATCCCCGCCGCAGGACTTTGTTTGGTCCACAGAAGTCCAAACTTCAGCTATCACGGCAGGCATTGTAATTAAACCTCCAGGGACCGGGTTCCCAAGGATTCCACTCCCCTGGACCTGTATAGCACCCTGCACAGACAACATCTTGGTCGTGGGTATGACCAGAGCTCTGGATCCCAGGGTCCAGCCCTCCTAAGAGAAGCATTACAGGCAAAACCTTGCTCTTCTGCTGCAAGGCCCGGGTACCGACCGTTTAGCTATGAAGCTTTTTTGGTGGGATCCGGAACAGCTTACTAAGGCCCAAAAGAACCTGTACGCAAGCCCAGTGAAAACACATGTTACTCTTTGGCCAACACCTTAGACACTGGCAAAAAACTGAGGTGCTCCCGGGTGGGAGGGGCTTATATAGGGGAGGGTACTTCCGGTTTGGAATTGGCCAGTGCCAACACCTGAAGGTAATCTATATAACCCATTAGTAATGACTAAGTCGCTCTGTGTCCCGTGATGTACGAAAAAGAAAAATGAAAGGACGAATAGAAAAATATTACATATCTTGGATTAAATTTTCATACCTCAAACACTGTGTACAGGTTACAATAAGCATGTATGGAACTATGATTTCTGACTTCAACTCACTAACCAGTAACATGTAATAAGCCATTTTATAAATGTGACATTAACAGCATGATTGTGGAAAACTTGATTGTGCCTTTAACTGAACAAGCAAGAAAAGGCCAGAGTTATTCTTACTTTAATCAAATGTACCAAACATTTGTGGTGATTGGTTTACCCTCTAAAACACAGGTATCAAACACAAGGCCCGCGGGCCGAATCTGGCCCTCCAGGCCATTTCATGTGGCCCTCGCACCTCTTCTGCAGCTGCAGGAGAGTTCCAGCCCTCCTCTGGTCCTCCTCCAGGCCCTTACTTTTTGCTTTCAAGTAATGCATCCAGCTTCTTCCCAGCAAGAGCAGGTAAGGGGGGTGCACTGTGATGTAAGGGAGAGTGGGAGACTCAACTTCTGATGGTGGGGTGGCTCTTGACAGGAAAGAAATGCGCTGGACATTTAATCTTACAGATACAACCAGCCCTTTTGCTGATGCAGCCCACGATGAAATTGAGTTTGACACCCTTGCTCTAAACGAAAATAAATGCTATATACATAAAAAGGTAAGAATATGTTTTAATCTATTCAAACCTCTTCAAAGGTCTACAATAAAACATATGCTTTGTGCACAGGTTTTATCTGTGAAATCATTTAACTTTAGCATCCCCAGACTTGCAGTTACCAGAGTCGAAAGAATGACACAGGATTAAATAGGATAGAGGACTTGTTGCAAGCTAAATGCCATGTTGAATTGGCAAAGACACTAGATAGTAAGTCTGCAACATACTACGAACACAAGGCTGACTATTAATAGACAAGCTGTGTAATCTGCTCCCTCTCCGTTGCTGTATTGCTTATAGATTCTAATGGAAATATACAGCATCCAGTTCTGAGCATGATCAACCTGAAAATACACAACCAACCACTTATCAAATTGTGCGTCTAAAATGGCCACATCATATACACTTTATCTACATGACACTTAGAGGTTTAGTCATTTTTTTGAGAATGATTATAAACAGAATATTGATTTGGTCACTCTCCTCCTCCTATCTGATTTATGAGAACAATGGAAGTGCTACCTTCTCTGAGCACACATGTCATGCCCTGACAATCAGCATAAAGCAGTACAAAGGCATTTAAAAGGCTGGGACTAGACAGGCAGCTTCAGAACATGAGATCTACTAATAAATATGTGGGCCCCCCACATTTTAAAGAAAGTAGGTAAACGTATGTATTGAATATATTTAGTGATTTTAGCAGTTCCACCTTTTTAAAACCTTAACTAGCCTTCTCAACTAAAATAGTGGGGTTCTTCTTTAAAGTATAATGCCTCCTCAACCTATTAAAATGAACTATTGTGTATTTTGAGTCAAACACATTGTGTCTGCTTACAAGAAAAGGCAAGTCAGGATAAACGTATGAAAAAAAACGAATGGGGACGGTGGGAAAGATTAAGAAAACATTTCAGTAAAAGCCTTCCCTCTTCTTCCCAGCCCAGAAGGATGCACCTCCCCCTTTCTCTGGGAACACACACAATGTTCACAGTGCCCCTAGAGACTGGAGGACTGACTGGTCCCTACAGGGTGCACTGAGAAGGCAATGTTACCACTGAGAGAAGGAAGTGGGCAGAGAGCCCAGAAATTCAAGGCTCAGCCTCTCCTTTCTGCATGTCACTGTAAAGGTGACAAAGGGAAGCAGGGGTGGAGTCTGCAGTTAGAGAGTTGCTAGCTGGCAGGAACGTGCAGTGACATAGGTGCTGGGAGGCAGGGAGGTTTAAAGTCAGGGGTGCACATGGTTTTAGTGGTAGGGGGCTGGGTGACGGGATATAAAATGCTAGAGATACAAAGATCAAATGGGGGGAACAGTGGTAGGGGTGCTGGGTGGCAGAGGAGTGCCGGCTGGCAGAAAGGTGCAATATCAGGGATGTTGGGAGTGTAGGGTCAATGGTGCTTGGAGGCAGGAAGTTTCCAGGGGGTGCAGTGGCAGAGGTGAGGGGAGATACAATGTCTTGGTGCAGAGTGCATGAATGCAAAGCTGCCAGGCACTGGCAGCCCATTCTTGATAAAAATGGTTGCATTAATGTAACACACATTACCTTGTATGCCGTAGAGCACAGCAATGAAACAGTATAGTGTGAAGGGGGCCTTAATATTTTCAGTGTCAGTAAAATTTTAACTGAACGTTCATAATCCTCAATATAAGTGTTATAATGGGGGATTTTAATTATCCAGACAGACTGGGCGGAGGGAACCACACATGACTCTAAGGCTCGCCAGTTCCTAAATGTCTTGCAGGACAATTTCATGGGTCAGATGGTAGGCACACCAACTAGAAATAAAGTGTTACTGGATCTACTGATTACCAATAATATAGACCTGATCAAGGATATGGAAATTCGGGGCAATTGTCGCTACCATGTATGCATGGTAGAATCAACATTTATCGGTAGTCCAGTACCATCCTCAACAGGCATTCCTAGCACTTAGCACATGCAAAGCATTTCCTGCAGTAGATGAGTTTAAGTGGCAATAAGACATGACCTTCTAATTTATGACCCCAAAAGTTCACACCACCCCTCTATTCCCCCAGGCTCTCCTGCAGCTTAGACAGGCACTGTAATCCTTGGACTGTCAGCTCACACCACCAACCCCTCTACCACCACTGCACCCTGCATAGGCACCACTTACCTGCAAGCAACTCCCTCCCACCAGTCAGAACTGTGCCTGCACCCCTCTTCTCGCCACCATGTCTGAAACCTCCCCACCAATGTACATCACAACCCTCCTACATTCTCCCTGCCTCAGCTGACCCTCATCCTCCTCCACAAGCACCACACTGCACACCAAGTGCAACTCTCAACCACTGCACCTAAACCATATTCTCCCCCCATCAACACGGATAGTGCTGACAGGGGAATCGTTCCTGCCAGCGGGGCAGGTGGGGGTAGCCGCTCCCACCGGGAGAAGATGGAAATTATTGCTGGTGGCTAGAGCCGCCGCTAGCGATAATCGTAAGAGAATCCGGCAGGCTGGTTGTACCCAAGTTGATCGAGCTATCAACTTGGTACATTCAGCCTGCCCATTAACCACTTAAGCCCCGGACCATTTCGCTGCCAAATGACCAGGCCACTTTTTGCGATTCGGCACTGCGCCGCTTTAACTGACAATTGCGTGGTTGTGTGACGTGGCTCCCAAACAAAATTGACGTCCTTTTTTCCCACAAGTAGAGCTTTCTTTTGGTGGTATTTGATCACCTCTGCTGTTTTTATTTTTTGTGCTATAAACAAAAATAGAGCGACAATATTTTTAACTTTTTGCTATAATAAATATCCACAAAAAATATATAAAAAAAACCTTTTACTAGTAATGCTGGCGATTAGCGATTTTTATCGTGACTGCGACATTATGGCGGACACATCGGACACTTTTGACACATTTTTGGGACCATTGTCATTTTTACAGCGATCAGTGCACTGCACTGATTACTGTGAAAATGACACTGGCAGTGAAGGGGTTAACCACTAGGTGGCGCTGTAGGGGTTAAGTGTGACCTAGGGAGCGATTCTTAATGTTAGGGGGCGTGGCTTGCCGTGACGCGTCACTAATCGTTGTTCCCGATGACAGGGAACACAATCAGTGACAGTGTCACTAGGCAGAACGGGGAGATGTTGTGTTTACACTAACATCTCCCCGTTCCTTCAGCTCTGTGCCCCGATCGCGGGACACTGGCAGCGATCGGGTCCGTGGGTCCCACTGGAGCGGTCACGGAGCTCGCGACAGGGTTCGCGAGCGCGCCGGCGACCACACGGCAGGCAAATTGAAGGGGACGTGTATATATACGCCCTTCTGCCTGTCCGTGCCATTCTGTCGACGTAAATGTTCGTGCGGCGGTCTGCAAGCGGTTAATGGTTCAAATCTCAGCCGATTCAGCAGAGATTTGAACCATGTATGGCCAGCCAAAGTATAACCAAGGGCCCATATTTATTCCACCATTTATATGTAAAATCTTTAGTTTTAGTCCCCCTACACACAAAGCTGGACTGGGATTTGAAATCATGAATGGCATCTGAACCTCACAGACCCTGGGATATATAAACTCTTAAGTTATTCAGAGCAACCATACTCATATTGGCAACCTCCCAGATTATCATAGTATACCAGGTACAGTCTGTGTATGATGAAACTTATTTTACTTATTATACAATAGCTGATCAAGTTTTGATTGTACATAAACTTGCACCAGCCAACAGATACACTGAAATGACTACAGGCCATCTGAGTTTCCAGACAGAGGCATACAAACCAAGGCACTTAGATCCTGCCAAGCCCCTCCACACACACGGTATAGGCTCACACAAAACAAAAAAGTGCTCACTGATTCGCTGGCTTTACATTAGGCTGTGTCAAAATTAATGCAGCATGTGCCATTTGACCACATTCGACTAAAGAGCCCCTTTTAAATAGTTACCCAGGCTAGACATCTTTCCAGGAAAAGTGAAAAAAGCACAAGGTTGTGCTAGGCCAAATTCACACAAGTGCTGAGTTTCAACTGCAGGGCCTGTGAGAACAAAAGATTTTGCTTCAACACTCTTGGGTGCATCTTAAGGACTTTATGGCTGCTAATCAGTGTTTTATAGAATTCTGCTTTTGCTATTTCTTAATTCAAGTACATATAATTTTAAGTTTACTCATTTTCACTTGCATTATAAGATGCTTTGTGTAGCTCATGCATGTCCAGGCATACACTCAGGGCATATTGTATAGCATTTTTGGAACTGGTACTGTATTGAGCATGCCTAGGCTGAATGGATGCTGCCTGGAAAGGCTATAAAAGCAACTTACATGCACAGATGCTACTCATTTTGTTGATATCAGTTTCCATGTATTTTAACGTGATTGTTTTAAGGCATAGCATTGTCTATGTACATATAATTTACTTAACAAGTAAGCAAATGCCTCACCAATGTTGGAACTATAGTGATAAGTTCTGCTGAATGAACTTAAGTGTACGAATTGTGCTTTGGTTAGAAGATTGGCAATCAAGACAAGGCCTGGGCATTTGTTGTGCAAGAGCTTAGAGCTCTCTGAATAATGTTTCTGGTTTCTGTGTTCTCTAATAAAAATTAGAAAATCAACTGAATACCCCCAATCTGCCTTTAGTTCTGAAACCAATGTTACATGAAGACAATTTTCTAGTACCAAAGCCACCAGAGAAATGGAGCTTAGCCGAAACAAAGATGCTGCAGTGCACAAGCCAGGCATGGACAGTGACAATGAGCCTATCAAAATGTTCACTCTCCTGAGCTGTGCAGTAAGTCCCAACGTGTTATCAGACTCTTATCTTGACATGTTAGTATATAATGCACACCTCGCTGCCTTCCAAAGACCTGTGAAGTCCAAATGAACTGAAAGCATAGAACACAGAGGGCGCATAGGTCTAGCGCATTATCCTCAATACAGGTTTTTATTTAATAAAATAAAATGGACATTGACTAGGATTTTGAACTGTGTATGTCTGGTAAGCCTCATCTCATAATATAATCAGAATTAATTAACCTGGTCAGGGACTTAGGTTTGTCAAAATCAAAAGCAGTTCAAGACTGCAAAAATGGTGTTTGCCATCATCCGGTGTGAAAATGTATTCTTTTGAAAGCTGCCAAGATCATTTAACAAATTTCACTGCACAGGTTGAAAACCTTATTTTCTGTACGGTCTTTTAATATTTACAGCTTTTAGTTGTGAGCATGACCCACTAGAATGGTGTCTCTTTATTCATTCATATGCAGCTCACATGAAGCATTTGAAAATATGGAACTGTTGCTGAAGCACATCCAGTGCACCAAGTACAACTGGGATAGCTGTGGAGATCTAAAAGTAGCCACTCTCTGCTGCTTGGAATACAGCTAGGATATACCAAGAATGGGACAGCCGTGCAAGAGAGTTGCGTTAAAAATAAATGGCTACTCTGAAAGAGTTTGGTTCCAGGAGAGAAAGATGTGACACATGAACCACTTTGTTGACCCAACAAAGATACGTTTGCCTCCACTTCACATAAAACTCAGACTGCTAAAAAAAAAAAATAGAAAACATTTCACAAGGAAGGTAAATGTTTTAGTTATTTGAGACAGATGTTTTTAAGAATAAGTGATGCCAAGATTAAGGAATGTATTTTTGTTGGTCCACAGATCAGATACGTCATCAACGACAAACTATCTGTAGATCTGTTAATGGGACCACAGAAAATTGTCTGGAAAGCATTCAAGGATGTTATTAATAATGTTCTTCGCAGTTACAGAGCACCTAACTGCATTCAGCTGGTTGATGAACTTCTTACAGCATACAAGACCATGAAGTGCCGTATGTGACTGAAGATTAATTTCTGTATTCACATATGGACTTGCCAAAAATCTATTTGTAGTCAGTGATGAACATGATAAAAGGTTTTATGAGGACACTGCCACAATAGAAAAACGGTATCCGAATAACTGGAATCCATAAATGCTGGCTGACTGTTGTTGGATGCTGAAGCAAGATGCAGAAGACACCAAGTACAAACAAAAATCAGCAGGGCACTTTTAGGCCTGTTGAACTGGAAGTGTGTCGGAAACAGTAGGTGATTAAAAAAACCTTCTAGTCATTAAAATAGGGAGACCAGACATCCCCGGTTTCAGGGGACAGTCCCCAGATTGAGGACACTGTCCCCGGACCAAGTCTGTCCCCGGTTTTGTCCCCGGATTGGATTTGAACAGGGGCTGGGGCAATTTCAAAGACAGTCAGTGCAGAATTAAAAAAAAAAAAAAAATCTGAATTACACCCCCCCCTGCTCTAGCTTAGGGGGGGGGGGTATATTTTTCATTATCTGTGCCCCTTTCTGATGATCATGTGCTGGTCGAAGCGGAGGGAATATTTCTTCAGTTTCAGGTGCATGCCCATCCACCTCCGCATGTTCTTCTGCCTTGGCTCAAGTCCCGGCCAGCCTCCTGCCTATCTCCTTGCCTTATCTGGCAGAGTGATCTTCCTCCGCTCCCCACCCAGTAGTAGCCGGGGCTCAGGGAGTAAGACTTGGCAGGCTGTGAGGCGGGCGGCGACGGGCAAGAGTGTCGCTGATTGCCGTCATTACTAGTAATATATGTCCCCGGAATTCATTTAAAAAATCTGGTCACCTTACATTAAAAGTCAATTTTATATTTCTTAAGGTTCCGGTGTGATACAGTCATTCTGAATTATTATTTGTGTTCAGGTTGAAGAGGTCTCTCATAATCACAGCTTTTCAGGAAGCAAATCTTTTGAAAACAAATTGTGTCCAGTGTTACCTCATCCATCTCCTGGAGCCTAATGTATATTAACAGCAGGTTTTGGCTACCCAAAATTCATAGACATTAAATATTTGTAGAGCGACAAGCATTTCTTTTTCTTTCTCCTGTGCAGTGCCAAGTTTAAAAGGTGTAAAGCATTATAACAATGCATTACACTCTTGACACACAAAAACAGCCTTTAAAAAGCTAGAGTTGTGAAAACACACATTAATCTATGCACTGCAAAGTAGGCTGAAGTAGAAGTAGACTAAGCCTAAATATATAGCAGAAGCAAGATTAATCTGTACATAAAAGGCTCAAGATATAAATATTCTTCCTGCATAAAAGGGAATTAAAGGCTACCTGCAGGCAAAATACATAACTGAATGGAAATACATAAAACCTAAAGATACTGACCTGTGTCTGCTTTTTGGTTATTTGGAAAGTACATTTAGAATGAAAATTATGTAGCAGACAAAAAAGATTCCAGTCTTTGCCATCATACAGTTCTTATGTAGTCATAAATTGGTTTAGGATCATTTTGGATTGTGAGGAAAGTTCTAGTAAGGAATCTCACAGACAAACAAGTGCACATAACCAATTATTTTGTAAGGTAGGCATTTGGGGGTCTTACTTTTACTTTCAGATATAGATAGGCATTGAGGATGAGGGGTGCTGGCTTTGTTTTATACAATCACATCCCTTTTACAGAGTATAGTGATAGGTTATAAAGACCCATCTCAAATGTTATTAACATAAGGAGTTTAGACAAACTCAAATTGTTTTCTTTAGATAAAACAACTGTTTTAGGATAGAAGGGTCCCATAAAAATACAGAGCATGTATTCAAAACTATGATAAAACACTGCAGTACATTACAAGATCCAGACATATACAGCAAAATGAGTGTAATAAGAGATGAAATACGCTGCAATGGTAAGCTGCTATTTAGCATATTGCAACAAATCCTAAAATAGAGCTGTGATCGTGAAGTGCTAAAGGCTGGTGAAATCCAGCAAGAGCAAGAGACGAGAGGAAGCGGCTGAAGTGTTCATCTTGAATACTTAAGCTCTCTGTTCTGATTGCAGCCTCACTTCCTTGCACTGACTGTGTGACCTTTTATCAACCTGGTGTTTTAACCCAGTTATACAGCAAGCTCTAACCAGGAGGAAAGGCAGAATCTGTTTTCTCTAAAAATAGTCTGTACACCCCTGTATTTACAGTCTCATCACACGCAGTTTTCCTATGCTAGCATTTAAAACCAGTGTCCTGTCCGCTACCCATCAGAAAATGTAACAGAAGTGACTTTCTAAGCAAAAAATGCTTACTGCGCATGCGCCATGCGTTCCAACATAGCCGCTATGCGTTCCAATAGGTTTTCTAATATGACAGAGCACGAAGGCATAGCAGTAGCAGTAAACTCACCTTATATACTGAAATACAGTATTTTTAAATCTGTAACCCTGTTTTGATGCTGCATTTGAAAAGCAGCGACAAGCCTGCAGTCAGAAGGTCGCGGAGGCCATATTGGTACACTCAGTACTGCTCATCGCCTAACTGATAGTCACTTAGCGACGAGAGACATTTTTTGAGACCCTCATTTGGTCGCAGTCTATTTCAGTATATAAGGTGAGTTTACTGCTAAAATAAGTGTGAACTTCAAGACTTGCCTGGGTGCAACAAGATGTTCGTTACTACCTTTGTGTAGTGTCAGATTAGGAAACCTATTGAAATGCATAGCGGCCATGTTGGAACACATGCGCAATAAGCAATTTTGCTTGAATCGTCACTTCCGTTGCATTTTCTGATAGGTAGCAGTATTCTGATAGAACACCGGCAAACGAACCCTTGAAAAGCTAGATGATGGTATATCTATCTGATTTCTTCACTGGGGACCCAGACTGAAATGCTTTTATACAGACATTTTTAGAATTTAGAATGTGTCGGAAAATGAAAAGCATGCATTACAGAAAGTCAGCCTTGGTCTTTAGTCTTTCTGGTTTGTAAAAAGTGTTTAACAAAAATGAAGCAAAAGCACGTTCTAATGAACTCCTGACATAGATAATACTAGAGATTTTTAAATTAAATTCTAAATAAAAATTGATGACGAATGAACGCTTTAAAGTTGCATCCACATTGCCTGAAGCACCGGAGCACAATTAGTAAAACCATATGTGCTTCTCTATGTGACCCGCATATCTGCTCCTTCCACTGCCACTAGAGATATATTTACTTTACCTCATGTTTTCTATTAGAAGTTTTCCTCCAGCTGTCCTAGTCATGCCTGGTGACAAACGCAGGACCTTTCTTGTCCACCAAGAAAATAAAAGAGCAACTCTATGCTACAAGACAGTGCTGTAAATTTTAATAAAGTTTACATAGCACTAACAAATTACTCAGAGCTTTATAGAGCACATAGAACCATACACATTAGTTTGTGTTCCCTCAGAATCTCACTCAGGCCAATTCTGGGAGGAAACCACTTTAAAGAGGAACTGCAGTCTGCTCACATAATTTGTAATAAAAAGAGGTTTGCCATTCTGCAGCTTCCCTCCAACCACTTTGCATATTATTTTATATATATTATTGCAATTCTGTACTTGCCAAATATGCTGCAGAAATCTCCCTCCACTAAGTCTGGGTGCAACCATTTTAACTGTGGGCAGCTGAAGCCACTGTCTGTTCACTTCCTGGATTTCTGTGCTGCTGGCTACTCAATGTGCACTTCCTAGTCTCGTGTCTGTGCAGTAAGCAAACTGTGGTGCACATTGTTGTTTATAACAATGGAATGGCAGCTTCTGTGGAAGTTCATACCCTGTTATTGCAAAGTATCAATTGCATGGAACACAGAAACACCTGAGAAAAGTGTACATACTATGCTTTTTCAAACAGTTAGAGCCCATTCACACAGGGGCAACACGACTTCCAGCGCGATTTTATGAGGCAACTCAGACACGATTTTATGAGGCAACTCAGCGCGACCTGGAGCTATTTACAAGGCAACTCCAAGTTGCCTGCAGGACAAGAGACATTCCAGTGGCCAATCAAACAAGAATCAGCTCTGTGGGAGGGAGGGGGGAGGGAGAGTTTTGCCTGATAAATGTATGTTATCTTCCTGGAGAGTCGCTCCTATTAAGACAGTGAGAGGCGACTCCCATTGAAATGAATGGTTACAGGTCGCCTAGGAGTCGGATTGAAGTAGTACAGGGACCTTTTTGAAGTCGGAGCGACTGCAGTAGTGTGCATAAGGACGGCTCCATTAACTTACATTGATTTCTTCAGCCAGCGCGACCTGAGGCGACTAGGGGCGACCTGGGGCGATTTGGAGTCGGATCCAAAGACGCCCCTGTGTGAATGGGCTCTTAAGCTGCAAACAAAAGCATTTTATATTTTGCCATGATGTACTGTATTTCTCATCCAAACTGCAAACACTGAGCAGACAAGCCTCAGTTGCAGCCAAGTCCTGTAACATGATCTTTTCATACACTCGAATCCTGTGTGTCAGGGAACTGCAGAGAGCTTCCTGAAGGCGGGGCCGAAGCATGGGAGAAATAATCTACTATGCAGATGAGATAAGGGGTATGAACTTTTCCATGAGAGATTGTGCAGACTGGCCTGGGGGTGTAATAAGTGTATAGGGTGAAATATCCACATAAAAAGAGAAAGCAATCTTCCTTTCATTACAGTAGACAAATTTCTACTTCTCTGTCAAAGCACATGGATCCTTTTGGTCTCCTCCTATCCCTGCCCTCATCCAACCCCAGCCCTGTAGCTGTCCATCGTTGTATTCAGCTTTCCTGCGTCTCCTCGCCCCCCCTCCTCCCCTCGTCCCGCCCCCCTCCTCTGCTAGCCAACTCTCACAAGAATGAATGAACAGATGAGAAGAAACAAGCACTGCTGGGAGATCTGACGTTTCTCTCCCAGAAGTCTTTGCAATACAGAAAACAACATCAAACGCCTAGGCATTTTTTTCAGCAATGAAAGAGGAAGTCCGAGAATAAGGTATTTACTTCCATCAAATTATAGTTTTGATTTCCAATAATTACACAGCAAGGGCAGAAGGTTCAATTGAAGGAAAGATGAAAAAATTACAGAATTTCCACGTTAAGGCCTAATGCACACTGTATGCTCCTGATGGTTTTTTTTCTCCTATAGGAAATTAGCAGCAGCAAAAATGTGGTAAAAAAAACGTGTTCCCATGCCTGGCATTAATACATTCTATTGGCCAGAATTTTGGCCATTCGAATGCGTTAACGCGCCTAGCGTTAATGCTCACTACCATGCATTAAGGAGCTTTTGAGCTTTTTTTTTATGCAGAAAAAAACTCCATTCCAAAATGCACAAGTAATGGGATCTTATTTCTGCCTGGAAACTCCCCTGCCACTTAACTATTGACAGCACGGCGGACATGGCTAGCACGCAAGGAAGATGAATGCCTAGTATCGGAGCTCCATCTCGCAGAGGAGCTCAACAGCCACAGCACCTTGCTCAGGCTCTATTTTTCCTTCCCGACATGGCAGGTCACTTCCTCATCACTCAGGCGGCATGACCCAAAAGAGGAAGGACAACTCCCAGCCTAAATACTTACTGTTTTCATTCACCAGGCCTCCTCGGAGCCCAGGCAAGATGGCGCCAAATCCTATTCCTCCATGCGAGGAAGCAGACAGTCTCCAACAGCAGCTCTATACAGTGGCTTTGTGCATGGAGGTTCCCTACTAACTTCCCCATCTCCTGCAGCCTCTACACTGCTTCAAGCAAGCCCTGCCAAACTGAGAATTAGGCTGGACGATTATGGGGACACCACGGGTGAGTTCTACCGTAACTCGGATTCTCTCAACATTACTAGAGAGCTCCCAGATTCAATTTGATCTTTCCCAGACATCAATCAGCCAGTCTCAGAGACTGCACTAAAAAACATGCTGGTATCATTTAGAGGCACCATCTATGCTGATATCATGCAACTTACTAAACACTTTACTGGAGAAATGCATGCAATCAGATCCAGGGTTGACCACATAGAAAATAAAACAGATGTGTTTGCCCACACCATAAATGATTTAGTAGATGCTCATGACGAGAACATAGATGAACATTACTGGATCAAAGCCAAGCTTGCAGATCTGGAGGATCATTCCAGAAGAAATTAAAAAATTTGAGGAATCCCTGAATCTGTACAGCAACCAGGTCGTTGCCAGTATGTCAGTGAACTTTTCAAAACCTTGATCCCTGAGCTCACTGATTCTGACCCAATTATTGATAGAATACACTGTATTCCCATACCGTTCCTCATACCCGAGCATGTGTCCAGAGATGTGCTAATGCGCATTCATTTTAATCACATAAAAGGGCACTACAGCACGGCTGTCTCCAGAATGGCAACAGGTGCCTTCAACATTATCTCCTCCTACCTGAGCTTCTAACCTCCTGTAATAACATCCTCTCAATATTAACCTCCTAACTTGCTCCATGGTGAATTCCTGCTAGCTGACTTTACCCCCCAGTTACTTTTAGCAGTGTCATTCTGCAAACGGATCATAGATCCACCTTTTAGTTCAATGACGGTTGCTCGTGTTTTTGTTCATATGTTGCTTTTTCATTTATGAGTCGACCAGTCCAATTCAGATATGGAATACAAGTCTGCAACCACTGAACCCGAGATGTACATATGATATCTCTTGCATGTATTGGTGGTTTTTCAGACTTGTATATCCTTTTGTTTTTCCTTTTACCATTGATGTTCTGTTTGTTGACTGGAAATGTATGTATACTGATGATTTACATTTCTTCTACAACTGTGTATATCTGTATACTTACAAATTATATATTTTATATTTTTTGGAAACTCAAATAAAAACGTATTGACCTACATACTAATAACACCTATAGTGTACATGGATACATAGGCCAACATGGAGGGGAGTTAACAGGCAGAGAAAACAAAAAGCTCAAACGTCTGAAGAAGCAGCTTTTTTGAGCTGTGCTGTGCATGAGGCCTAAAGCAGTATTAAACTCAAAAGCAAACAACGATTATTATATTGCAGCTTACCAATTCTTCGATGTGATGGCAGCATTAGTCTTTTTTTTTTCTTATACTTTTATCTGGTGATCTGGCCAGTAAGTCTGTTTTTCAAAAGAACAAGCTCTCCTACAGATGCATCAGTTACAGAGATGAGACAAACCATTCAACACTGACAGGGTTGCTTACAATGATCAGTTTAATTTATGTAAAATCTTCATCCCAAAAGAGAAAAAATAGGATTTTTATAACAGCTTACCTGTAAAATCCTTTTCTTGGAGTACATCACGGGACACAGAGCGACATAGTCATTACTAATGGGTTATATAGATACCGTCAGGTGCTGGCACTGGCAACTTCCAAAACCGGAAGTACCCTCCCCTATATAAGCCCCTCCCATCCGGGAGCACCTCAGTTTTGTAGCAAAGCAATAAGTGTCCCCAAAGAGGGGCGGGAGCTCTGTGTCCCGTGATGTACTCCAAGAAAAGGATTTTACAGGTAAGCTGTTATAAAAATCCTATTTTCTTTCTCGTACATCACGGGACACAGAGCGACATAGTCATTACTAATGGGATGTCCTAAAGCAATGCCAAATGAGGGGGGGATACACCATATATAAGCTGAGCGCTATCAGACATGAGGATCTTTTGCGGCCTGCAACACACTGCGCCCAAAGGCGACATCCTCCTGACTTCTAACGTCCACCTGGTAGAACCTAGTAAACGTGTGAACTGAAGACCATGTTGCGGCCTTACAGATTTGAGCCAGGGAGGCCTGGTGATGCACTGCCCATGAAGTTCCAACTGCTCTCGTGGAGTGCGCTCTAACTTTGAACGGAGGCGGTCTCCTTCTCAAGCCATAAGCTTGCATAATGACCTGTCGAATCCACTTGGCTAAAGTAGATTTTGACGCTGCCTGACCCTTTCTGGGGCCTTCCGGCAGAATAAACAAAGTATCCGTTCTGCGAATCTGAGCAGTGGCTTTTAGATAAGCTTTAACTGCTCTTACTACATCCAAAGAATGCAATAACTTTTCCTCTACCGAAGTAGGTTTGGGGAAAAAAGAAGGAAGAACCACATCTTGGTTCAAATGAAACCTCGATGCCACCTTAGGAAGAAAGGCTGGATGAGGACGTAACACTACTCTGTCCTTATGGATAACCAGATATGGCTCCTTACAGGACATAGCTGCTAATTCCGATACTCTTTTAGCCGAACAAATGGCTACTAGAAAAATCAATTTCCTGGTGAGAAGCACCAACGAAATATGCTGTAATGGTTCAAATGGTTGTTTCTGTAGAACCGACAGAACCAAGTTTAGATCCCATGGACATATGGGAATATTAACCGGAGGACTAATACGCATCACTCCTTGTATAAAGGCTTTGACTAGTGAATGCGAAGCCAAGGGCCTTTGAAAAAATATTGACAAGGCCGAAATCTGACCCTTGATAGTACTCAAGGCAAGCTTCCTATCTACAGCCCACTGTAGGAAGTCCAGAATCCTACCTATTACGTACTTATGTGGATGCCATTTCTTGGCCTCACACCACGCGATGTACGCCTTCCAGATTCTATAGTAGATCTGCCTGGATACCGGCTTCCTGGCATTGATCATGGTAGATACCACAGCATTAGAGAGCCCTCTCTTTTTTAGAATGTGGGCTTCAATAGCCAGGCCGTCAAACCTAGGGCTGGTAAGGAAGGGTGGTATATCGGTCCTTGCGAAAGCAGGTCCGGACGACGTGGGAGAGTCCAAGGACTCCCCACTGAAATTTTACAATCTCCGCGTACCACGCTCTTCGGGGCCACCGGAATCACTGGTTTCTTTTCTACCCTGATTCTGCGGAGTAATCGAGGTAACCATTGTGGTGGTGTGAATGCATATATCAGCTTGAACTGATCCCAAGGGAACACTAGGGCATCCGAGCCGCAAGCTAGGGGATCCCTTGTCCGAGAGACAAACCTGTCCCCCTTTGCGTTGAATCTGGATGCTAGAAGATCTACATCCGATGTTCCCCACCGCTGACATATTGTCCAGAAAACCTCGGGGTGAAGGGACCCTTCCTCTGGGCCTAATTGCTGGCGACTTAGAAAGTCTGCCTTCCAATTCTCCACTCCTGGAATGAATACCGCAGATATGGCTGGGACATATTTTTCTGCCCATTTCAGGATGTAATTTACTTCCCTCTGGGCTGCACGACTCCTGGTGCCCCCCTGATGATTGATATATGCCACTGCTGTGGCATTGTCTGATTGAATTCTGACAGGGGACCCTTGGAGTTTGGATGTCCATGCTACTAGGGCATACCGGGCTGCTCGTATCTCTAAGAGATTGATGGGCAGGGCCTTTTCTGCATCCGACCATCTGCCCTGGAGAGACTATTGCTCCAGTACTGCTCCCCAGCCTATAAGGCTGGCATCTGTAGTGACCACCTTCCAAGAAATCGGACTGAAGGATTTCCTTTTTTCCAGATTCTGGGGAACCAACCACCAACGGAGGCTCTTGCGAACGGAAGGGGACAAGGACATTGTAAGTCTAGGGCCTGAACTTTTTTGTTCCAGGCTGACAGTATGGCCCCTTGCAAATTCCTTGAATGGAATTGACCGTAGGGTACTGCTTCGAATGATGCCACCATTTTTCCCAGCAGCCTCATATACAGGCGTATGGACGGCTGTCTTTTTTGTACCCACTAAGTGGATCAAATCTTTCAAAGACAACACCTTTCCTCGAGGCAAGAATATTTTTCTCTGGCCTGAATCCAACCTTAGCCCCAAGTATTCCAGACTTTTGACTGGTTTTTAGGGCTGACTTGTCTCGGTTGATAATCCAACCGTGAGATTCCAGATACTTGATTGTCTTGTGAACGACCACGTCTAGTTTTTTCACTGAGTGGTCTATCAGCAACAAGTCATCCAGATATGCCATTATCATTACACCTTGTGTTCTTAGATTGGCCAATAAAGGGCCAGAATTTTTGTAAACACTCATGGTGCTGTGGCCAAACCGAAGGGTAAGGCTCTGAACTGAAAATGGCGCCCTTCTACTGCAAAGCGTAGAAATTTTTGGTGGACTGGAAAGATGGGAATGTGCAAATAAGCATCTTTGATGTCGATCGCGGCTAACAAATCCTCCCCTTGTAGGGCAGTGGCCACCGATCGGATCGACTCCATCGGAAAGTCCTGATATACAGGAATTTGTATAGCCCTTTTAGAATTAATATGGGCCTCCCGTCCGCGTTTGCTTCGGGACTGTAAAGAGGTTTGAGTAAAACCCGAACCCTCATTCTTCCAGGGGAACCTCCATAATTACTCCTTGGAGCAATAGTTGTTCTAGTGCCAACAGGAGGGACTCTCTCTTCCGGGGATCCCTTGGCACGTTTGACCTCAAAAATGGGAAGGAGGAGAGTCTTTTAACTCCAAACTGTATCCCAAACCTACTGCGGAGAGCACCTATCTGTCTTGATCGTGTCCCGCCAGGTCTCTTGCGAACAACTGGAGTCCTCCCCCCACCCGACTGAGTGGGGGCTTCAATGAATTTAACTTTGGGGGAGGTTTTGTACCTCCCCTGACCCAGGGTTTCTCATTACCCTGCTACTGTCCCTGTTTTTTACCCCCGGGATTTGACCGAGGAGGCCGTCGGAACTGTTACACAGCCGATGCCCCCAGGGACTGGAGAAGCAGGCCTCTTAAAGAGGGACCTCTAACTCTGTTTTTAACCGGCAAGAGCGTATTTTTACCGCTGGAAATTTTCTGGATATATTTGTCCAGGTTTTCCCTGAATAAGCGTTCACCATGAAATGGGACGCTAACCAGCCATTCTTTACAGGGAGCTTCAGCAGACCAGTTTTTGAGCCATAGGAGCCTACGCATATGTACTATAGACAGCGTAAGGCGGGAGGCCTGATGGACTGAATCCTCTATGGCGTGAACCGCAAAGCCTAAGGCTCTAGGTAGATCAGCTAGGGCAAAGCCTGCTGATCTGTCAAGTCCCTCAAGACCTGTTTCAACTGATCCTTCACTGCTTAGCAGACCCCAATAGCTGCTACTGCTGGTTGTATCACCAAGCAGATTTTCATAAGGACTCCAATCTTTTATCTATTGGGTTCTTGAACATTTGGACATTATCCACTGGACATGTCAGTGATTTATACATACAAGAGATGGCTGCGTCCACTGTAGGGACCTTCCATTTTTTTTTTTTTTTTTGATGAACTTATTCTCCATGGGATAGACCACCGGAAATCTCTTGGGGGAATAAATATTTTCTCAGGACGTTCCCAATCCTGGTAAATGAGCCCTTTCAGTAAAGGGTGAAGTGGAAAAGAACAAACAGTCTGGGGGCTTCTAGCGACCCCAACGAGGATACAGTAGTGGTTGATGGTTCCGCAAGGTGCATTTTTAAATGCTGATCGGACCATGTTAGTCAGAGACTGAACCCATAATCTTTCAGCTTGAGATGCTGAGAAAAGGTTCCCCCACTGTTGATTCCTCTATAACAGAATCAACCTCATCCTGATCCCCTTCAGGCAGGTCGATCCCTGTATGGGACTGTTGCTCTGCTAACAGGCACTCTGAAGGAGGAGACGGAGATCGGGCGTGCTTTCCCTGACAGGGAGGCAGCGATAAATGTTGACAATCTCTCTCTAATCCTCCCAGAGCTGAGGAAAAAACCTCCTCTGTTACATACACAGGAGCAGGTGAACTGAGGACAGCCACAGTACCAAGTACCCCTGCGGGGTCTCTACGGTCACTTACCTCTGAACTTCAGGGGAGACTGGTGCAGCAGAAGTATGCCCAAGATCCTCCGAGCCCGATGAGACCCCCTTCGCTTCCTGGAAGATTCAGTTCCGGAGCTTCTGGACGGCATATTCCTAAGCCTAAAGCTGAGGTATTCCAGCCGTAATACACCACTTTTACTGAGAATAGTCTAGCACAATTGCTGCTATATCACAGTTGGTGTCTACTAATGTGCCTTTCTAGGGGATGCCTGTATCAACCGCTTGCTGTATGCCCTTTTTTTAAATGTTGCCAGCTCTGTCTCTGTACTTCATAGCCAGCTCACCACACAAAACTGTGGTTTTTACATGCTGGGACGCCCGCACATGCGCAGTAGCGCTGCGGCGCACACAGAGCGTCATCCCCCAGGCTCCGCCCCCTTTCCTGGCTCACCTCTATATATAGAGGCGCGTGCACGCGCGCGGCCACGTGCACCTTCGGCGCTAATTTTGAAAAATGGAGACTAGGGACAAGAGCCAGGGCCCCTCTTTGCCGCAGGCCGGGGGATGGACGAGCATTGCAACATGGCAGAGGAAGCAGTTTCCCATAAGAGAACTCACCATCTGCCTGGACTTGCTCTGCTGAGAAGAAACTAGTCCACATGACAAGAAAACATTCCACAGCGGCCTCTAGTGGACAAACACAGGTACCGCAGTCTAATATCTTAAATATATATAAAAAAATATTTATTTATTTTTTCTTGACCACCATTAAAAATTATTACATTTTTTTAGTAGTTACAGGCATGCACAGAATTTTGCGGGAATACCATTAGGTAACAGACAGAAAGACAAATTAGGCTTGGGGGTCCCCCAATAGAACCAAGTTCCTGGGGGCCCCCACTTACCTGTTCCCCGCCGCAGGACTTTGTTTGGTCCACAAAAGCCCAAACTTCACCTATCACGGCAGGCATTGTAATCAAACCTTCAGGGACCGGGTTCCCAAGGATTCCACTCCCCTGGACCTGTATAGCACCCTGCACAGAAAACATCTTGGTCGTGGGTATGACCAGAGCTCTGGATCCCAGGGTCCAGCTCTCCTAAGAGAAGCATTACAGGCAAAACCTTGCTCTTCTCTGCAAGGCCCGGGTACCGACCGTTTAGCTATGAAGCTTTTTTGGTCGGATCCGGAATAGCTTACTGAGGCCCAAAAGAACCTGTACGCAAGCTCAGTGAAAAACACATGTTTCTTCTTGGCCAACACCTTAGACACTGGCAAAAAACTGAGGTGCTCCCGGATGGGAGGGGCTTATATAGGGGAGGGTACTTCCGGTTTTGGAAGTTGCCAGTGCCAGCACCTGACGGTATCTATATAACCCATTAGTAATGACTATGTCGCTCTGTGTCCCGTGATGTACGAGAAAGAAAACTGCATACTGTGACTGCTAATGAAGTGTGAGATGGAGTTTGGCTTCAATGTGTCAGTGTATTTAAATCTGCTAATACATGTACCATTCCTTTTCCCTCAGACTTACAATGCTGCTGTGCCACTTGTGCTCACTCATTTAGAATCGGGGCACTCTAACACAGGAGGTGTGTTACTGGTCAGATCGCCAGGTGAAAACAGAAAAAAAAGAAAATGAACGCAGCCACATCTAATGATTGGCAATATATTAAATATGCAACATAGCTGCAATATATGAATTTTTTTGGCTTTGAGTTTAATACCACTTTAACTACCAGTGAATCCAGTACACAAAAGTACAAGGTAAGAGCACTAGACATCCTTTTTTTGCTTGTCACTTCTTAAAGTGTTTGTTAAGCCACTAACTGATCATTATATCATCCCCTCTGTTACATAAAAATCTGTGCCTTACATACAAAAAAATAAATAAAAAAAAAGCAGATTTCTACCAGTTTTAACAGTGTCTTTCAGCTATCACATTGCTCTCCCAGTCTGATAGCTCCAGCGGGCGGGGCCGAGATTCCCCAGCTGATGTCAGCCAGGGAGGCGTGATGAGAGAAGCAGAGATCCTGGAGTCATGTGATCACTTGAAGACACTGTTAAAACAGGTATAAATCCACTTTTATTTTTTTTATAAAGCACAGGCGCTAGGACACAGCTTTTTATGTGACAGAGGGGATGATTTAAAGATGAGATCATTTTGAAGCAGCAGGGAGAGGAGCAGAGCGGCACTAGTGAGAGCTGACAGGCAGGTAGGGGAGGAGGACAGAGGGAGACACAGGGAGAGCTGCAGATAGCAGCGTATGACGGAGGCACGTACACTGACCACGGTGCCAGGGCTCAGCAGCCCTGATATATCGTGGTCAGTGTACAGAGAGGAGGGTAGAAACTGGCAGAATCAGCCGGGTGTTACAGGGGGTCAAATGACACATGACAAGCACTGTGCTGTATAACATGCTTTAAGGGAACAGGATCCTTTTTTTTTTTTTTGGGTTAACAAACGCTTTAAAAGCTGAATAGCAGCATAAACAAAAAATAAATAAAACCTGTAGCGTTAGATAGTTTATTTATCTCTTTATTATCTCTTTTGCCATGGACATCAAAGGCCAGTACCCATCTACAGTTTTATTTATACATTTACTCCTTTATTACAAATTTATATTTCAAGTATTTCATGTATTTGATGTTTTTCGAAGTATGAAGACTACCCAAAATGTTCCATAACCAAGAAACATACTTCTAAAACAGTGAAACGTACATTACAAACAAGAAAATGTTCTCTTTCAAGTTTACAAAAATTCTGTGTGTTGCAAAAAAATTCTGTGTGGTTACCCAGCATGCACCTCTCAGAAAAAAAGGAAGAAAAATCAACTGGGCTTCACATGCCCATAGCCATCATGGAAACGCGCACAAGAACGCTGACAAAATATCTCTGATTTCTTAACCGATCAGGAAATATTGATATGTTTTACAGAATATATAGTATATAGAGTAATTATGTTGAGATTGTAAAAAAAATAAAAAATTATGGCTGGAACACTGCTTTCAGTCTTAATTTTTATTGTTTGAGTACATAAAGGATCAATTTGAAACTTGTATATGCCGTTTAATTACACCACATTTTTTTTCTATCTCAGTCTTTTCTTTCCTACTTATTGGTTATCAGACTTGTGCGTTAATCTAATTAAATTGTTTTTATCTCAAAATTTGTATTCATCAATTAAAGTGGTCTCAAACCCTTACAATGAAGTGACTGGCCTCAGGTGATATACAGAGCTGTAACAAATCCTCCTACATACGTTGTATCTGTGCATCTGCAGCCATCTGTTCTGTACAGCCTTCTACAACACACAGAATTTACACAGAATCTGTCAGCATTTCTCAACAGCACAAAGGAGGGGGTCTGAATTCACACACTGCACAGCTCAGGGAGAAGAGCCTTGGTTGGAGGGAAGGGACACACCTCCCTTCTCACACTACACAGAAATAAAGAACAGCTGTAGCTGTCAATCACAGGCTGTGTGTTGGAGCATCTCCTTCCCTGACACCATTTTTCTCTTGGTGTAAGTAAAAGCTGTCAGCAGATAACAGAAGAAACGGACAGCAGAGAGAAATCAAACTTAGTTCTTTGGATAGAGAAAAGTGCACAGTATTGAAGGATGTACTTTCTTCAGATTTCTTGTCTGAGGTTCACAACTATTTTAAAGTATGCCAATACAAATACAAGAAAACTTAGCATATGATGCCATACAAAAGTAGAGGCTGCCATCTATAAAAACCTTATATCAAAACAATCAGTAGATCTGGAGATTTAGGTAGCTGAATGTTATACAGTATTTCCCTTTCATTGTCATACTCTCAAGTCCCTTCTCAAGTCTCCCTATCAGTCCAAAAATCCATCCATCAAAATAAGACTATGAAGAGGTCTGGAAGGTCAAATTACACACTTATATTGCAAGTCAGGATTTGAAAGGCTATGCCATATTCGGCTTTCACACTGTTGAAAGTTAACCATTCTACCATGAAGGAAGTTTGGCTTTAGCTCAGTCCCCACCTGTTAGCCACGCCCCCACTGACGTGTTTCACCCAGATAGGGCTTAGTCATAAAGGAAGTCAAGACTTGCATATAAAGGAACTTCAGCAGCTTGTATTAAGTTACCTTAACTAAAGCAAACTTCTGATTATGCATTTTTTTCTTTATATGTGCCATTAGAATTGCCCAGTTTGCATACAGCCACATCACCCTGAACGTGCCTGATCTCATCTGAATTGCCCAGATTTATAACAAGTTTAGTATAACTACACATACATATAAATGTGTGTATAAACTGATCAGCCATAACTTTATGAGCACTGACAGGTTCATTGAATAACATTTATTATCTTGTGACAATAGCATCGGTAAGATACAGCAAACAAACTTGCTGTCCATGAAGTTGGTGTGTTGAAAGCAGAAAAGATGGACATCACAGTTTGCTGTGTATGGGGCTGCTTAGCCACAGACTGGTCAGGGTGTCCATGCTGATCCGTGTCCACAGTTCCTACAATGGTCATTTAAGCATCAGAACTGAACCATAGAGCAATGGAAAGAGCTGGCCTGGTCAAATTAATCATGTTCTCTTTTACATCACTTGGATGGCCGGGTGTGTGTGCATCACATACCTGGTGAAGAGATAGAACCAGGATGCAGTATAGAAAGAAGGCAAGATGGCGGAGGCAGTGTGATGCTTTGGGAAATGTTCTGCTGGGAAACCTTGGGTCTTGTCATTAATGTGGAAGTTACTTGACACATACCACCTACCTAAACATTGTTGCTGATCAAGTACATCCCTTTATGGAAACAGTATTCCCTAATGGCATTGGCCTCTTTCAGCAGGATAATGTACCCTGCCACACAGAAAAAATGGTTCAAGAATGGTTTGAAGAACACAACAAAGAGTTTGAGGTGTTGACTCCAGATCTCAATCCATCAAGCATTTGTGGTATGTACTGGAAAAACAAGTTCGATCCATTGAGGTCTCACATCCACGCCTTGATGGGTCAGGGCTGTTTTGGCAGCAAATGGAGTACCTTCTCAATATTAGGTGGGTGATCATAAAGTTATGGCTGATCAAGGTATATACCATACACCATTCTTGCTCCCTTTGCATAATTTTTTTTTATAGGTACAGATTTAAAAAAAAAAAAAAAAAATGCAGAAAACATCATTTTATAAGACACTTGGAAAAACGTAACATTTAAGGAAGTGTTTTCTGCACAATTGCGACTAGGAAATCTAAACAATTTCTGATAAACAAGATTTCAAGCCCTTCTTTGTGCTACAGGGGAGTACTTGTTTCATATTCACGATTCAATACCGCGTTCTATTCATTAGTGAAAAGTGCTATACTTTATTCAGGATGCAGAGCTCAGCCGGAATATAACAATGCGGGAAACTTGAGTATTACAATACCAATGCAGAAATTGCTGGCTAACCATTCTGCTAACATTGACAGCTCGGGAGTTAAGTTGGAACTCAGGGTGCTATTAAAGGATATACAATGCCTAGTCATTCTTCAGTCCAACACTTGTAAAATGGATGTTCAGAAGAAGCACTAAACACAAATTCATATGTATGGTGGTAGCACATAAAACTGTCTCTGCATGTATAGTCAAGGGTTTGTTACTTTTATTTAAACCAACTGTACTCGCAATTGTGGATAATAAATTATTGTCACTTTCATTTTTAAATATAATATTTATGAATAACAGGTTTAAAAACACAACCTAACACCAGACCCCACACCGATTTAATTCTGCCTAGATCAGCAAAATTTACCATGATCCTTTTAGAGAAAATGCGCCCTGACTGGCTTTAAATCAAATGGGATAGATAGGTAGGCCCATGCACTATATAGGTAATTGTAAACATTGATGATCTAAAAAATCAAATCCCCAAAAAATCGAAACATTTGTACGGTCAGCTTAAAATGTAACTGTGCTGTGGAGAAGCTGTGGGTGTCTTGCCATAATCTGCAAGTATGCCTGGCACATTAGGGCAGACATTGGCACGCTATCTTTTTCACTGCTGCTTCTTCCTAGCAGCCCATAGATAAGTGTTTTTTTTTTTTTTTTCCATTCAACATTTCATTAAAAGAAATAAAAAAATGACTTGATGTGGTTGGGGGAATCCTCCCCACTGAGGTATTGTATTCTGACAGCAGAGAGGCTTCCTCGCCGTCAGAATGCACAGATCAGTACTGCCGGCTATAGCTGTCCGTGCTGATCGAGTGGAAAAAGCCTGACAAGGCAGTTGTACGAAGTTGATCAGCCTGCCCATACATGGATCAAAATGTGCCCAGTCCTTGCCGTATTTCGATCCATTAATGGCCAGCTTAAATGTCCTCTTTCTTTATCAATTTGGCATCCAGTGAAGATGCAAATCCTTCTCATCTTACAGATGTCTCTGAATATACACTGTGCCGTGTTTGTGCTGCAAGCAGTGTATAAAAAATATGCTGAAAGAAAAAGAAAGGATTTGTCAGACTAGACCAGCCTTTCTCAACCTTTTCAACACAGAGGAACCCTGAAATAGTTCTCCGGTCTCGGGGAACCCCTGCTAAAAATTACAGATCTAAAATTCATGAAACCTTAGTGTGATGGTCAGTGGGAAGGATGGTCCTTACACTTGTGGTCATTGGGAAGAATTACCTCCTTACAGATAGCTAAAGAGATCAATGGTGTCAGTAGGAAATTATCTGAGAGGCAGAAATTGCCCAATGCTGAAGGAACCCCTAGCAACCTCTGGAGGAACCCTAGGGTTCCACGGAACCCTGGTTGAGAATCACTGGACTAGACCAAAAAAGGTTTATCTCTCAAATGATATCCTTAGGGCTCTTTCACACGGAGGTCCGTCCAGGTCCGCCTGTCAGTTTTTTAGGCGGACCTGAAACGGATCCTCCATGCACCCCTATGGAAGCACGGATGTCAGCGGAGACATGTCCGCTGACATCCGCTCCGCTCCGCTCCGAAAAAGTGTGACGGAGGAAAATCCTATTTTTCCTTCCGTCGGCGGAGCGGATCGGATGACAACAGACTCTACGGTCCGTCGTCATCCGATTCCCCATAGGGGAGAGCGGCGCTCTGACAGGGCGGTCCCTGCACAGTGTGCGGGGACCGCCCAGTCATCCGTCGGCTCAGCGGGGATCAACGGAGCGATCCCCGCTGAGCAAGCGGAGCTTCACGGGGCGGATCTTCACGGATCCGCCCCGTGTGAAAGAGGCCTTAAGCTTTTTCTTTTGACTATAGTTCTGCTTTAAGGTAAACAAATTTAAGTGTAAAAATAAAAACGACCAAGCTGTTTAAAGGGCATTTCCGCTTTCAACTTTAAAATTGGGATGATACTTTATTTACACTTCTTACATGTCCCCATTCACATAGCATAAGGCCCCATGCACACGAGACGCTGTTATTTGCTGTTGAACGCGTGTTCAGAGGCAGTTGGACGCTTTTTTCAACTGCCCCCTGAACCCATTCAATGTTATCCTATGTGTCCATGCACACAGTCTCATTTTTGGGCGTTTACAAGCAGTTGCGTTTAACCTCGTTTTTCCAGAAGCAAAAAAATGGGTTCAGACGCAAAAGTTTTCCACGTTTCAGACGCTAAACGCGGCTAAACGTGGCTAAACGCGGGTACCGGCGTTTTGCCGTGTTTGCGTTTATAAGCGTTTTTAAAGGTGACCTATTTTTTAACATTAGAAATCTCAAAAATGATGGCAAATGATGAAAAACTATTAAAAAATATAAAAGAAAACTGTAATTGCTTGCATTGCATTGTGGACAATCCACAACTTGTGGCAGGTAACGTGGCAAGTGGACAATCCACAGCTTGTGTCAGGTGACGTGGCCAGGTGACGTGGACAATCCACAACTTGTGGCAGGTGACGTGGCCAGGTGATGTGGCCAGTGGACAATCCACAACTTGTGGCAGGTGACCTGGCCAGGTGACGTGGCCAGGTGATGTGGCCAGTGGACAATCCACAACTTGTGGCAGGTGACATGGCCAGGTGACGTGGCAAGTAATGTGGCCAGGTGATGTGGCAGGTGACGTGGCAAGTGGACAATCCACAACTTGTGGCAGGTGACATGGCCAGGTGACGTGGCAGGTAATGTGGCCAGGTGACGTGGCACGTGATGTGGCAAGGTGATGTGGCCAGTGGACAATCCACAACTTGTGGCAGGTGACGTGGCCAGGTGACGTGGCCAGGTGACGTGGCCAGGTGACGTGGCAAGTGGACAATCCACAACTTGTGGCAGGTGACGTGGCACGTGATGTGGCCAGTGGACAATCCACAACTTGTGGCAGGTGACGTGGCTAGGTGACGTGGCAGGTAACGTGGCCAGGTGACGTGGCCAGGTGACGTGGCAGGTGACGTGGCCAGGTGACGTGGCCAGGTGACGTGGCCAGGTGACGTGGCCAGGTGACGTGGCCAGGTGACGTGGCAGGTGACGTGGCAAGTGGACAATCCACAACTTGTGGCAGGTGACGTGGCACGTGATGTGGCCAGGTGACGTGGCCAGTGGACAATCCACAACTTGTGGCAGGTGACGTGGCCAGGTGACGTGGCAGGTAACGTGGCCAGGTGATGTGGCCAGGTGACGTGGCCAGGTGACGTGGCCAGGTGACGTGGCAGGTGACGTGGCAAGTGGACAATCCACAACTTGTGGCAGGTGACGTGGCCAGGTGACGTGGCAAGTGTACAATCCACAACTTGTGGCAGGTGACGTGGCAAGTGGACAATCCACAACACGTGGCAGGTAACGTGGCCAGGTGACGTGGCAGGTAACGTGGCCAGGTGACGTGGCAGGTAACATGGCCAGGTGACGTGGCCAGGTGACGTGGCAAGTGGACAATCCACAACTTGTGGCAGGTGACGTGGCAGGTGACGTGGCAAGTGGACAATCCACAACTTGTGGTAGGTGATGTGGCAAGTGACACGCTAAATACAAGTACACTGCTGCTCTCTCAGCTGCTGCTACTCACTCTGGTCTCACAAACTGGCTGAAATGGTTAAAATTTACTGTTTTTTGAGCTTAGGGAGGGTCTTATGATGAAACGCTTATAAACGCAAGCGCGGTAAAACGCCGCTAAACGCGGCTAAACGCGCCCGCAAACGCGGCAAAACGCGCGTTTTTAAACGCCGGTTTCAGCGTTTAAAAACGTGTGTTCAGCAGAGTTTGCACCTGCGTCTCGTGTGCATGGGGCCTAACTTATAAAATATTTTAGAATTGTATCTTACTTTTTTAGATGTTTTTTTCTGCCTTTCCAGCAAAATTTCACTTAGTTCTCTTTAACCATTTCCCGTCCACGCTATAGCTGAATGACGGCTACAGCGTGGACTTGAACTTCTGGGAGGCCGTCAATAGACGTCTTCCCGTGCTCGAGCGGCCTGCGTTCCCCCTGCAGGGCCCGCGCGGCTCGCTCTGTGATCAGCGAGTCTCTGAGACTCGCTTGATCACAGATCGGAGTAAGGGGTCGATCCCGAACCCCTTACCATGTGATCAGCTGTCAGCCAATGACAGCTGATCATGTGATGTGAACAGAGCCGGTAATCGGCTACTTTTTCTCCTCACGCTAATAGCGTGAGGAGGAAAAAAAAGCCGATCACCGGCAGAAGACAGCGGGACATCGGTCCCGATCAGGGAGGACTGCAGACAGCTCATCTGTGCTAGTGTGTGCCACCTGTCAGTGCCCACCAGTGCCGCCTATCAGTGCCAAATCTAAAAGCCACTCATCAGTGCCTCAAACAGTGCTGCCCATCATTATCACCTACCAGTGCCGCCCACCAGTGCCCACCAGTGCCGCCCACCAGTGCCCCCTATCAGTACCGCCTATCAGTGCCCACCAGTGCCGCCTATCAGTGCCCACCAGTGCCGCCTATCAGTGCCCACCAGTGCCGCCTATCAGTGCCCACCAGTGCCGCCTCATCAGCGCATATCAATGAAGGAGAAAAATTACCTGTTTGCAAAAAAAATTAACAAAATATAAAATGTTGTTTTTTTTTTTTTTTTCAAAATTTTCCATCTTGTTTTGTTTGTTTAGCAAAAAATAAAAATCCCAGCAAAAGAAAGCTCTATTTGTGGGGGAAAAATTATAAAAATGTCATTCGGGTACAGTGTTGTATGACCGCGCAATTGTCATTCAAAGTTCATCAGCGCTGAAAGCTGAAAATTGGTCTGGGCAGGAGGGGGGTTTTAGTGCCCAGTAAGCAAGTGGTTAAGATGGGGCTGGGAAGCTGTGTTTGCCATAATTGACCACATCTCTACTGTGCAGGTATATTTAATCTCATCACTTGTACTAGATTTTGAACACTGTCTGTCTTAACAAAAGGGTTAAAGGTTTAGAAGCTAGGCTTCTCCATTATATGTTAATAAGAACTGGACTTAGCCAGTCTCCAGCCCAGTTATTTGGAAAGATTTTGAACAGCTAGCCGAGAAATGCCATGACACCTTCTCCTCAAACATCAGGTATGCTGTATGATTGGGAACACATACCAAACAAAGTGGGATCTTCTCAAATTTTATTGCAAAAGTGGAAATACACAAGTTTCTTTCTGCTTGTGCTAAATATATATACATAATATAAAATTGGACAGTCAGAAATCAACATGGCAAAATTGTGCTAAAGATTAAAGTACACACTACATTACCTATATAGTGTATGGATGTGTTTAATAACAGGAAAAGCAATTTGATTTTATTACTCCGATTTCTGTAATAAATGTAAACCTCGTACTGGTTGCTGGGGGTTATAACGCTTCGCACATCATCGTTTTTTACAATGCCTTATTAAAGAAGGCTGATTGCCTGGACTAGTCAGTCAAGTGTCAAATAATGTATGTTACAGCTAATGTAAAATTAACATATCTCAACTTCTCAAGGCAATGCCGATACTATGCTGGAAACAGATTTACTTTCTATACTAAAGTACATCCCCGTACTCCATAAGCCCACTATTGTAATGGCTGATACTCTCACAAAACAGGTGGCACCATCCACATCAATAATTTAGGTCAAATATTGGCAAGCACGCCAAGGTTTCCAATGGTGCAAACCAAATATATTTAATAAAGTCTGCCATAATATGGAATAAATTCTACTCTCATTATTGAAAACTTTGGTGTACTGGCTGACAAGCTTTGTAGAAATTACATGTTTGCACAGAAACATAATTTGTATCTTCTCAAGACTAACACAGCTAGGGAATGCATGTTCCATGTGAGGACAGAAACCGCAACAAAAATCAGGTCTGCAAAACAAATATAAGGGTAATCAACAAGGACTTACCTTGCCGTACTGTTCAAAGTATTGCTTTACATCTTCTACTATTGTATTTGCTGATAATCCCCCTACGAAAATTTTCTTTGTTCTTGTGACCATCTACATAGGATGACAAGGGAGACATGCTCTAATCAGATTATTTGAAACTACAAAGTGGGACAAAAATAACATCCAGATAGAAACTGTTAATCCTGTTAATTAATTTGATGCATCCATGGAAGGAATTTATAGCTCAAGAAAAACGGTGTGAGGAGAAAGATAAATAAGACCTATAGGACTCATTCACACAATATTGTACACTAGTAAAATCCAACAGGCTATTGATCATTTTAATAGAGACACAAGGTTAAAAAAGAAATTCTTAGCTAATTAAACCCAAGAATATAATGAATGTCATGGTTTATGTCTAAATTTGCTAATACTGCTATGGAGGGCTTTTTTTCTCAAACAATAGTTGCTGGAACCTACCCACAGCCCCACAAAACCCCTCCACCCACACACACCCTCCAAATCACATCAAATAGTGGGTGTGGTCAGTCAAATTTCACAAAAACAGTAGGAGGGTCTTAAAGGGGCATTAAATACCACGATTACATTACATACAGAGTGCAGAGCCGTCACTTGTAAACACAGAAACCAGACTTCTGTGTTTACAAGTGATTGTGGTGAGGAGGCACCAAAGGGTCTGAGCCAGAGGTGGTGGAACTGAGTTCCACAAAGTTCCTGCAGAAAAAAAAAGCCCTGCTGCTATGTGACCTGTACTTTTCCATGAGACAAAGGGGGTTATTTACTAAAACTGGAGAGTGCACTATATGGTGCAATACTGCATAGAAACAAATCGGCTTCCAGGTTTTATTGCCAATGCATAATTGAGCAAGCTCAGGTTAAAAGCTGATTGGCTACCATTCACAGCTGCACCAGATTCTGAGAGCTCCAGTTTTAGTAAATCTCCTCCAAAGTTTTTAACGTTTAGTTGCATTTTAATTATTTGTGAATCATGCTGTAATACATACAATAAAATGTAATCAAACTAAATCTGTTCAAAAGCTAGCTTCAATAGCTTCATGATGAAAAAAATGATTTTGTAGAGGTTACCACTGGTGAAAACCACATGTTTAAACAATCAGTTGATCCAGAGATAGAGGCAGCTGTAGGTACATACACATCTTGACTTTTCCTGTAAAAATGTAATATTGCCTGGCCACTTTTGAGCATTAGTCAAGATTTGCCAATAACATTGGCTATATTCTCTGGGCCTAGTAACGTCCACAGATTCAGTTTTTCATCATATACTCACATTGAACTGTTGAGGCTTTTAGACAGGTTTACTTCAACAGAAGTGGTCAAAGAAAAAACATTACATTAGCATCTACAAGCTTTGCTGATAAAACGCAGATCAGTAATGGCAGAGGATACAAACAAACTTTCCAGTCCATTTTTATCAAAAATGGTCTGCTTTCAAAGATTAATAGTGGCATGCAGGGACAACTTTGGAGTAAAGCTGGCCATACAGTGTTCGAATTTTGACTGCTTCAGAGGAATCAGCCAAATGTTTAGCAGTGGATGGCCCTGCCAGCTCAATAAAAGGTAAATTATTTAAAGTGGTTATACAACCACTTTCACCTACAGGTAAACCTAGATTAAGGCTTACCTGTAGGTGCTGGAAATATCTCCTAAACCTCCACGGTTTAGGAGTTATTTACAATTCACCGTACAATGATTTCTTCTGCGCATGCGCTGATGTATTCGGCGCATTCGCACTCTAATAAGGGCGCGCTGTGCGGTTTTTTAGATGTGGTCATGCCGTGACTGGCGGCTCCCATGCGCATGCGACTCCGGCCAGTCACAGAGCCGGAGTCCGCACCCCCGGAAGGTAGAGGGCTGAAGATGGACGCTTCCAGGCAGCTGGGACATCACAGGCTTCGGTTTCAGGTAAGTGACACATAATGGGCTACTATGCAATGCATAGTAGCCCATTATGCTTTACCTTTGCAGGGAAATAAAGAGGAAGTAAAACCCATCAGGGTTTACTTCCTCTTTCATAGACTTTTGTCAAAGAAGCCGGACCAAAAATTGTCAGCTGAAAAAAACCTGCCACTAACAATGGACAAATAATTTTTTTTTTAAGTTTTCCTGAAAACAATGATAGATCCCTTCAAACCGAACACACATTATTTCAGAACGACTGTATCATAGGAATCTTGTGGAATATGAAATTAACTTTTAATGACTCAAATGTATTTCACTGCATAATGTTTCTGACACACAGGGCTAAAAGCATTTTGCTGCAGAGTTTTATTTGAATCTAGCTGCCGTTTCCAAAAATATTTAGCCAGCATTGATAGATTCCAGTTGCTCCGATACCATTTTCCCATTGTGGCAATGTCCTGGTGAAACCTGTCACCCTATTCGTCACTATGTTGCACTTCATATTCTTGCATGCTTTAAGAAGTCTTTCAGTACAGAAAACGAGGTTGTAAACCTGTGTACAGACATTTGCTAAATCATTTTGGTGGCTTCAAAAGACAGAGGTTTTCCTATCCAGTTATAGAAAACACCATCCTTGCAGTCCTGAACCCAGTACTGGCAGATTGTTGTCATGGGGCTCTGGTTTCATGACTGAAGGCAAATTGGGGTATTCATTTTTTTTTTTGCAGAGAAACCAGCATTATTACAGTGTTTCCCCGGAAATAAGACCTACCCCGAAAATAAGCCCTAGCTTAAAGTGCTGGAATCGTCTCCATTGCAGTAGTGTATAGTTTAGACTGTGATTCCCCCCCCCCCCTGCAGTGCACGGAGCAGGGAGGAGAGGTCCGGTGGGCTAAGGAAGTGGCGAGCTGCGCTTAGCTGATCACACTCTCCAAGCAGTCAGCAGAGGGTCCCAGGCCCCCCTCTCTCTGCAGGCCCCTGTGGGTCACGTTAGCAGCAAGCAGCGCTCAGCTGATCTCCCCTTCTCCAAGCAGTCAGCAGGAGATCTCGGGCCCCCCTTCCTCTGCAGAGCTCAGGCAGGTCACAGAAGCACCCAGCGGCGCTATAAGAAGGTATGTGACACTACACTATTTGCATTGTATGATACTGTAACAGAGTGGATTCTGGTATTCTACAAGCATTTTTACACAGGGGCTTCCTGACAGGGAGGGAGAGAAGCAGCACATGGCATGATAAGACCTACCCCAAAAATAAGCTCTACTGTGTCTTTTGTTAATATAAGACCTAGGCTTATTTTTGGGGAAACACGGTAGACAGAAGTAACAGTTTGTCACATGATTATTCTGTCCACGCCGTATTATCGGAACAGCAAACAGCATGGACTTCAGAGTTCCTCTAAGCCAAGCTCTAAGATGGACAGCACATTGTGCGCAACAAATATAAGGATCCCAGGCCTGGTCTTGGTCACCAAATTATACAACCAATGTACAGCTCATGTGCTTTCTTTGTGCGTCTTTGAGGCTTAAACCTGTACCACAAGCGGAACGTATCATGGCTGTTACTTCACTGGTGAAACTTTTCTGCTGCCACCAATCATCCTTTAGCAAGTCTATACCTGGCTTACTTGTTATGTAAATAACATGTATGTCGATAATGCTATCCTTTGAAACAGTTGCTTCAAAATACATGGAAACGGATAATGAAATGAATAGCATCTGTCCATGCAAACAGTTTTTATAGTCTTTGCAGGCAGCATCCATCCAGTCTAAGCATGCTCAAGCTGTACAAGTTTCATAAATCTTATGCAATATGCCCTGAGTGCCTGCCTGGACATGCATGAGCTACACAAAGCATCTTTTAACGCAACTGAAAATTAGCAAACCTAAAATATTTATAAAAAGGAAATTGCAAAAGCACAAGATTCCTATAAACTCACTCCAAAAAATTTGAGAAAATAAAAAAATTAGGTAAACAGTGCATTCTTATGTCCCTTATTGACATCAGGTGTAAATGAGCCCTTAAAAGCAGTATTAAACCCATAAACAAAAAAATATTAAATTGCAGCGCATAATGTCAGATGTGGTGGCTGCATTTATTTTTTTAATTTGTCCCCTTTATTTTCACCTGATGACCTGGCCAGTAAATCTGTTATTTTTGGACTTACTTTACCAGACAAAGTAGCCGTTAGAGACTTGAGACAAACCCTTTAACACTGACAGGGATGCTTGCAGTGGTCAGCTTTTATTAATTTATGTAAATGAGTTATCACAAAAAAAAAACTCTTTGCGGTAATTGCTTATGAAGTATTAGCTGGAGTGCAGCTTCAATATTTTAGACAAGTCCATCTAAATCTGCTTGTCTAACACTACACTCCTCCAAGACTGACAATGCCGACATTCAAATGTGTCTGCTCTACTACTTTATTCAGAGTGCAGACACCCTTAGAACACACGGGCTGAATATTGGGCGGCACCAGACGGTTTAATAGAAACGGTCTGACATTCAGCTCGTGCGTACGGCAGCTGGTCCGACAGAAACCGGCCATTCGGCAGGTTGGGGCAGGGGCGCTCCCCTGACAGAACACAATAGCATAGCAGGGGAGATCGCTGTACTAACATCGTATTTTAAATACAGCAGCTTCGACCTGAGCTGTCAGTTTTTTCTTTGCTTAACCCGCTGGGTCGAAAAAAATAGTGTTCATACGGCTTTAGACAGGAAGTGTGTAGCTGGCATGTTCATCAAACAAATGTTCTTGAAACTAAAAATTTCCAGCAAAATTCTACTAGTGTATCAGTATATTCTTTTGTTTAGCTGTGAAACTAACAATCCTTGCAGTTGAGTAGATGCTCCTCTAAAATATGGTCTAGGGTGGTACTGGATATATAGAAAGTTGCATTTAAAGCAGAACAGTCCTCATTTGGATTCATGGAAAAAAAAATTATTGCTCGATGTAGCAGTTATTTGCCGACACCATAACTGACATAACTTTGCTGTATGGACATGGTATGGTACGTATACAGCGTGTAACTAACTTTGAAGGACTATTAGGATATCCTAAACCAAATGTTGAGCAGCCCACAAAAGGTTATACCAGCCCACAGATCAATTGGCAAACCCCAACTTTCCAGACTGTCAGTCCGGACACAAATTTTTGCATTAGAAAAAGTTTGAAAATTTAACAGCCTTAAAAAGTTAATTGAGGCAGGAAAAGCATGAGTGGAAAAGTTAGGAAAAATGGCAATTTAAATTGCAATTAATATATTTCAATCAATTTCAGTCACTCATGATTGGAAAATGTTCAGTACAGACAATCAGATAATTAATCAACTGGACCATAAGCTTTTGGCTGGGCTGAACTGACTGAAAACACAGGCCAATTCTGTTGGCACTCTGCTGCAAATGAAAAGGCAAATAAGAGGCCGAGTACTGAAATGCATGTCCACCAAAGAAACCCTGAAAACATAGTCTGATCACGTAGCTCCTGTGAGAAAATGTATTCTTCTTTGCTGGCTAAGTGACGTTTAATTGTTACTTTATAATTTTTTGCACGGTTCGTTGAGTACAAAAAGACTTGCCCAGCCTTCACTCTGTGAAACGTGCACAAACACTGGAGTGATGAAATTGTAAGGCAGTAGGTAATAGCGTTGACTGGGGAAGAAGTGTTGATAAGAAAGGTTGTTTTGAGATTTCTGCCCGGCTGTTGATTTGTTTGTGTGTGTGGCATTCTAGGCACTAGAGACTAAAATATCAGCTGTCTTTTCTATCCCAAATATCGAGCATCTGGAGAAGGAGGGACAAAGAACCACGTTCCCTTCTTCGGGTGTCAATGGTAGGTCAGAATTGCAGGACAACCAATGCATATGCAAAGCTTTCATTTTCACATGCAAATGAAGTCTATTCTTATTTTAAACAGAACTACTATATGTAAATGTTCTTGATGCATATGTATTGCCTAGAATTCTGCAAGCGTGACCAGGTTCAGAGATCTTATAGTCCAGTTAGCTCGTTGTTCTACTAGGTGAAGAAGCGATTGTTTAACCAGTTTCATAATATACACAGTCTCGTCCTGACTTGATGCGTAAAATCATATCTATCCCTACATTGTTCATGTGAGCACTGAGCACAATAATACAATCCGAATAATGAATGCAAAGCTTTTTACCAAGATACAAAGGGCTCGGTCCAAAACTGCATTTTTGATCTTTATGGATTGGTCAAAATTGTCTGGCTGGATCATTTTAATATTTAAAGTAGTTGTAAAGGCTGAAGGTTTTTTACCTTCATGAAGGTAAAAAAACCTTCTGTGTTTAGCTCCCTCCTCAGCCCACTTACCTGGGCCCGAGCCAGCAATGTGTACAAGACCCAAGGCTCTCCTGGGTCTCTCCCTCCTGATTGGCTGAGATGCAGCAGCAGGAGCCATTGGCTTCTGCTGCTGTCGATCACAGCCAGTAAAGCAGGAGCAGGGGCAGCGGGACTGAGCCATGCTCTCTGTGTCTTATGTAATGTTTCATATTCCCATCGCACACGTTCCTGGTATAAGCTCTCAAAAATAGGGTGCTGTAGCAACAACCAGCTGGATACTGGTTCAAGACACAAGGTAGATATTTGCCAGCACACCAAGGATCGGCACAAAGTGGCACCCAAATGGGTAGTTTATTGCATAATCAAAATACAAGAAAAGTGCAACATTTTGGAGTCACGCAGGACCCCTTCGTCAGGCATGCGATACCTCACATGCCTGATGAAGGGGTCCTGCGTGACGCAGAGAGCCAGCTCAGGACCGAGCATGCACACGAATGCCCCTATAGAAATCTGTGTCCTATGGGGGCACTCGAGAAGAGGGAGGGGCCCAGAGTGCCAGCGGGAGACCAGAGGAGGATTAGGCTCTGTGAAAAACCACTGCACAGATCAGGTAACTTTTTTTTCCCCTTTACAATCAATTTAATTTGCCATTCTCTTTTGGGTTTCCTAGGTGCTTTGGGGCTATGACATCATAAACAAACGTTTTTTTTATTTGCAACCTATACAATGCAGAAAACAAAGGACAGCTGAATGAGGCAGATTCAGATTATGGACATTCAATTATTTGCATATTAACAAATTAGTAAATGAGCTTTAAAACAAGCTCACGGTGACCTCTGAAGCTGCAGGTACTGTGGATAAATTCATCCTCAAAGTTCACAACAGAGACACTTTAATTGCAGCTAACCCTCCCTTTTTTTCCTCTGACAGCATTGATTTGGCAGTCTGTTAGCCTTCCAATGTAAACAGCAGGTGCTGGGGAGCCAAAATCCTACTCCTGATAACTGAATAAGATGGTACAAGGCACATCAGATATAGAGGTATATTACTCTATTCAAAGCAAAAAACATTTTACTTAATAAAGATATTTTAAAGATTTAAAGATGAGAGTGCAGGCCACTTAGTGGCCATTTGCACCAAAACGGCACAGCGGGAATCATCTTTTATGGAGAGCATAACCACAAGTCAAGGCTCTACAACCCATAAACAAAGCTAAATATAGTTCAATTCATTACAAATGCCTTAAAGTGGTTGTAAACCTCTGAAAATAAAAAATGAACAATCCATTTTACTCTATACGTAGTGTCTACTAGCCTCATCCAAAGTATCTAGTGTGGTTCCTATCTGATCTCTCTTTCCTCCACTATCTGCATGAACCACTTTTGACAGTCCAAGTTGACACCAAGCAGGTGATTAACAGCCTCAGCTTTGCATGTTTCCTTACGAGTGAGTGTAGAGGTAGTGTGTCCATTCCCTCCCTCTAAATCTCCACCCCCCTCTGCCTTCTGGAACTGAGAAAAAAAAAGCCTTTATCTGTGTGTCTTAGAAGGCTGTAAATAAGAAAAGGTTCCAGATAAACCGGTATAATTTATGAAGGATGATTTAATTTATCTCTGTGCATCACCTGAGGCTAGTTACTACAGTGGGTACGTGTATGGGTTTACAATCGCTTGAATACAAATTTCATTGCCCTATTCTTTTGCACATTTAGGTGTGGACACCTAATGCACCAATCACCCTAGCAGTAGCTGAAGCCCCTAACAACATAGTCACAAGGCTAGCTAATAGATAGATAGATAGATATGTATCTATCTATATATATATATATATATATATATATATATATATATATATATATATATATATATATAGTTGTATATATCTATATCCATCTCTCGATCTCTCTATATATATTTATATATTAATATTCCCACCTCCCCAAATTACTTCCTTAGTAAATGAAGGCAGCTGCTACTATTGCTCGATTTTGTTATAAGGCCCCATGCACACGAGACGCAGGTGCAAACTCTGCTGAACACATGTTTTTAAACGCTGAAACCGGCGTTTAAAAACGCGCATTTTGCCGCGTTTAGCGGCCTTTTACCGCGTTTGCGTTTATAAGCGTTTCATCATAGACCCTCCCTAAGCTCAAAAAACAGTAAATTTTAACAATTTCAGCCAGTTTGTGAGACCAGAGAGTAGCAGCAGCTGAGAGAGCAGCAGTGTACTTGTATTTAGCGTATCACTTGCCACATCACCTGCCACAAAGTTGTGGATTGTCCACTTGCCACGTCACCTGGCCACGTCACGTGCCACGTCACCTGGCCACAAGTTGTGGATTGTTCACTTGCCACGTCACCTGGCCACGTCACGTGCCACAAGTTGTGGATTGTCCACTTGCCACGTCACCTGGCCACGTCACGTGCCACAAGTTGTGGATTGTCCACTTGCCACGTCACCTGGCCACGTCACGTGCCACGTCACCTGGCCACAAGTTGTGGATTGTCCACTTGCCACGTCACGTGCCACAAGTTGTGGATTGTCCACTTGCCACGTCACCTGGCCACGTCACGTGCCACGTCACCTGGCCACAAGCTGTGGATTGTCCACTTGCCACGTCACCTGGCCATGTTACCTGGCCACGTCACCTGCCACAAGTTGTGGATTGTCCACTTGCCACGTCACCTGGTCACGTCACCTGGCCACAAGTTGTGGATTGTCCACTTGCCACGTCACCTGTCACAAGTTGTGGATTGTTCACTTGCCACGTCACCTGCCACAAGTTGTGGATTGTCCACAATGCAATGCAAGCAATTACAGATTTCTTTTATATTTTTTAATAGTTTTTCATCATTTGCCATCATTTTTGAGATTTCTAATGTTAAAAAAGAGGTCACCTTTAAAAACACTTATAAACGCAAACGCGGCAAAACGCCGGTACCGCGTTTAGCGTCTGAAACGTGGAAAACTTTTGCGTCTGAACCCATTTTTTTGCTTCTGGAAAAACGAGGTTAAACGCAACTGCTTGTAAACGCCCAAAAATGAGAGTGTGTGCATGGACACATAGGATAACATTGAATGGGTTCAGGGGCAGTTGAAAAAAGCGTCCAACTGCCTCTGAACGCGCGTTTAACAGCAAACAACAGCGTCTCGTGTGCATGGGGCCTTAGCCTCCAATTTAAAGATCCTTGTGAGAATATTTGCTAATCAATTAGCAACAATAATTCACAAACTAGTACATAAATTATAAAATCAGGTTTTAGCCTCTTAAGAACAAGGTCCATCAATATCAGGAGCCTATCTCAATACACAACTTGCCTCAGAATATTCAGACACCCAGGCCATACTGTCTTTTGATCAAGCAGAGGCATTCAACAGTGTTGAGTGGAAATACATGTGCTACATACTGGGTATGTTTGACTTAGGACAACATTTTAGCAAATGGATGCAAATCCTTTTTGTGACCCCCAGAAGTGTCCCGTGTTCGCCCTCCCATTTTTTTTCACCTGCTCTGAAACCCCTTGCAAATTGCATTCAATCAGTAGATATTGTTGAGTTTTGTCGTGAAGAAAGAGGACTATTTGGCTTTGTACACCTGATGATGCACTTCTCTTTTTAGAGCCACCAACAGTTCCGTAGAGTCATTATTGTGGCACATAAAGCAATTTGGGTTGATACTCTGGCTTTGCTATCTATTCGGACAAATCTGTGTTACTACTGTGTTCACCTTTCATGAATAGAATAGGTTAAAACATAAAAAGTAAAAAACGGGTGAAAACTTCCCCTTGCTGTTGTTGACCAAGCACATTTGATCAAAATGGTTTGGGCCCCTCAACTTCATTATGTAATTCACAACTCCCCGATTTGGAGCTCCCAAAATGTTTTAAATTAATTGACTCACTATTCCCTGAGCTAATTTGGAGATAGAAAATATCCAGGCTGAAACTCACCACCATACAGCACAAGGTTGATTGGATTATGCTAAACCTTGATGGCAAAACACAATCCTTTACTTGTGCAACTAGAGGCAGGGAAACCTCAATATCATGAAGGCTATAAAACCATGTCAGGTTCACCTTATTTATCCCTATTTGGTGTAATACATACTATTCTGAACTATAGAGCTTTTTGACTTCTGGCAAATGTACGGCATAATTTACATGCACCAGTTGTATACAAAGCAAGTTCTTTGTGCTTCCAAAACAGACATTTTATCCAGTAGTGTATTTAGGTTTTGTGCTGCCCTAGGCCTGACTAAACTCATGCACCCCCTAATTTGAATATGACCCACCTCTTTCTGTTCAGGCCACACCCCTGAAATTTTCGAGTGGGGACACTAGTTCCGAGGGCCATTGAATTCCCTTAATTTGCATAGATTTCCTCTCACTTCCTGTTTGGGTATGGGGCAGAAAGTGAAGGGAAATCTCTGCAATGGGACAGGGATGGTAAAACAAAATAGACAGGGGCTTTAACCCTCCCTTACTCTATCCAAAATGAAAAAAAAGTGTTGCCTATAGTTCTACTTTAAGCACAAATTTCTGATAATTTTATGAAGATATAACCATGCCTATGGTACAGCAGAAAACATATAGCACAGTGAGGAAGGTTTGTGGTCCAGGATGATCAAAATTAGAAGTAGCGCCCCCCCCCCCCCCCCACAGTTGCGGAATGCCGGTCGACCGCACACTGTAAGCACTGCGGCCACTTTATGGGAGCGCTAGACTAATTTGCCTCTCAGCCCAGTTCGCCCCATAAGACTGGCGCTACACTAACAGTGTAGTGCAAGCCGGTGGGGACTCTTTCTGTGCTGCCCCCCTGCAAAGTGCTGCCCTAGGCCTGGGCCTTGTTGGCCTAGGCCAGGATACAGCGTTGATTTTATCAGTACACAGAGTTCATGCACAAGCACAAGCACATACTGCTCTCTGCCTAGAGAAAGCAACTCTGATATAACATATAGCACAGGATTCAACATAATAAAGAAAGGCTTAAAGTGGTTCTAAAGGCAAAAGTTTTTTTTTATCTTCATGCATTCTATGCATGAAGATGAAAAACCTTCTCTATGCAGCAGCCCCCCCTCATACTTACCCGAGTCCCATCTCGAACCAACAATGTTGCATGAGAGACTCGGCTGTCCGGGACTCTCCCTCCAAATTGGATGAGACACAGAAGCGGGAGCCAATGAGGGGGGGCTGGAGCCGAGCTGCATCTCCATGTCTGAGTGGACACACAGAGCAGTGGCTCAGGTGCCCCCATAGCAAACTGCTTGTTGTTGGAGCACTCGGCAGGAGCCAGGAGCGCTGGAGAGAGACCCAAGAGGAGGATTGGGGCTGCTCTGTGCAAAACCACTGCACAGAGCAGGCAAGTATGACGTTTGTTATTTTTACCAAAAAAAAAACCAAGACTTTAATATCACTTTAATCTCCCTATCTAAGGATACCAGTTGTATCCACTTGTCATTTGTACGAATGTCATTTAACATATTGGTAATGTCTGAGCTTTTGCTGACAATGGATAGCAGTCCCTTGAGCCATTGCGGTTTCCAGTCCTTTACCTAACCTTAGTTTCTGAAAATGTACATACACTTGAGGCTGTAATGTAAATTTGCTATGCTCTACTCTCAGGAGCTATGCATGCCCTTCAGTCTAATTCTAACCTCGACTTTCATTTCAACCAAGTTTGACGGTTAGTTTCTTTGGAAAAGGCTCTATTTGCATCGCAAATTGCTTAAATTAATTTGACTTGAGAAGGAGCTAATTGCATATAAACTGAAATGTTTCTCAGCGTATCTATACATTAGATGGAGCATTAAGACTTGTTTACCTAATCATAAGCTTGGTATTCCATCATTTTTACACCCAGGTCATACAAATTCAGATATAATTGAAAAAAATCATCTCGATTCTTATGTGGCACTGAACAACATATTGTGTTTCATGTCCAGCCTCTGTTATCATACTCATTAGACAGCAATAATTCACTTAATGAGAAAAGTGATTTTCAACAAGATTCCACTTCAATAGAATAGTGGTTTATATAGTCAAAAAAACTGTGCTTTTGATAATTAAATTTGATTGTTTGAAAAATGACAAACCTAATGCCCTTTTTAACAATACCTTACTATTGGATCATGGGCACAAAGTCTCTGTTTTTTGTAAGAATAAAACCCTAAAGTTATTACACATACATATGCAGGAAAAAAGTAGAAGGCTATGTTACCCCAACATTTCATATTTCTGATATGTGTCTATGTACCATGTACTTGTATGAGAAAGTGATTTGTTCTCTTTTTATTGCTTCATTTGTGTGACATATCATGCGATCCTGGCAATCCATTTCCGATTTCAAACTGATCGCGCCACAGCATGGAAGCACATCCATCCCAGCATGGTCAGTTTTCTTCTTTGCTGTACTTGGGAGCACAGCCCGACTGTCCTCCAGTGGTCAGACTTGTGCTGACAAACATCCTTTCACAGCTTCTCACTGGAAAAATCAGTCTATTGCTGTTTCAATGCCTCCTGTTGACCACACCTTTCTGCAGTCCCCATCCCTTAGCACTCTATTCCCCTTATACAGCTGAGAAAAGGGTTTTTGTGACTTCTTATACAAAATTAAAAAAAGTCATTTAAAATACAGTGTTTCCCCGAAAAAAAGACCTAGCATTATTTTCCAGGAGGGCTGCAATATAAGCCCTACCCCGAAAATAATCCCCAGTTTAAAATGCTTTTAAAATCCTATAATCAACTCTATTACAGTATTATATAATGTACAATGTGTGTGTTTCTGTAATATAATTGCGGGAAAAAAAGCTCTGGCGGGTCACAGCAGCGCAGAGCAGCGCTACAATGAAGGTATTTGGCACAATTATATTACAGAAACACACATTGTATGTTATATACTATTGTAATAGAGTGGATTATAGGATTTTACAAGCATTTTAACCCGGGTTCACACTGGGGATTCCTGTCAGGAATGGGGGAGAGAAGACAGCACATTACAGGTTAAGACCTACCCCAAAAATAAGCCCTACTGTGTCTTTTGTTGCCAAAATTAATATAAGACCCGGGCTTATCTTCGGGGAAACCCAGTGTGTGTGTGTGTGTGTGTGTGTGTGTGTGTGTGTGTGTGTGTGTGTGTGTCTTATATTTCCTGAATGGATTGTTTTACAAGGTAAGGGTTCACATACTGTATACCTCAAGTATACCATTGAAAGCATTTTCTTATATCTGTGTGTGCAGATAGCTTAATTTGATCTATGCCTGTGCTGTCATCAACTACATTAATTCCAGCTCTCTCTGTGGAATACAGAACACCCTATGTTATGTAGATAAGGAGAAGAGAGGTGTACTGCAATTTCAACCTAGGACAACAATGATCAATAGAAACATTACGGTGAGTGAGCGTGGTCACCCTAGGACTGAAAGCGTTGCTGGGAGGGTCAACATGTGAAAATAACAGAGCTGAGGGCTGTGTAAAATCTGAATCCCCTATATTTGGCTATTAAATTATAAACAGTCTTACTAAGAGGTGCCTATTGCTTAGTTTTCTCTCTTTTACATATCTGGAGTGGCTTCAACTCCCTACACAAGGCTACCCTACCAATATAGACTGTACATCTTCACACAGAGCTGTATATGCTCAAAGGACTACCGTATGAACTTGCATTTGCTTACTATCATTCTATAACCTGCGCCGCTATCCATTGTTGTTTTATCAGTACAATAGCACAAACCTATTCCTGTCTGAGGATAAAAGTAAAGTGTTTGACTATGCCCCCTAAGATTTCACCCATCCATCGTAGCACCTTATTCACTTAAGCTGTAGTTGCCCAAGTATGGCCACCAAAAAAAAATAGAAGCGTATCGGGGGTTCGGAAGCATTATAACTACAGTATATCTGTGACTGGAATCTGTCAACTTCTCTCTACCTTCAGATTTCGGGAATTGCAGTCTCAGATTGTTGGTGCTTTATAATTACCTATAATAAATAAAAAGAAATGATTTTCATCCTCCTACTTATGCTTTGTATTGACAGAATAACTGTGAACCTCAAAACATTCTGAACATAAACGATTCCAATGAATAATTAAAATCAGGCAAAGTCTGGTTTCGCAGAGCCGGTAAGACTAGAAAATAGAATGACGCTATTCTTGCCTTATACTGTACGGTGTCTACAGTCAGAGACCCCCCTCCCCCAAAACAGAGGCAAAGCTCATCCTATGGATATGGACTTTCAATAGAGGGAAATTCTGTTCTCAAGCACAAACACTATGACAAATGTGTGTGTGTTTTTGTGTGTGTGTGTGTGTGTGTGTGTGTGTGTGTTATTTGTGCTGTGAAAATAAACTGCATGTGAGGTTACGATACTGCACTCCATCAATGTGATGGGGAAAATGAAGCACTTCTTTATTGAAGTGGCACTGGAATAATGGCTATGCATCTGTGTTAGAAGTTCTGTCAAAAACAGCCTGTGCTGCTTGGAAACAAGAAGAGTGCCGGGCAGATCTCTGCCTTCTAACAGGCCAGTCTAAAACTCAATCTATCTGGGAGAGGAAACAAATGAAATGCTGCTTACATTCTTTCAGCATAAACAAGACATTCCTCTTAGATCTCTATATACAACCTAAAACTGAGAGGACTGCTTCTATGTTAATCTGCTATTATTCTAAACCAGTGGTCTCCAAACTGCTGCCCGGGGTCAGATGTGGCCCTTTGCTTGCTTTTATCTGGCCATTGGGGCACTATTTCATCCACTGATATTTAACAGTGGGGCATAATTCCCCCCACCGACACCAATGAAGGGGCACAATCTCTCCCAATGACGTCAACGATGGGGCACAATTCTTCCCAAAAACCGCAACAATGGGGCACAATTCTTCCCAAAAACCGCAACGATGGGGCACAATTCTTCCCAAAAACCGCAACGATGGGGCACAATTCTTCCCAAAAACCGCAACGATGGGGCACAATTCTTCCCAAAAACCGCAACGATGGGGCACAATTCTTCCCAAAAACCGCAACGATGGGGCACAATTCTTCCCAAAAACCGCAACGATGGGGCACAATTCTTCCCAAAAACCGCAACGATGGGGCACAATTCTTCCCAAAAACCGCAACGATGGGGCTCAATTCTTCCCAAAAACCACAACGATGGGGCACAATTCTTCCCAAAAACCACAACGATGGGGCACAATTCTTCCCAAAAACCACAACGATGGGGCACAATTCTTCCCAAAAACCACAACGATGGGGCACAATTCTTCCCAAAAACCACAACGATGGGGCACAATTCTTCCCAAAAACCACAACGATGGGGCACAATTCTTCCCAAAAACCACAACGATGGGGCACAATTCTTCCCAAAAACCACAACGATGGGGCACAATTCTTCCCAAAAACCACAACGATGGGGCACAATTCTTCCCAAAAACCACAACGATGGGGCACAATTCTTCCCAAAAGCCGCAACGATGGGGCACAATTCTTCCCAAAAACAGCAACGATGGGGCACAATTCTTCCCAAAAACAGCAACGATGGGGCACAATTCTTCCCAAAAACCACAACGATGGGGCACAATTCTTCCCAAAAGCCGCAACGATGGGGCACAATTCTTCCCAAAAGCCGCAACGATGGGGCACAATTCTTCCCAAAAACAGCAACGATGGGGCACAATTCTTCCCAAAAACAGCAACGATGGGGCACAATTCTTCCCAAAAACAGCAACGATGGGGCACAATTCTTCCCAAAATCCGCAACGATGGGGCACAATTCTTCCCAAAAACCGCAACGATGGGGCACAATTCTTCCCAAAAACCGCAACAATGGGGCACAATTCTTCCCAAAAACAGCAACGATGGGGCACAATTCTTCCCAAAAACAGCAACAATGGGGCACAATTCTTCCCAAAAACAGCAACGATGGGGCACAATTCTTCCCAAAAACAGCAATGATGGGGCACAATTCTTTCCACTTACACCAAAGATGGGTCATTGTTTTTTTTCCACTGACATCGGGACCTTTTCTACACCCAATGACCAAAGTCCGGCCCACCTTATGTCTGAAGGACCATAAACTGGCCTGGCCCTTTGTTTCGAAAGTTTGGAGACCCGTTCTAAACCATAGCCCAAAAAATAAAAAATTTGTAGTCTGCACCCATTGTGCTTTAAAACTATTAAGAGTAATGCAAGTAATGCTGTGTGTATCCACCCCTACCACCACCAACAGCTGGGGCATACTGAGATCCTACTGACAATTCGGGTCGGTTCACACCAGAATGCGGTGCAGGAAATACGCGTTCCATGCACCACATTCAAAACACATTGCCTTTATAATCTGCTGCGGTGCCAATACATTGTTAACAGCACCCCAAACGCAGATCCCAATTGAAGTGCATTTGTGAGCTCTAGATTGCATGGTAGCACAGTACTTTGTGACACGTTTTTTAAAAGTAGTACATGCACTAGTGTTTGTGTGGCCCGATGCAATTTGTATCCCATTTAAATAAATGAGCTGCCAAATCACACTGCAGGGGAACACACAGGAATCGCACAGGAATGCAAATCGTGTTCTGTGCGATTCTGGTGTGAACCAGCCCTTAAGGTAGTTAAAGACATGAGTAAAGAGTTGCTTAACCTGGCTGCTGTTTAGCATTATCAGAGAAGAATATTAAATTTATGGCTAGACCCCCCCCCAAATCAATCACTGTCAGGAGACTTAGTATATTGGACTGGTTAGAAAATATGTCCCAATAGCTACCATACACTTTAAAAATAAATGTGACCAGGAGCTTTTTTTTCAGCTTTTTTTAAAGGGTTTTAGAAATGTATTACAAGCATTTTACAGCTTCATGCATTTTTGTTTAGCCAATAGAAAGCACTAGGGGAGAAGAGAGAGCAGAAAAATAATCGCTAAACGTTTATAAAACAATCAAGTCAGGCATTTTCATTGAAGTCTATGGGGCCAAAAACACTTGTAATTTGCCAAAAAGAAGCTCATGTACTTTTTGGAGCTTCAGGTGACAGAATACTCATATGTGAACAGGGGCCATTGAAATTAATGGGATTTGGCTTGTTTTAGAGCTACAAGCTTCAAGCAAAAGTTGTTATACTACCAGATTAGAAGTAAATACTGCTTAGAACTCTTATGTAAGTAATAACATACAAATTTATCTCACTATTCAGGTAGGCTAGAGAGTTCTACAAACTTTGCCCCAAGTCAAGCAATTTGTTTTTACTTTTGTGTACTCATTACTATATTAACTTCAGCACAGTCAAAAGATGTTAATATTTAGACCTCTGATCAGTACCCAATGCATGGTACCTTGAGAACTCAGATCAGCCCCAAACCCTTTAGACTCAAAGCCTTCACCTTCAGGTTTTACATATCCACTGCAGAATGTAACCCATTTAATGCCATCAGCATGTGGCTTATTTAATTTTAAGTGGCAGTCACATTTTGTGCCCACCTGGGCAAGTGTGCTCCCTTTATCAAACAATTTCTGAGTTTATGGCACGCAAAAATAAAACTAGTGATTGATTTTAGCACAATCCTACCATGATTTCAACGCACAACCTTTATCTAATCACTAGCACAAAGATTAACAAAGCTGATCTTTAAGGCCCAATGCACATAAATTGTGGGCTTGATTCTGCCCCTGGGAAAAACAGATGAGTACAGCTACCCATAGTAGTGAATGACTGTATGGTAGCTGAACAAAAATACTGCGCATGTGAAAAGATTATTCCGTATAAAAAAAAAGAAGCACAACAAATGTGAGATATTACCACAAAAAAACAAGAAATAAAATAAAGGTGTGTTGAGCTACAGTGATTGATATTAACCACTTCAATACAGGGAGGGCATTTTCACCCCCTTCCTGCCCAGACCAATTTTTAGTTTTCAGCGCTGTTGCACTTTGAATGACAATTGCGCGGTCATGCAACACTGTACCCAAATAAAATCTTTATGTTTTTTCCCCCACAAATAGAGCTTTCGTTTGGTGGTATTTGATCACCTCTGCGGTTTTAATTTTTTGCGCTATAAACAAAAGAGCGACAATTTTGAAAATAACACTATCTTTTACTATTTGATTTAATATCAATTTTTATTTTTTTTTAAAACAATTTTTTTCCTCAGTTTAGGCCGATATGTATTCTTCTACATATTTTTGGTAAATAATAAGCGCAATAAGCGCATTTGATCTGTTTGCGCAAAAGTTCTAGCATCTACAAAATAGGGGATAGAATTATGGCATTTTTATTTATTTGTATTTTTTTTAATGGTATTGGTGGTGATCTGCAATTTTTATTGTGACCGTGACATTGCGACGGACATATTGGACACTTTTGACACGTTTTTGGGGCCATTCACATTTATACAGTGATTAGTGCTATAAAACTGCACTGATTACTGTATAAATGTGACTGGCAGGGAATGGGTTAACACTAGGGGGCGCTGAAGGGGTTAAATATGTTCCCTAGTGAGTGATTCTAACTGTAGGGAGAGGGGACTCACAAGGGGAGGAGACCGATGTGTGTTCCTCTGTACTGGGAACACACATTGGTCTCCTCACCGCTGACAGGACATGGATCTGTGTGTTTACACACACAGATCCACGGTCCTGCTGTGATTGCGGGCAATCGCGGGTGTCCGGCGGACATCGCGGCTGCCGGGCACGCGCACCGGGTCCCGAGCAATGCGGCAGGCGCACGCCCCCTAGATGGCCGGGAATGCCTGGACGTCATATGACGACCGCCCGGAGGGACGAGAGGGTCCTGCGGACGTCATATTACAATACGCTGGACAGGAAGTGGTTAAAAATACAGAAAAAAATTATAAACAGTCCAGAAATTTTAATCTCTCAAATGGACCATAATGGTCAAATGGCAAACTCCATGATCAGACAGGATTGATGAATGTGCCCAGGGGTCATCAGCAGGGGATGTACAAAGGAATCACATCAGGAACAGCTCCAGAGCATCCAAGGGACACAGCATCACAGCCAGTGAGCCAATGACGAGAGAGTGGGGGGGCCATGAGCACCAGAGGGGGACCCGTAAACAAGAGGATTGGAGCTGCTGTGTGCAAAGCCACTGCACAGAGCAGGCAAGTATAACATGTTTGTTATTTTAACAAAGCTTTAATACCATTTTAATATACTGTATTTATTGGCGTATAACACTCACTTTTTTACCCTGAAAATAGAGGGTAAACTGTGCCTGCGTGTTATACGCAGGGGGCTATGGGAAGTTTTTTTACTGAAACTTCCCTCTTAAAGTTAGGGTGCGTGTTATACGCCGATAAATACGGTAGCTCAGTAAATATTTACCTTCCACTTACTTTATATTGAAGAACAGATGGCTGGGCTGATATGTGAACACAATATGGCTGCTGATTGTTTTAGGGCCAGTTCACACCAGATGCAGTTCAGTGCAGTTGTTTTTTCTGCACCAATACAGTCAGTTCCTGTCCAGTTTCTGCACCAGAAAATGACCGGAAATTGACTGCATGGTGTGAACTCGAGCCATTGGAACACATGGAAAACACTGTGCATGCATTTTTAGTGCAGAAAAAAAGCACACGGAACTGAACGGAACTGCGTCTAGTGTGAACTAGCACTTAATGAAAGTATTTGCAATCTGATAAGAGGGGAGAGAAAACCGAGGGAATGCTTCCTCCTGCCTGCAGAAGACTAATGACACTATCTTCGCCTAGGTGAAGTCATTTGACTAGCACTCCACAGCTGTGTATTGATAAAAAGTTATAGATAAAAGATTTTTGAATACTTATTCTATTGCTACACATTGTGAAATGACAGGAAATTGTCCACACTAATTGTATTATTACTATAAGGTCCACTTTAACTCATCAATAACCAATAGCAATGATTACAGGTGCTAAATGCATTTCATGATGGTGGGGGAGAAGGCAGTACAAATAATACAGTCATAGAAGAGAAACAGAATACTGGGTGAAATGTGCAACATACCAGCAACAATCCATATTTAGACTGCTTTATGTTAACTATCAGCATCAGTTAAACTAAAATAATGATGTAATCTCTGCAAACACATTTCATTGATGTGGAATGCAGTTCATAAGGAAATTTCAGTGATGAAATGTCTAAACTGCTTCTGTCAGTTATTACTCACTTAGATGAGGTGTCTGGTATTTTCATATTACTCATTCCTCACTTTCAATTTACAATTATGTAGCTCATTTTTCTTACTATACTCATGTTTTTTTTTAAATACACATATAGGAAGAAAAAAAACAAAAAAAAAAAAACGTACATTTTACGACAGCTGCCGTAAGTATAAAAAACAAAAACAATTAGGGTCTCTAACAATTACATAACATGTATTATATTTTTGAAAAATATGGGGGGGGGGGGGATTTGATTTGTCACCACAGCCACGATCATCCACATCAGTCCTATATGTGAATAGTTTGTTTCATTATCAACTTTAAAATAAATGAAAAGAGCAAAGTAGTTAAAAGGTAGTTATAGCATTACAGAGCAATTATATTTCGTTCACCCAGCATAGTTTGGTTTGCACAGGCAAGAAGTTTTGGCTTCCAAGAATATTCAGTTTTGTGGGATTCCATTAAAGTTTGCTAAATCCGCTGCAAGCTGGCACTGGCTAACTAGTGGGTGGCTGCTGATCCCCCAGGAGCTGATAATACACAAGCTTACCCCCTTGTACTCCCCTCCACTCTTCACTGTTCAATAAAATTGACATTCCATAATGATTTGCTGGATAAGTTTAAAGCGGAGGTTCCGCGGCATTTTTTTTTTTTTTTCCGCTTGCATGCAAAGTATTTGTAGATCACCAATTAGTACTCACGTGTTTGGTGACTTTAAACCTCCCCTGTCTTTTTTCTGGCAAAAGATGCACTTTTAAAATCAGCCGTCTGAATTTTCCATTTTGCTTGTGGGCATTTTGAAGCCCACAAGCACTGACTTCCTGGTGGTGGACGGTGTAATGCAGAAAAAGTTCCCCGGCTGATAAGGTTCCCCCCCCCCTGTACTGCGCATGCGCGGCACGAACCTCAACGGAGTTTCCGAAAGTAGCCGAACATGTAGAGCTGCGAGTTAGCTCTACACGGCGCCTGCGCAATGACTAGGAGTCATGTAGAGCTGACTGCGCAGGCGCTGTGTAGAGCCGACTCGCAGCTCTTCCTGTTCGGCTACTTTCGGAAACTCCGTTGAGGTTCGTGCCGCGCATGCGCAGTACAGGGGGGGGGAACCTTATCCGCCGGGGAACTTTTTCTGCAGGACATGTCACATCTGGGCGAACTCCCAGATTGCATTGCGGGTGAATAGAAACGCCTACTCCCGCGGGAGTGAGTACCCGGAAGACGAAATTGGAAATGACATTAGTACGGTATGTACTACATAAATAAAAAAAAAAAAAGTGGCTAATGTACATGTTCGCTCTTTAAGGAGTGTGCTTGTATATGGATGTTATTTTGCCTGAACCTCCGCTTTAAGAAGGAAGTTAAGGAAGGAATTCTGTGCAATAAACACCAGAAAATACACATTGCTTCTGTATGAAGACAGGAGGCCTTCTTGGCTGCAGTGTGCAGAGAAAAAACAGCCCACACAGGATTCCTAATCTGGTGCCATCCCCATAACTCTTTCCCCATTAATCCTTAAATGCCATATTTATATATTTATGCATGGAGACATATATTACCTTAATTAAAACACGATTATTTTTTTTCCAGTCCAACTATTAACAGTGCTCATTGAAAGCAATAAATCCTTTGGAAATTGATTATTCCCAGCTGTGAAAGGCTGCTTTGTCAGGTAATTGCCATTAGCGCTGCCTTTGGATAGTTGATTTATTGCTGTCTGCCCCTTCTGAAGTGAGAGCTGATGTGGAGGTTGTCATTTCTCATAATGCAGTACTGTATCTCAATAAAGGCAGCATCCAAGCTGGACTTACTATTTGTTGGCAACTAAACACAGCACATTGCACTGAAATATACAGAAATCTTTTATGTAGTCTATCCTTTCACTACTTCCTTCTCCACTCATTAGATACTTGTCACTTCATAGCTACTATGTGCTCTAAAGAAACAGGCAGTTACGTCAACATAATAAAACAAAAAAAGTTGAAAGGATTTACAACTCCAAGTACTACTCCAAGTCTATGAAAGAAGATTTGCCCAAGGAGCCCAAGAAAAAAACTGTACATTGTATGTGTGAGGCAAATTCTTTATAAGATAAGAAGTACTGTTCTAATGCCAGCCAGCACCATTCAAAAGCTGAAAAAAAAAAAAAAAAAAGGAACTACAGTAAAACCTTGAATTGAGTGCAACTTGGTCTGAGAGTGTTTTGCAAGACAAGCAAACAATTGTATTAATTTTGACAACAAGCGATGTCTTGATATACAAGTAGCGTTACGTTACAACTGAGTACAAAAGAGAGGCGCCTCTAAGGCCCCTTTCACACGGACGGATAGAATGGTGCTTTTAACTGCGGATTTTCTATTTTTCTACCGCAGCTAAAAGCACACAACGCTTTCCTATGGCCCCATTCACACACAGCGTTTAGCTGCGATTTCGTTACATGCGGTTCCATGCGAATAGAAAAAATAGAATTGAATGCGTCCAGGTGCGATGTAGCGCAGCTATCTGCAAACAACCGCATGTAATCGCAGTCTTTTGAGTCAGCTGCGGATAGCAGCGTGAGAAAAAAAAAATCACCCGGAAGCGCATCATAACCAGTAGGTGTACCTGGGAAATGACACAGGAAGTTCAGAGGGATATTGGAAAGAGGAGAAGGCAGCATGGCGGCACAAGATATATCACATGAGGCCATAATATCCCTTGTACATTCCCGACCAGAGTTATGGGACTCAGAATGCCCAGGATATGCCGATCGAGTGTTGAAGAGATCCAAGTGGGAGGAAGTATACAAATTTGTCACACCGAACTGGGACAATATGTCTGCCACTGAGCAGGATAACCGAGGTGAGTGCAATGTTTGTTGTGTCTATGAAGCAGGGTACACATGTATCATAGCTGTTTCCCATAATAACCACAAACAGAAGATTTACCCCCTAAATGACCAGGCCATTTTTTAGCGATCCAGCACTGCGTCACTGACAATTATGCAATGCTGCAAACAAACCTAATTAGAAAATGGGAAATTAAATGGTTGGTGTCTGACCGGTACAAGAAAGAAGTTAATGAAGAGAAGTCTGCGGAGAGAAGCGGAGCACCCTCAACTCGTCGCAGGGCTAACCCCCATGCAGAGGCTTTGTCTTTTTTGAGGCGCACCACCGAGATGCGCTCGTAAGTATATATATTATATATTTTACTTTTAACAAATTTGTGGGCAGTATAGCCGCACTGTCCTAATGATTTGAGTGGGCTGGAGAGGTGTAGGAGCGGTATACACATCGCTCCTTCACCACTCCAAGGATGCTGCTATCAGGATTTTTGGTTGCGTCACCGCTCCAGTGTGAAAGGTGTCTAAACCCACCCTGCTCTATATAGAGGGCTATTCTGTAGTGTACACATGACAGTATTCATGTTATTTTTAAACTTGTAATTTTGTTATTATTAGAACTGTGTCAAGTGTTCCTGAGAGAGCAAGCGCAATACGTGAAAGTTCGTCACCAGATGACGCAGACACCAGTCAAGAAACCAATTCAGAGCCACTTTCATCCCAAGAATATCAACCATCCACTGAAGAACCTGTGGTATGTACTTTCAAAACGTCACAATGATGGTTTTTACAATTATTTTTTTTACAATGCTTTCATTTTTTAATGGGGGGGGGGGGGGGGGGACAGTGTCAGTGTGTGTTTTCTTTTAGTTTTTGTATTTTTTTACAATTAATTTTTATTTTATTCTTTTTTTTTTCCAGCCCTCTCTTTCGTGAGATATCAGGGGTCTTAACAGACCTCTGACATCTTCCCTTTGAGACAGGGAATGGGACTAGGGACACAGATTCCCCAGTCCCTTTCTCAGCAGCCTCCGCTGCGCTGAAAATGAATGGAGAGAAGACAGCGGCTTCTCTTCATTCATGAACTGAAACATTGTAAAAACAGTTTTGGTGGTCTTCTGGCTGCCAATACAGTCACAACAGGTTTTCGGGGCTAAAACAAGTGCCTGTGTCTGATCTATTGAAAACAGGTGTTGCAAGCTCGGACACGACTTTAATAATTGTGCAAGCATCATGTTTATTATTATGTAAGTGTGATCTCAACATCAGAAGCATAATCTATATATTTGATCTATTTGCAGGCAAATGTAGGTAGGAGAGGACAGTCTACTTCCACCAGCCGTCAAAAATGTACTCAACAAGAGACACCTTTTGAGGAATATTTTAACCGTATTATAGCTGAAATGAGAAACCAATCGCAAAACCAGGCCAAAGATGATGAATTTCTCAATATCTCAGACCCAGGTGTTATGTTTTTGAGAATGTTGCTTTGTGTAGTCAGGGAGATTCCTCCTGATAAGCGCACTGAGGTCAGGGGTGATATACATGCCTATTTAACGTATATTGTATCCGCTTGCAAAGAGCAACGCCCATATCCAAAATTTCAGCCATGGGCTATGGGTTTTAATTCACCCAGTGGCTCTTTGAGTCGACCAATGGCCATGGGCTATGGGTTTTAATTCACCCAGTGGCTCTTTGAGTCGACCAATGGCCAAACAGCAGTTCCATGACACAACACCTGCCATTAATCCTTATGCAGGACCCCCACCGATGTATACACCTTACCCACCTAATCCTGGTTATCAAAGGATGCACGTGCAGCCACACCCAGTTACTTCACCCTCATCTTCACAATCAGGATCAGGATCACCCATAGATGTTGGCACTGAACCAAGCCACTCTTCCCTGCGTCCCCCTTATCCGGTGTATGAAAACTTGTAGTTTTGACCTTTTAATTTGTTATATTACGGTTTAATTTTTTTATGTTTTGTTACTTGAATTTTATTAATACCTACCTCAATATCCGCTGAACTGTACGGATGTAAGAAACTGTACTGTACTGTTACAAGCTTCCATATCTTGCTACTCCGCCACGCTGGCTCTCACAGTACCAAAGCATTGTTTAGGTTGAGAGCCAGCATGGCCGACTAGAAAGATACTGAAGCTTGGCCCAGTGGGAGATCCCCCAATCTACACAGTGCAGCATACATGGCGAAATCAAAATTAAGGTGACGAAGGTTAGGGTTTTGACACTTTCTCTATGGGGCCATGCCTCAGCAGACTGGCCATACACCTATAGGTTATCTTATGTTTTTCTATGTTCAGATGGAAAAAGTGGAACAGATTCCTCCATCTCCGCTAAACTGTGCAGATGTAAGAATCTCCCAGTGTTCCAAGCTTCCATATCTTGCTACTCGGACGACTAGAAAGATACTGAAGCTTGGCCCAGTGGGAGATCCCCTCCCCCCCATCTACACAGTGCAGTGTACATGGACAAATATAATTCCATCTAATCATAGACATTATGCAGATAATCTATAGGTGTATGGTCAGCTTTAAACACTAAAAAACCTTTTTAAATTCTTTGCTTACATTTGGACATTGTTATCAAACAGCCGCTACACAACAGTTCGTAAAGTTGTGAAAAAATGTTTCAAAGCTGTTTACTGCACTCACAGTGTCCACATATAGTCAAACATATGGTTAACAGCACTTTAGAAATACTCTATATTTTAGGGGGGGGGGGGGGGTACAGAGTCAATTTATACTTGAAAATAGAAGAAAATTCTCTATATTCCTAAGGAATTGAAAAAATAGTTTTCTATACATGCAAGCATTCAATGTTTTGTAAGGTTTGTCTATTTTTTCTACCTTTTTGTTATTTAACCCCTTCCTTACTGGGCACATAACCCCCTTCCTGCCCAGGCGAAATTTCAGCTTTCAGCACTGTCACGCTTTGAATGACAATTGCGCGGTCGTGCGACGTGGCTCCCAAACAAAATTGACATCCTTTTTTTCACACAAATAGAGCTTTCTTTTGGTGGTATTTTATCACCTCGGCGGTTTTTATTTTTTGCGCTATAAACAAAAATAGAGCGACAATTTTGAAAAAAAAGCAATATTTTTAGATTTTTGCTATAATAAATATCCCAATTTTTTTTATATATATATTTTTTTCCTCAGTTTAGGCCGATACGTATTCTTCTACATATTTTTGGTTAAAAAAAAATCGCAATCAGCGTTTATTGATTGGTTTGCGCAAAAGTTATAGCGTTTACAAAATAGGGGGTAGTTTTATGGCATTTTTATATATATTTTTTTTTTATTAGTAATGGCGGCGATCAGTGATTTTTTTCGTGACTGTGACATTATGGCGGACACATCGGACACTTTTGACACTAATTTGGGACCATTCACATTTATACAGCGAACAGTGCTATAAATATGCACTGATTACTGTATAAATGTGACTGGCAGGGAAGGGGTTAACACTAGGGGGCGAGGAAGGGGTTAAATGTGTCCCCTATGTGTGATTGTTACTGTGGGGGGAGGGGACTGACTGGGGGAGGTGACCGATCTGTGTCCCTATGTACAAGGGACACAGCATCGGTCTCCTCTCCCTGACAGGACATGGATCTGTGTGTTTACACACAGAGATCCATGTCCTTGTCTCTGTAACCGCCGATCGGGGGTGCCTGGCGGACATCGCGGCCGCCAGGCACGCACATCGGCATCTCAGTGATGCGCCGGGCGCGCGCGCGTGCCGCCGGCGGCGGCGCCCCAGTGGCCAAATAGCGGAGGCCGTATATTAACGGCCTCCCGGCATTTGACAACCACCTTGCGGCCGTATATTCTCGTACGGCGGGCGCGAGGTGGTTAACATGGCAAAGATATAAAAATAAAAACAATTTAATTGTAAAAAATTGTCAACTACTTTATTTCAAGAACAAATAAACTGTAATATAAGGTTGATATAACATGGCTAACAAAGATCTCTTTACAAATGGTCATATTGCCATGGGAGCTGTCCATCCTCTGTCAAAAAAAAATCTGTGAAATCCTCACGCACTTGTAGAGCTTGATTCGTGGGACGAGTGGCAGTAACACGACCTCTGTGTTCTGCGGAAACAGGTAACGCTAACGGGGATTCGGTGGGCACGATCTCCTTACCCCTCAAATAGTTGTGGAGAACACAACATGCCAAAACAACATTGACCGCATGATCCACTTCTAGGTGCATGGCTGTCATCAAAACACGCCATTTGGCAGTGCAAATGCCAAATGCGCACTCCACCATTCTCCGGGCTCTACTGAGACGGTAATTAAAAATGCGCCTCCTGTCAGTGAGACCATGCCTCGTATAGGGCCTGAGAAGGTGGGTGGATAAGGCAAATGCCTCATCTCCCAGCACAACAAAAGGAAGGTCCGGCACAGCAGTACCAGGAAGAGGCCTTGACTGTGGCACATTGAATTCACTATTTTTCAATCGCTGGCCCATCATAGAATTACGGAAAATTCTGGAATCTCCAGAACTCCCGTAAGCTCCCACATCCACAGCAATGAACCGCATGTTGGCATCACTGAGCCCCAGGAGGACAATGGAGAAATATTTTTTATAGTTGAAATAACGGGAACCAGAGTTTGGTGGCTTGATGAGACGGATATGTTTCCCGTCTAAAGCCCCAATGCAATTTGGGAAGTTGGTCTTCTCCCAAAACTCCTCAGATATTTCCTCCCACAGACTGGATGTTGGTTCCGGCATGACACTGCTTTTCAGCTCTTCCCATATAACTTGACATGTATCATGGACTATTGTCGATACAGTAGAAATTCCCATTAGGAACTGATGATGAAGGGAGGTGAAGCTGGCACCAGTGGCAAGGTATCTGCAATACAAAAAAGACACATATATTTATAGCTATATATTATGCAAGAACATACACACTATTGTCAATAATATTGGTACACCTGCATGTACATGAATTTAAAGCATCTGTTCAAGATATGGAAAACCTACCTTAAAGTAAGTAGCAGCCGCTCTTCTGCACTAATGCTTCTTCTCATGTTGGTCCTGGTTCTGCTCAGGCGTGTTCTACAGAGTTCCAACAGCTCATCGAAGCTTGCCACGGACATCCGAGTATAATTGTAGAACTTGTCCCCATGGGTCCGCAGCTCACCGAACATGAGGGCAAAGTAGCCAATTGATAGACGCTGTGAGGTTAGGGGATGGACCCAGTAACGGCGGGGACGTCGCCTAGACTGGATCTGTCTTCTCCTCTTCATCCTCATCATCAGCAACATGAGCATCGCCAGCAAACTCATCATATTTGCATTCATTTTTGCAAATCTCAGGCACAACACACCGATCACTCCTCTCACCTCTAAACTCCAACACACACTCAGCAAGTGAACAAAGAAACAGGAAATAGATGGCAGAGGACCGAAATGCATCATGGTTAGATCCAAGGGACAAAAAAAATAAATAAACAGGTTGCTATGGGAATAACTAACCGCAGCTAAACGCAACCGCAAATAAACGCACGTATACGCAGGTAATCGCAATGTACAAATGCAGCTAATCGCATTGCCTGAAGCCTTGAATTTCAAAGAACAAAAAACAGGCTTTTTACTGTGGCAATTTTGCCGTCCATGTGAAAGGGGCCTAAGTGTAGAAATATGGTTACATTTAATAAAGCTATGACAACATTTAGCAACTCACATGATAGTTGTGCCTGCTTTAATAATCCAAGTATGCAGGAATCCGGGGTAAAGCTGTCCACATAGACCATCCTCCTCACAGCCATCGACGTCTTCCCTTCCATGCTGCACTCCACGAGCGCTTCAAGCCTCGCTTTCAGATCGCTCTACTGCAGGGTAGTCTTCCTGGTCATGATTGCAGACTGTGACAGCGGTGGTAGCCGGCGGTGTGGAGGAAGAGCTATGTGGACAGCTTTACCCCGGATGCCTGCATACTTGGATGTGCCCGTTTCAATCATCAACCATGCGAGTTGCTTAATGTTGTACCTTCATTAAATGTAACCATATTGCTACACTTAGAGGTGCCTCTCTTCTCTTTTATACTCTGTAGCTCCTGCTGGATTTTGCTTCTAATCCCCTTGTGGAGGCTGCCATTTGTGGATGGACATTTTATGGTCACAATGCTATAATCTTTTTATATGGACTATAAATTGAAGGACTTATGAATAAATGGTTGTGGAACGAATCATCTACGTTTCCATTATTTCTTATGGGGAAATTTGCTTTGATATATGAGTGCTTTGGATGACAGAGAAAGGGATATCACCACTTCAGGAAGTTCAAGCAAAGGCCTTTCCTCCAGATTAGAAGCCCCAGGTGCTGGCAATGCACGTAAGATGCTTTGGATAACATGCATGTTTCCGAACGAATTATGCTCGCAGTCCAAGATTTTACTGTACAGGAATTAGGTAAAAATGTACCCTTGCATTTGGCCACCCCACTCTGCAAGGGTTAGGCTCAGGGATGTCGGAATAAGTATCGGGACATATACCTTACTCCGGGCTTCATCAGGCTCCCTCAATCTTTGTGAGCAGTCCAGATCTGCCTCTTCTCTAAGGTGATCCAGCCACAAGCACACTCCCGCCTCCGTCACTTACAAAGTAGGGATGCTGAGGGACTAATCACAGAGCAGAATGCCAGTGGAAGAGAAGGAAAGCACCGGATCAAGGGTAAGGAACATTGCATATCCACTTCATCTCCCACCTAGACTAAATGAGCATTTAACCTTTGCAAAGCAGGGTCCCACTGCAAGAGGGGATATTGAATTCGGCCCAATTCACAGAGTTGAGCTTTAAGGGTTAATTCCACCATTCTGACCACCCAAACCATCCTCTCTGCTCCTTCTCAAGACCTCCTGCTCTCAAGCTCCATGGTCTCTTCCTCCCCTGCTTTTCTCCAGGACTTCAGAGCCTCTCCCATCCTCTGGAACCTTCTACCTCAATCTGTCCGGCTACCCCATTAGATAGAAAGCTATTATGAGCAGGGCCCTCTTAACCCTCTTGCATTTTAACGTTTTGTAACTATACGGTCTCCCTTTTATATTGTAAAGCAATGCATAAACTGTTGCCGCTATATAAATCCTGTATAATAATAAGTATTGTTACACCCATATATAGGATATAACATGAAACATGGTTTAATTCAGCAGACCTTAACCCATCCCCCTACTTACTGGAATAGTAGGGTTCTTCTCCCCATAGCCTCCTGTATTTATTTATTTTGGTGGCTCCACCGACGTCATCCATTCACTGATCCATTCACACATATCTGTAAATGTAGGACTAAAAGTTCCATCTGCTACCAAGGTAGAAGGATTTAGAGGTATCCTTTCCCACTTCCAGGAGTCCGGGCCGCAGCCCGTGACGTCACTGCGGGGCTCCCTCCTCCTCTCCCGGCCGCCGGGCCAATAGGAGAGGAGCGGGGCCTCGTGCATACGCAGTAGGGTTCCCGGCGTGAAGCTGAAAGGCTACAATACCCTTACCCGCAATGGCGGCGGCGGCACCCGACAGCTGATGGAAACATCAGCTGCGGTGCCGACATCGAGGGACTCCAGGACAGGTAAGTGTCCTATTATTAAAGGCCAGCAGCTGCAGTCTGTGTAGCTGATGGCTTTTAATTATTTTTTTTGGGCCAGAAAACCCCTTTAAAGTGTTTGTAAACCCTTATAACACACTTTATGCTACAGGTAAGCCTATATTAAGGCTTACCTGTAGCTACCCTGCACGGTTTAGGAAATATCCCAGGGTTTCTGCATGTGCCAAGGTGATCGGCACATGCGCACTGAAGCAATGGCATGTCGTGCCAGTGCTTCAGTTATCTGTGCCGTTACCAGCGGCTCCCGCGCGCATTTATGACGTCATCACAGCTCCGGCCAATCACAGCGCCAGAGCTGCGATACCCAAGAGGTAAGCTCCGGGAGAGATGTCTTTGTCTTGCAGGGTTTTTTTAAGGGTTTACAACCACTTTAAAGTCATGTAAAATGTCCACTACTGGTGTGCGTTTTACATGAAAGGTGGATGAATGTAAACTGACTACATAACTACAGAACATCAAAAGACTTCCCAGGTTTCCAAATGATGTGGTGGCATAGGAGTCGCAAATCCATATAGAATTACAAACACCTGGTACAGTTTTCACATAAAACAAGGTTTGGTAAAGTCACCTAATATGTAACGATGCCCTTAAGATTAACCAAGCTCGGTCTGAAAAACATTTACTGAAAGTAAAGTACCCATTTTTTGCAGTGAAAAGATAAAATGTCATACAAGACTTTTGGAGGGGTGAGGTCTGTTTAAACATTGGGTGTCAGCTGTTATGAATACTGTATCTTGCTTTTAATGTCTTCGCGTCACCAACCAACACATTCGATCTGAGGCTCATCCTTATTTGGCACAAGAAAAAAATATTGTAGAGAATTCGCACAGACACTATTGGCAGACACAGAACAGAAAGGTTTGTGTGCAGCATAGGATTGTGACAGGTTCTTACTGCTAGACCTCCTGGGCAGCACAACAGAGGAGAAGTCAGTGTTAAGAAACTGAGCACCAACACTGTAGGCAGGAGGAGAACAGAAAGGTTACTGGGAAGTACGGGACTGTGACAGGATCCAACTGTTAGACCTCCTGGGCAGTCAGACACAAAGAAAAGTCACTGCTTTATTCAATAGCATGTAATTACAAGGCTTATATTAAACAGGCATTTAATGAAATGCTGTGGTCTGAGAAAAATAGTATTTAAAGATGGCATCACCTTTCATATGATACAGTAACTAACCATTTCCAAACTGAAGGTACTGCTGCTTTTGTACCTTCATTTACACCACAATTACAATTTTCAGGGCAAGGAGGATATAACTATGACATTTCCGAACATATCCCAAAACTGTCACTTTGCCAAACACACATTTCTGCCGTATTTTACCAGCAGGTAGTGGATCCCTTAGTGGAACAAGTTGAATAATTTTGTAATGTTCAGTCCATATGTGCCTGCACTCTTCATAAAACGTGACAATGCAAATTCATCCAGAAATGCTCATCAGCATTCTGCAAAGATGGGATACCTGTATTATTAATTGATGAACTGCACTTTGTTTAAAGTACAAGTTATTTCTAACCTTCAAAAGGCACTTCCCATTTTTTCCAGATGATGCTATTTGATTCAAAATGACAACAAAGACACTTTTACTTGTCTCAGGTAAGAAAACATTGATGGGACCAAGTAATGGCATACGCTTTAGTGGGACTGCTATAAATAAATGAAAACATTATGCAGTATTCACTTTAAAGGGGTTGTAAAGGTTTGTGTTTTTTCACCTTAAAGCGGTTGTATAGTCTTTTTTTTTACTTTTACCTACAGGTAAGCCTATACTAAGGCTTACCTGTAGGTAAAAGAAATATCTCCTAAACCTACACGGTTTAGGAGATATTTGCAAAAAAAGACATGCACCGATGTCTACGGCGCATGCGCGCCGTAGACAACGGTGCATTCACAGGGTTAATCCCATTCAGAATTCCGGCGCTGCCGGAATAGAAAGCTCCAGCGCGCATGCGCGGAGTGACGTCTTCGCTGCTCCGGCCAATCACAGCGCCGGAGCGGCGCTGGGATTGGCTGGAGCGGCGATACCCGGAAGTAACGTTCCGGGTATCTGAGGAGCGATGGCTGCGGACGGAGCAGGGGACGAGGATGGCTTCGGGGGTCCCGATCTAAGGTAAGTGATTCATAATGAGCTAGTATGCTAGTCATACTAGCTCATTATGGCTTTTTCTTGCAGGTGATTTGAAGAAAAAAAAAATTTCGTCTGGGTTTACAACCGCTTTAATGCATCCTATGCATTAAGGTGAAAAAACACCTGGCAATCACGGGCCCCCCCGTTTTACTTACCTGAGCCAGTTTCACCTGCTCTGCGCGTCCCCAGTGTCCTCTTCTCCATGGAGTCTCGGCGTTAATTGGATAGATTGATAGCAGCGCAGCCATTGCCTATGGCCGCCGAGTGTATGACACGGGATCGCGCCCGCAAGGTAACCCCCTTGGGAGAGAGCTTCTCAGAGGGGGTTAGCTATTGCGGGGAGGAGACGCAAAAGCCGCCGTGGGACCAAGGAGGACGATCGGGGCCACTCTGTGCAAAACGTACTGCACAGTGGGAGGGAAGTATGACATGTTTGTTATTTAAAAAAAACAAAAAAAACTGAACCTTTACAACCATTTTAAAGCAAGCCTATATAAAGATACTCATACCGTATATACTTGAGTATAAGCCGAGATTTTCAGCCCTTTTTTTGGGGCTGAAAGTCCCCCCCTCGGCTTATACTCGAGTCATAGAAATTTTTACATTGTAAATATTACCTGTAAAGAAGTTGCGGCTGCGGCGTCCATCGTTCAAATTCCGCGGTCTCTTCCTGTTCCTTACTTGATAGGCGAGTCTCAGCAGACACTCTCCGCCTATCACGGACGTTCTCTCATCCTCAGTTTTCCAGCAGACGTCTGTGATTGGCGGAACACCCAACACAGTGTCTGCTGGGAAAACTAAGGATGAGAGAATGATCGTGATAGGCGGAGAGTGTCTGCTGAGACTCGCCTATCAAGTAAGGAACAGGAAGAGACCGCGGAATTTTGAACGATGGACGCCGCGGAATTCGAACGATGGACGCCGCAGCCGCAACTTCTTTACAGGTAATATTTACAATGTAAAAATTTATATTTACAGGGAACAGCGAGCTAGGGAACAGTGGGGCATCGTCTTATACTCGAGTCAGTAAGGTTACCCAGTTTTTTTGGGCAACATTAGGTACCTCGGCTTATACTCGAGTCGGCTTATACTTGAGTCGGCCTTTTATATACGGTACTTTGAAATTAGACATAGAGATCCTGATTTTAACGGTTATATAAAAAAAAGCTCATTACTCCATCCAGTTCAGATATACTTTTTGTAGGGGGCAAGAGTTTTTCTTATCTTGCCTAATAGTTTATCATTTTTTTTTTTTTTTTTAATTTGCATGTATCGGAAGTATAGTTTCATTATAGTTTCTTTCCTGCAATAGCACATTTCTACAAATAGACAGTATATATCATGCTGATGTTTAATAATTATAGCAATTAAATAACTTTTCTATTTAAGATGACAAGTGTTGTAAATCATGAAATGTATCGTAAGGTTTCAAAATCAGAGACGCCGCTCAGGCATTGCATGAATGAACTGGAAGAGGCCTTCATATCCCCAAGGCAGGAGGGACAGACACCAATATCCTGTTCAGGCTGCTGACGCACTGCTATATCACTACAGCTCTGCTTAAGGCTATGTGTTTGAACTGCCCATTGGCAAACTGCTAAAAGCTCTTATTTTTCATAAACAGTGGTCTATGCCACCCCCTCCTCTTCTGTACTACCTATGGAACTACCTGGATGACAAATACACACTTCACAAGAAATAGTTTTCTGTAGTAATAAATAATGTCTGCTGTAAGTAATTTCCCTATATATATATATATATATATATATATATATATATATATATATATATAGCGACCGAACCCCTCTCACCCACGGCTTGTCTGTCTCGTCTAGGGGTTAACACTGGGGGGAGGGATGAGATACACCACGGCCCATGTCCTCCAATGTGTAGAGGTGAAGGCCAGAACTATCGGGTTTTGTGCATGTGTCCCAGAGTCAAATCCTCTCCTCGGATTGACTCCCCTTTGCTCCTAGTAACCAGAGTTCCACACGCTGAAAGGGTCCAACTCGTATTTATTCTTCTCAATAAATAGTCATACAGCACAGACAGGTTGAGACCCATATAACACTTCAGTCTTTGTGGGGAGTAGGCCAAGGCACAATTCTTTTAGATAGAGCTAACCACTGTAGTATCACCAGTGGCGAATAGTCACTGCCACTGACTATATAGAACAGAACATGGATTACCTTCGCTAACGTAGCCCCTATCAGGGGAAGGACATCCGTCCAGGGGAAGGACATCCGTCCAAGACAGTTACCGGAGGCCTCTCCGTCACCAGCAATGCTGCGCTGGACTCTCCCGAGAAGTTCCGCTCACCGGCCTCCTCGTCTCAGACACGGGCACCCAAGGAGTTAGGGCCCCCTCGGATTCCTCCACCCTCGCAGAACTCAGTCGAAGGTACTGAGCTCCAGGCTTCCGCCATAGTACCTTACCCCAGGCTAAAAGGTGCCTGAGATGGACTCCATCTCCCGCTCTGGTCAGGTCAAGGGCACCTGGGCCCGGAAGGGCAGCACCCAGGCTGAAGGTGCCTGGGCGTGGCTGCGTCCTCCGACTCTGAACCCTAAAGTCAGGGCGTCCGCCCCTTTTATCTCCTCTCCCATTGCGTCACAGCGGGTTCCCCGCCCCGCTGTTCCAGCGCCAGGAAAGGACAAAAAGGGAAGCAGTCTTGCGGTGAGTGTTCAGCTCCGGCCAGGGCGACAGCGCCACCTGCAGGCCGCAGGAAACCTCACATCAGAGTCCTCCAAGAACCATAAAAGGGTCTCAGATTCCCTAACAATCAATGCATCTGGGTTACACTACCACCCAGATGCCTCCCCTAAATTCAAACACCCGCTACATATATATAAACACACACTATATATATATATATATATATATATATATATTTATACATACATACATACACACACATATACACACACACTATATATATTGTGACAGCAGGAAGGTAAAGTCACCTGGTTGCATCCAGGGGGGTAGATATATTTCGCCCAGATTCAGGCTTTACGCCGACTTATACAACTAGGTGGAGAGTTGTATAAGGCTAGTGGGCTCATGGATGACTCATACCTCTAGGGAGAGTGTGGGGCGTCGTGCAGACAGAGATGAGGAGACCAGCTGAAGCTTGTCAGCTCATTTAGGCCTCTATAAGAACTCCCAGCTTCATTAGATGTTAGCTCATGCCTGGAACCAGACCTGTGTGGACTGTCTAGGGAGAGTGAACCCCTGTGCGGTGAGACAAAGCCTGTGTGGCTATTTGCTTGGACATTTAAAACCAGGGACTTAGGGACTAGGACAGCACTAGGCTGATCCCAGTTGTTAGTTAGGAAACCTGTATGTTTAGTCAGAGGTCAAGTTGACCAGGATTTATTTTGTTTATGTTTCTTTTGCTTTGCTGTGTTTTGTCACTGTAAATAGAAAATAAACCGCACCTTTTTGATTTTGAAAACCACAACCTCCGTTTGCTGGGCCTGTTTTTGTGTGGGGAGCCCATCTCGGGGGTCACACACACCCGCTGCCGAGCTAACCCCCCCACAGTTGGTGGAGAACCAGTGGCAGTTTTTTTTTTTAAGCCAGCATGGAGGAGATACTGAAGCAGCTGGCTCTAGCAAATGCCAATCAACAGCAGACAAATGCAGGTTTGCAAAAGAACTTCGCAGCCCAGCAGCAAGCTCATCAACAGAGCCTTGCAGCCCAGCAGCAGACAAACGCAACTTTGCAACAGAGTCTGGAGGCTCAGCAACAAGCCCAGCAGCAATCTGAGGCCGGCTTCATAGACCTGTTGCAGAAGCAAGAGCAGAGACTACAACAACAGATGGAAGCAGTAATGCAGCAACGTCTGCAGACCAGTGAGGAAAGCCGTCCCACTAATACCGCGTCCTTTGGGGTGAGTCGTTTATTGACAAAAATGACTGGAGAGGATGATCCAGAGGTATTTTTGACCACATTTGAAAGGACCGCTGAAAGAGAAAAGTGGCCTGAGGAGCAGTGGGCTGGACTGGTGGCTCCTCTGTTAACTGGTGAATCGCAGAAAGCTTACTATGACCTAGAGCCTAACCAAGCAAAAGACTATGTGATGCTAAAAGCTGAAATATTGGCAAGGCTGGGTGTCACCCAGGCTGTCCGGGCTCAGCGTGTGCATAACTGGACTTTCCAGCTTGGAAAACCCCCCAGGTCTCAAATGTATGATCTCATTCACCTGAGCAGAAAGTGGCTACAGCCAGAGACTTTGTCCGCACCAAAGATTGTGGAACGTGTTGTAATGGATCGGTTTTTGAGAGCTCTTCCTACTGCCATCCAAAAGTGGGTAAGCCATGGAGACCCAGAGACGGCCGATGGTCTTGTGGATCGTGTGGAGAAATACTTGGCTACAGAGAACCTGACGGCCTCTTCCAGAGACACTCGGACTTTCCACCCTAAGACCAGACCATCCCCAGGGGCGGATAAGAGGATTCCAAGGGGTGAGGGTGGAGAGAGTGAGAGGGTGGGAGCTCTACCCCAAGTTTGGCGAGAACAGCCTGGGAAATCAGCGGCTCAAGAGGCCGCAAGAAGGATCGTTTGCTACCGCTGCCGGCAAGCGGGACATATTGCAGCCAATTGCCCGGTTGTGGAGGAACCCATGCAGTGTGACTTTCTGACGGGCAGACGTCAGTCGCTGTGTGCGACAGTCGCATGCACTGCCATTCGAGGAACTGAGAAACATTTATGCAAAATGTGTGTTAATGGTAGAAATGTTGTGGTATTGTTGGATTCAGGTAGCCTTGTGACCCTGATAAAGGCTGAGTTAGTTAAAACAGAGGTCTCTGGGAATAGCAAGGTAGCTGTTATTTGTGTGCATGGGGACACCCGAGAGTATCCAGTGACTACAGTGTGTTTCGAGACCCCCAAAGGTACCCTCTCTCATCCAGTGGGCTTAGTATCTCAGTTACCGCATGACGCCATTGTGGGAAGGGATTTTCCGAAGTTCTGGGAACTGTGGGATGATCCTGAGCCCCCCACTGGTGCCCCTATGTACCAGGAATGTGATAGCCAGAACTCCCCTGAGAGTGGTGAGGACTCTCCGGAATTTCCCTTATCAGTATTGGCAGGGGAGACTCAAGAAACTGGAGAGGAGCCCACCTCCTCAGACGAAAACCTACCGTCTGTGGAGTTTTCTGATCTTGAGGTTCACAGGGAAAACTTTGCCACAGAACAGTTGAAAGACCCCGCCCTAATAAAGGCACGGGAAAACGTAGTGAAAATAGATGGCGAGTTAGTGAACCCAGATAATACCTGCACTTACCCATACTTCAGCGTAGAGAAGGACCTACTGTATCGGGTGGCAAAAAGGGCAGAAGAAACCGTTGAGCAGCTTGTGGTGCCCAAACCTTACAGGAAGTTGGTGTTGGAGTTGGCCCATGGGCACATTCTTGGAGGTCATCTGGGGACAGAGAAAACCCGAGAGAGGGTATTACAGAGATTCTATTGGCCGGGGGTGATGAAGGACATAGAAAATTATTGTTCCTCCTGCCCTGTGTGTCAGAGGTCGGCCCCGATGCCACATTTCCGTAGCCCGCTGGTCCCTCTACCCATCATTGAGGTCCCGTTTGAGAGGATCGCCATGGATTTGGTAGGTCCTATAATCAAGTCCGCTAGGGGGCACCAGTACATATTAGTTATAATGGACTATGCCACCCGTTATCCAGAAGCGATCCCTCTCCGAAATACCTCGGCCAAAACCATAGCCAAAGAGCTATCTCTTGTGTTTAGCCGGGTGGGTATTTGTAAAGAACTGCTTACGGACCAAGGTACACCCTTTATGTCCCGGGTTATGAAGGAGCTGTGTAAATTGTTCAAAGTGACGCAATTACGTACATCTGTGTATCACCCCCAAACCGATGGGCTGGTTGAAAGGTTCAACAAAACCCTAAAACAAATGTTGAAGAAAGTGGTGGATAGAGATGGAAAGGATTGGGACTGTCTACTTCCTTATCTGATGTTTGCTATTAGGGAGGTGCCCCAATCCTCTACGGGATTCTCCCCCTTTGAGTTACTGTATGGGAGACACCCAAGAGGGCTGTTGGATATTGCCAAGGAAACTTGGGAAAGTGAGAGTTCTCCCCACAGGAGTGTGATTGAGCATGTCGCCCTGATGCAAGACCGAATTGCACAGGTAATGCCCATCGTGAAGGAACATTTGGCCCAAGCGCAGGTAGCACAGCAGAGAGTGTACAACCGTGGAGCCAAGACCCGTACCTTTTCCCCGGGGGATAGGATACTGGTACTTGTCCCTACGGTTGAAAGTAAATTCCTTGCCAAATGGCAAGGCCCCTACGAGATAATGGAAAAAGTGAGCGAAGTGAATTACAAGGTCAGACAACCAGGAAGGCGAAAGCCCGAACAGATCTATCACGTTAATCTGTTGAAAGCCTGGAGGGATAGAGAGTCCCTAGTCGCAGACACTTGGTCACCAGCTCAAACTGGTTGCGTGATTCCTGAGGTTGGAATAGCAGCCACCTTGTCACAACCCCAACAACAGGAGGTTAAGGAGTTTGTGCTTCGCAACAAGGAGGTATTCTCTGAGCTGCCGGGACAAACATCTGGGGTAGAGCATGACATCATTACCCCGCCCGGTGAAAGGGTGAAGTTAAAACCCTATCGGATCCCAGAGGCCCGACGGGAGGCAATACGGGAGGAAGTACAGAAAATGCTGAACTTAGGGGTGATAGAGGAGTCCCAAAGTGATTGGTCTAGTCCCATTGTGTTGGTGCCTAAACCGGATGGGAGCTGGCGATTTTGTAACGATTTTCGTCAGTTGAACAAAGTTACAAAATTTGACACCTACCCCAAGCCACGTATAGATGAGTTGATCGACCGGCTGGGAACAGCCCGATACATGACGACTCTTGACCTCACAAAAGGGTATTGGCAAATCCCCCTGGCCAAGTCGGCCAAAGAGAAAACCGCATTTGTAACCCCAGACGGGGCGTTCCAATATAAAAGAATGCCGTTCGGGTTACAGAATGCGCCGGCCACATTCCAGCGGAAAATGGACCAGATGCTGAGGCCCCATCGGAAGTATGCTGCGGCTTACCTGGATGACATAATTGTCCATAGCACAGATTGGGCCTCACATCTGCCAAAAGTGCAAGCAGTCCTGGACTCTGTTCGGGAAGCGGGGTTTACGGCTAACCCCAAGAAGTGTACCATTGGGCAGGAGGAGGCCAAATATCTTGGGTACACCATTGGGAGGGGAGTAATAAAACCCCAACTCAACAAAGTCGAGGCCATCCAGAGTTGGCCACGTCCCAACAGCAAGAAGCAGGTACGAGCCTTTCTGGGAATCGCTGGGTATTATCGGCGATTCATTCCCCACTTTGCTTCTAAGGCTGTGCCCCTAACCAACCTAACGAAGGGGAAAGGGTCGGTCATGATTAAATGGACCCCCGAGGCTGAGGCAGCATTCCAATTCTTGAAACAAGCCTTATGTAGCCAGCCAGTGTTGTACTCACCCGACTTCTCTAAAGACTTTGTCGTACAAAGTGATGCGTCAGATGTGGGGTTAGGAGCAGTATTGTCCCAGGTCTGGAACGGGGAAGAGCACCCAGTCATTTACCTCAGCAGGAAGTTGAAGTCCCATGAGGTAAATTACGCCACCGTTGAAAAGGAGTGTTTAGCGGTGAAGTGGGCTCTAGATTCCCTTCGGTACTACCTGCTAGGTAGGCACTTTGACATGGTTACGGATCACGCTCCGTTAAAGTGGATGGCTCAAAACAAGGAAACAAATAGAAGAGTGAATAGGTGGTTCCTGGCCCTCCAGGAATTCAACTTCACAGTAAAGCATCGCCCTGGCGTTCAAATGGGGAATGTGGATGCTTTGTCTCGAGTACATGAATGCCTGATTGCTGGTGTTCCAACCCCGAGGTTAAAACAAGAGGGGGGGGTATGTGACAGCAGGAAGGTAAAGTCACCTGGTTGCATCCAGGGGGGTAGATATATTTCGCCCAGATTCAGGCTTTACGCCGACTTATACAACTAGGTGGAGAGTTGTATAAGGCTAGTGGGCTCATGGATGACTCATACCTCTAGGGAGAGTGTGGGGCGTCGTGCAGACAGAGATGAGGAGACCAGCTGAAGCTTGTCAGCTCATTTAGGCCTCTATAAGAACTCCCAGCTTCATTAGATGTTAGCTCATGCCTGGAACCAGACCTGTGTGGACTGTCTAGGGAGAGTGAACCCCTGTGCGGTGAGACAAAGCCTGTGTGGCTATTTGCTTGGACATTTAAAACCAGGGACTTAGGGACTAGGACAGCACTAGGCTGATCCCAGTTGTTAGTTAGGAAACCTGTATGTTTAGTCAGAGGTCAAGTTGACCAGGATTTATTTTGTTTATGTTTCTTTTGCTTTGCTGTGTTTTGTCACTGTAAATAGAAAATAAACCGCACCTTTTTGATTTTGAAAACCACAACCTCCGTTTGCTGGGCCTGTTTTTGTGTGGGGAGCCCATCTCGGGGGTCACACACACCCGCTGCCGAGCTAACCCCCCCACAATAATAGGATTTTTATAACAGCTTACCTGTAAAATCCTTTTCTTGGAGTACATCACGGGACACAGAGCGACATAGTCATTACTAATGGGTTATATAGATACCGTCAGGTGCTGGCACTGGCAACTTCCAAAACCGGAAGTACCCTCCCCTATATAAGCCCCTCCCATCCGGGAGCACCTCAGTTTTGTAGCAAAGCAATAAGTGTCCCCAAAGAGGGGTGGGAGCTCTGTGTCCCGTGATGTACTCCAAGAAAAGGATTTTACAGGTAAGCTGTTATAAAAATCCTATTTTCTTTTTCGTACATCACGGGACACAGAGCGACATAGTCATTACTAATGGGATGTCCTAAAGCAATGCCCAATGAGGGGGGGGATACACCATATATAAGCTGAGCGCTATCAGACATGAGGATCTTTTGCGGCCTGCAACACACTGCGCCCAAAGGCGACATCCTCCTGACTTCTAACGTCCACCTGGTAGAACCTAGTAAACGTGTGTACCGAAGACCATGTTGCGGCCTTACAGATTTGAGCCAGGGAGGCCTGGTGATGCACTGCCCATGAAGTTCCAACTGCTCTCGTGGAGTGCGCTCTAACTTTGAACGGAGGCGGTCTCCTTCTCAAGCCATAGGCTTGTATTATGACCTGTCGAATCCACTTGGCTAAAGTAGATTTTGACGCTGCCTGACCCTTTCTGGGGCCTTCCGGCAGAATAAACAAAGTATCCGTTCTGCGAATCTGAGCAGTGGCTTTTAGATAAGCTTTAACTGCTCTTACTACATCCAAAGAATGCAATAACTTTTCCTCTACCGAAGTAGGCTTGGGGAAAAAAGAAGGAAGAACCACATCTTGGTTCAAATGAAAACTCGATACCACCTTAGGAAGAAAGGCTGGATGAGGACGTAACACTACTCTGTCCTTATGGATAACCAGATATGGCTCCTTACAGGACATAGCTGCTAATTCCGATACTCTTTTAGCCGAACAAATGGCTACTAGAAAAATCAATTTCCTGGTGAGAAGCACCAAGGAAATATGCTGTAATGGTTCAAATGGTTGTTTCTGTAGAACCGACAGAACCAAGTTTAGATCCCATGGACATATGGGAATATTAACCGGAGGACTAATACGCATCACTCCTTGTATAAAGGCTTTGACTAGTGAATGCGAAGCCAAGGGCCTTTGAAAAAATATTGACAAGGCCGAAATCTGACCCTTGATAGTACTCAAGGCAAGCTTCCTATCTACAGCCCATTGTAGGGAGTCCAGACTCCTACCTATTACGTACTTACGTGGATGCCATTTCTTGGCTTCACACCAGGCGATGTACGCCTTCCAGATTCTATAGTAGATCTGCCTGGATACCGGCTTCCTGGCATTGATCATGGTAGATACCACAGAATTAGAGAGCCCTCTCTTTTTTAGAATGTGGGCTTCAATAGCCAGGCCGTCAAACCTAGGGCTGGTAAGGAAGGGTGGTATATCGGTCCTTGCGAAAGCAGGTCCGGACGATGTGGGAAAGTCCCAGGACTCCCCACTGACATTTTACAATCTCTACGTACCACGCTCTTCGGGGCCACGCTGGAGCCACCAGAATCACTGGTTTCTTTTCTACCCTGATTCTGCGGAGTAATCGAGGTAACCATTGTGGCGGTGTGAATGCATATATCAGCTTGAACTGATCCCAAGGGAACACTAGGGCATCCGAGCCGCAAGCTAGGGGATCCCTTGTCCGAGAGACAAACCTGTCCCCCTTTGCGTTGAATCTGGATGCTAGAAGATCTACATCCGATGTTCCCCACCGCTGACATATTGTCCAGAAAACCTCGGGGTGAAGGGACCCTTCCTCTGGGCCTAATTGCTGCCGACTTAGAAAGTCCGCCTTCCAATTCTCCACTCCTGGAATGAATACCGCAGATATGGCTGGGACATATTTTTTCTGCCCATTTCAGGATGTAATTTACTTCCCTCTGGGCTGCACGACTCCTGGTGCCCCCCTGATGATTGATATATGCCACTGCTGTGGCATTATCTGATTGAATTCTGACAGGGGACCCTTGGAGTTTGGATGTCCATGCTACTAGGGCATACCGGGCTGCTCGTATCTCTAAGAGATTGATGGGCAGGGCCTTTTCTGCATCCGACCATCTGCCCTGGAGAGACTATTGCTCCAGTACTGCTCCCCAGCCTATAAGGCTGGCATCTGTAGTGACCACCTTCCAAGAAATCGGACTGAAGGATTTCCTTTTTTCCAGATTCTGGGAAACCAACCACCAACGGAGGCTCTTGCGAACGGAAGGGGACAAGGACATTGTAAGTCTAGGCCTGAATTTTTTTGTTCCAGGCTGACAGTATGGCCCCTTGCAAATTCCTTGAATGGAATTGACCGTAGGGTACTGCTTCGAATGATGCCACCATTTTTCCCAGCAGCCTCATATACAGGCGTATGGACGGCTGTCTTTTTTGTACCCACTAAGTGGATCAAATCTTTCAAAGACAACACCTTTCCTCGAGGCAAGAATATTTTTCTCTGGCCTGAATCCAACCTTAGCCCCAAGTATTCCAGACTTTTGACTGGTTTTTAGGGCTGACTTGACTCGGTTGATAATCCAACCGTGAGATTCCAGATACTTGATAGTCTTGTGAACGACCACGCCTAGTTTTTTCACTGAGTGGTCTATCAGCAACAAGTCATCCAGATATGCCATTATCATTACACCTTGTGTTCTTAGATTGGCCAATAAAGGGCCAGAATTTTTGTAAACACTCGTGGTGCTGTGGCCAAACCGAAGGGTAAGGCTCTGAACTGAAAATGGCGCCCTTCTACTGCAAAGCGTAGAAATTTTTGGTGGACTGGAAAGATGGGAATGTGCAAATAAGCATCTTTGATGTCGATCGTGGCTAACCAACCCTCCCCTTGTAGGGCAGTGGCCACCGATCGGATCGACTCCATCGGAAAGACCTGATATACAGGAATTTGTATAGCCCTTTTAGAATTAATATGGGCCTCCCGTCCGCGTTTGCTTCGGGACTGTAAAGAGGTTTGAGTAAAACCCGAACCCTCATTCTTCCAGGGGACCTCCATAATTACTCCTTAGAGCAATAGTTGTTCTAGTGCCAACAGGAGGGACTCTCTCTTCCGGGGATCCCTTGGCACGTTTGACCTCAAAAATGGGAAGGAGGAGAGTCTTTTAACTCCAAACTGTATCCCAAACCTACTGCGGAGAGCACCTATCTGTCTTGATCGTGTCCCGCCAGGTCTCTTGCGAACAACTGGAGTCCTCCCCCCACCCGACTGAGTGGGGGCTTCAATGAATTTAACTTTGGGGGAGGTTTTGTACCTCCCCTGACCCAGGGTTTCTCATTACCCTGCTACTGTCCCTGTTTTTTACCCCCGGGATTTGACCGAGGAGGCCGTCGGAACTGTTACACAGCCGATGCCCCAGGGACTGGAGAAGCAGGCCTCTTAAAGAGGGACCTCTAACTCTGCTTTTAACCGGCAAGAGCGTATTTTTACCGCTGGAAATTTTCTGGATATATTTGTCCAGGTTTTCCCTGAATAAGCGTTCACCATGAAATGGGACGCTAACCAGCCATTCTTTACAGGGAGCTTCAGCAGACCAGTTTTTGAGCCATAGGAGCCTACGCGTATGTACTATAGACAGCGTAAGGCGGGAGGCCTGATGGACTGAATCCTCTATGGCGTCAACCGCAAAGCCTAAGGCTCTAGGTAGATCAGCTAGGGCAAAGCCTGCTGATCTGTCAAGTCCCTCAAGACCTGTTTCAACTGATCCTTCACTGCTTAGCAGACCCCAATAGCTGCTACTGCTGGTTGTATCACCAAGCAGATTTTCATAAGGACTCCAATCTTTTATTGGGTTCTTGAACATTTGGACATTATCCACTGGACATGTCAGTGATTTATACATACAAGAGATGGCTGCGTCCACTGTAGGGACCTTCCATTTTTTTTTTTTTGATGAACTTATCCTCCATGGGATAGACCACCGGAAATCTCTTGGGGGAATAAATATTTTCTCAGGACGTTCCCAATCCTGGTAAATGAGCCCTTTCAGTAAAGGGTGAAGTGGAAAAGAACAGACAGTCTGGGGGCTTCTAGCGACCCCAACGAGGATACAGTAGTGGTTGATGGTTCCGCAAGGTGCATTTTTAAATGCTGATCGGACCATGTTAGTCAGAGACTGAACCCATAATCTTTCAGCTTGAGATGCTGAGAAAAGGTTCCCCCACTGTTGATTCCTCTATAACAGAATCAACCTCATCCTGATCCCCTTCAGGCAGGTCGATCCCTGTATGGGACTGTTGCTCTGCTAACAGGCACTCTGAAGGAGGAGACGGAGATCGGGCGTGCTTTCCCTGACAGGGAGGCAGCGATAAATGTTGACAATCTCTCTCTAATCCTCCCAGAGCTGAGGAAAAAACCTCCTCTGTTACATACACAGGAGCAGGTGACTGAGGACAGCCACAGTACCAAGTACCCCTGCGGGGTCTCTACGGTCACTTACCTCTGAACTTCAGGGGAGGCTGGTGCAGCAGAAGTATGCCCAAGATCCTCAGAGCCCGATGAGACCCCCTTCGCTTCCTGGAAGATTCAGTTCCGGAGCTTCTGGACGGCATATTCCTAAGCCTAAAGCTGAGGTATTCCAGCCGTAATACACCACTTTTACTGAGAATAGTCTAGCACAATTGCTGCTATATCACAGTTGGTGTCTACTAATGTGCCTTTCTAGGGGATGCCTGTATCAACCGCTTGCTGTATGCCTTTAAATGTTGCCAGCTCTGTCTCTGTACTTCATAGCCAGCTTATTGTGTTTTTTTTAAAACTGCTGGGACGCCCGCACATGCGCAGAAGCGCTGCGGCGCGCACAGAGCGTCATCCCCCAGGCTCCGCCCCCTTTCCCGGCTCACCTCTATATATAGAGGCGCGTGCACGAGCTCGCGCGCGGGCACGTGCGCCTTCGGCGCTAATTTCAAATATGGTAACAAGGGACAGGAGCCAGGGCCCCTCTTTGCCGCAGGCCGGGGGATGGACAAACACTGCAACATGGCAGAGGAAGCAGTTTCCTATAAGAGAACTCACCATCTGCCTGGACTTTGCTCTGCTGAGAAGAAGCTAGTCCACATGACAAGAAAACATTCCACAGCGGCCTCTAGTGGACAAACACAGGTACCGCAGTCTAATATATTAAATATATATAAAAAAAATAAAAATTTTTTCTTTTTTTTTTTTCTTGACCACCTTTAAAAATTATTACATTTTTTTAGTAGTTACAGGCATGCACAGAATTTTGCGGGAATACCATTAGGTAACAGACAGAAAGACAAATTAGGCTTGGGGGTCCCCCAATAGAACCAAGTTCCTGGGGGCCCCCACTTACCTGTTCCCCGCCGCAGGACTTTGTTTGGTCCACAAAAGCCCAAACTTCACCTATCACGGCAGGCATTGTAATCAAACCTTCAGGGACCGGGTTCCCAAGGATTCCACTCCCCTGGACCTGTATAGCACCCTGCACAGAAAACATCTTGGTCGTGGGTATGACCAGAGCTCTGGATCCCAGGGTCCAGCTCTCCTAAGAGAAGCATTACAGGCAAAACCTTGCTCTTCTCTGCAAGGCCCGGGTACCGACCGTTTAGCTATGAAGCTTTTTTGGTCGGATCCGGAATAGCTTACTGAGGCCCAAAAGAACCTGTACGCAAGCTCAGTGAAAAACACATGTTTCTTCTTGGCCAACACCTTAGACACTGGCAAAAAACTGAGGTGCTCCCGGATGGGAGGGGCTTATATAGGGGAGGGTACTTCCGGTTTTGGAAGTTGCCAGTGCCAGCACCTGACGGTATCTATATAACCCATTAGTAATGACTATGTCGCTCTGTGTCCCGTGATGTACGAAAAAGAAATATATATATATATATACACACACACACACACACACACACTATATATATATATATATATATATATATATATATATATATATATATATATATATATATATATATATACACACACACACACACACACACATACACACAAATGCTGGATACTAAAAAATTAAAATTATTACAATGAATTCATATAAACCAGATAATTGTAAACTGCATAAAAGGTGTGATATATTCTAACAGGAGCCTGACACTACATCCGTGATCTACAGATTGCAGGAGCAATACTTCGCAGGCTTCGGTTTTAAAAAATAGTTTTACCAACAAAAAAGGGGCCAGGTATGATTTTTTAAGTAAAGGTGAACTTTACCTTTAAATAAAGCATTTACAACAATTTTCTGGTGGTCGCGCACCCTAAAACTACCTACATGACACAGGAAGAAGTTGACCAGCTGAGAGTAGATGATGCCAGGTGTATGTTAATGGGATGAGGTGGTCAACTCCTTCCTGTGTCTTGACCTACAGTCTGTCTAGGATGTAAGGCAGCAGCAATGGAGCAGTGTGTATAATAAATGGAAAACTGTTTAATTTTCGCAATTAATGTTATATTGGTACATAGGTGAGCTGAAATTTAGAAAAAAAAAAAAAGGTGAAAAAGGGTGAACTTAGCCATTAAGGCCTCATGCTAACTGGACGTTTTTTGGCTTCAGACGTTTCTCCTGCAGCCAGTAAAGTCCCCAGCATTATATTCTATTCACACATATAGGCTGTTATCAGTGTTTTTTATGGCAGGGATGTTTTCTGGCTGAAAAAAAAAACAACACAGAACTAGTGTGTTTTAGAGTTTTTCAGCAGTAAAAACGCTCTAACTCTGATTAAAGCTATTCAGCGGTTATCAGCGTTTTTGAGCCATAAGATTTGTGGGAGTATAGATTTGCTAAAACAAAGCTAAAAAACGCAACAGCTAAGAAATTTTACTGGCGTTTTTTTATAACGTCCAGTGTACATGAGGCCTAAAGAGGTGGAGATCTACTTGAACAACATGAGAGAAGTCAAAATCACTGAGCACAGTGTTGTCTCCTCACACCTAATTTAAACCTCTAATTGCCATACTACCATGCTGCACTTGTAAATGAGCCCTTACTTGTATTCGGCAGTGGCACTCTTAGGGCCCGGCACGTTCACACAAAGTTTGGGGATGTTAAAACCCTGCAGTTGTGTTGCAGTTTTACTGCCCCAAATCCTTACCCTATTTAGCTGGTGAGGCAGCAGCCAAAAATGTACACATGTCGCAGCAGGAATGAACCCCTTGTTGCTTTTGGTGGTTGCTACCATCTGGCAATCGTGGCCCATTCAAGTAAATGGGGCCACTCTGCATGTGCCCCACAACTGCATGCTTCTGCGGGGTCCAAAGGGTTAAAGCAGGTGGTGAGAAAGCAACACAATGCTGCCTGTGCTGACCCATTGTTTGCTGTACTGTACAAGATTTTAATGCACTTGCAGAGTGGCCTCATTTACTTGATTGTGTCATGTTTGGCAGGTGCAACACCCACCAACCATGATAGGATGTATAACTCCTGCTGCGGCATGTTTACACCCCTGGTCCCTACAGCTAAACGGTGTGCGGTCAGGGCCCGCATGGAGTTTGCGAAAAAAAACACCTGAAGGACTCCAAGATGGTGAGAAATAAGATTCTCTGGTCTGATGAGACCAAGCTAGAACTTTTTGGCATTAATTCTAAGCTGTATGTGTGGAAAAAAACAGGCACTGCTCATCACCTGTCCAATACAGTCCCAACAGTGAAGCATGGTGGTGGCAGCATCATGCTGTGGGGGTGTTTTTTCAGCTGCAGGGACAGGGCGACTGGTTGCGATCGAGGGAAAGATAAATGCGGGCAAGTACAGGGATATCCTGGACGAAAACCTTCTCCAGAGTGCTCAGGACCTCAGACTGGGCCGAAGGTTTACCTTCCAACAAGACAATGACCCTAAGCACACAGCTAAAATAACGAAGGAGTGGCTTCACAACAACTCCGTGACTGTTCTTGAATAGCCCAGCCAGAGCCCTGACTTAAAGGGGTTGTAAAGGTTTGTTTTTTATTTTCTAAATAGGTTCCTTTAAGCTAGTGCATTGTTGGTTCACTTACCTTTTCCTTAGATTTACCTTCTAAATGTTTTTTTTTCTTTGTCTGAATTTCTCACTTCCTGTTTCTCCTCATTAAACTTCACACCATCATCCGAGTGGTGTGGAGTCAGCCAGAACAACTTACTGAACAGCTTACTGAGGAGGAACAGGAAGTGAGAAATTCAGACAAAGAAAACTAAGAAAAAAAATATTTAGAAGGGAAATCAAAAGGAAGAGGTAAGTGAACCAACAATGCACTAGCTTAAAGGAACCTATTTAGAAAATAAAAAACTGACCTTTACAACCCCTTTAAACCCAATTGAGCATCTCTGGAGAGACCTAAAAATGGCTGTCCACCAACGTTTACCATCCAACCTGACAGAACTGGAGAGGATCTGCAAGGAGGAATAGCAGAGGATCCCCAAATCCAGGTGTGAAAAACTTGTTGCATCTTTCCCAAAAAGACTCATGGCTGTATTAGATCAAAAGGGTGCAAATACTAAATACTGAGCAAAGGGTCTGAATACTTAAGACCATGTGATATTTCAGTTTTTTCTTTTTTAATAAATCTGCAAAAATGTCAACAATTCTGTGTTTTTCTGTCAATATGGGGTGCTGCGTGTACATTGAGGAAAACAAATGAACTTAAATGATTTTAGCAAATGGCTGCAATATAACAGAGTGAAAAATTTAAGGGAGTCTGAATACTTTCTCTACCCACTGTATATATACATACATACACACACACACACACACACACACACACACACACACACTAAAACCTTGGTTTGAAAGCGCTTTGCAAGACAAGCAAACATTTTTAACAAATTTTGACTTGATATACAAGCGATGTCTTGATATACAAGTATCGTCATGCCACAATGGAGTATAAAAGAGAAGAGAGGCGCCTCCAAGTGTAGCAATATGGTTACATTTAATGAAGGTACAACATTTAGCAACATATTGCTACACTTAGAGGCGGCTCTCTTCTGTTTTATACTCTGTAGCTCCTGCTGGATTTTGCTTCTAATCCCCTTGTGGATGGACATTTTATGGTTTCACATTGCTATATTCTTTTTATATGGACTCTAAACTGAAGGACTTATCAATAAATGGTTGTGGAACGAATCATTTGAGTTTCCATCATTTCTTATAGGGAAATTTGCTTTGATATACAAGTGCTTTGGATTACAAGCATATTTCTGGAACGAATTATGCTCGCAATCCAAGGTTTTACTGTATATATATATATATATATATATATACACACATACATACACATGGACAAATTTGTTATTACCCTTACGTGAATTTTTCTCTCTAAAATAACGTGGAAAAAAATAGATAGATAGATAGATAGATATATAATCTACAGTCCCTGACAAAAGTCTTGTCGCTTCTCTATTTTGTAGAAACTCCTGCTATTAACCTGACTTTTAATTAATCAATTGGTGTTAGAAATGGCTCCTATGAAAAGCTAAAGCCCTCCCAAATGATGTTTAATGCACTGAATTAAATTAGTTTCACTGAAAAAAGATTTATCATTTAATCAAAGACAGACAGGTCAAATTTTGGCAAGACAAAAGTTTTGTCGCCTATACAGAAGTTGAACAACTTTACTGAAAATCCCAAAATATGTTGGCAAATTAAGTAGTGGTGCTGTGAGATCCAAATTTAATATCTTGTATGACTTCCATGAGCTTGAAGGACAGCATCCATGCGGTTTGGCAAGGATTCATACAATTTATTGATGAAGTCATCAGGAATAGCAAAGAAAACAGTCTTGCATGCCTCCCAGAGTTCATCAATATTCTTTGGTTTCGTCTTCCATGCTTCATCTTTCATCCTACACCACATATGCTCAATGATGTTCATGTCTGGTGACTGGGCTGGCAAATCCTGGAGCATCTTGATCTTCTTTGCCTTAAGGAACTTTGATGTGGAGATGGAAGTATGCGATGGAGCACCATCCTGCTGCAAAATTTGGCCCTTTTTATGGTTGAGAATATAAGAGGTAGCTAAGATTTCTTGGTATTTTAGACTATTGATGTTGCCTTCCACGCTGCAGATCCCTCGCACACCCCCATACTGGATGTAACTCCAGACCATGATTTTGCCTCCACCAAACTTGACTGTTTTCTGGGTAAATCTCGGCTCCATGCGGGTTCCAGTTGGTCTCCTGCAATATTTGCGGCGACTGTGGTGTAATTCAACAGAAGATTCATCTGAAAAATCCACCTTCTGCCACTTTTCCAGAGTCCATCCTTTTAGCAGGCTGTGGCCCTTGGCAAATGCCACACGGTTTTTCAATTGTCTTTTGTTTAGTGCTGTCTTATGGGCACTGATTCGACCATTGAGGCCATTTCGAGACAGAATCCGAGAAACTGTTCTGGTTGACACAGGGACTTCAGGTGACCAGGTCTCGTGGAGCTCTGCTGCAGTGGAAAACGGGCTGGCCTTGGATTTTCGAGCCAACAAACGGTCCTCTCGAGCAGTTGTCTTGCGGGGTCGGCCTGAACTGGCCTTGTCCAAAACGTCTCCAGTCTCTTCAAATCTTTTTTTTTATCCTCTGAACTTGACGCTGAGACACATTGAAGGTGTCTGCCACATCAGCAGTGGATCTGGTCTTCAGCCTCTTGATAATCAACACTTTAGTCTCCGGGTGAATCTTAGGCATGTTTGCAGAGGTCTAGTGTACTGGTGTTCTTTTTATACACACCTGAGACCTAATTGATCCATTATTAGTCACAAGTGAAGCTCATATAACAAGGCGACAACACTTATGTCTTGGCAAAAATTGACTCAATGGGCTTTACCAAGCTGTGAATATTAGAATACTTTTTGTCAGTTTCGTTTTGCACTGAAACATTATTACAAAAGCTGTTGGGATTAAAATGACCCATTTCTTGTAACAAAATCTTGATTAGAAATATATTTTAGCAGCACTGCAGTTCAATTTGTACACAAGCGACAAGACTTTTGTCAGGGACTGTATATACAGTCATGCTCAAAATTGTTGGCACCCCAGAAAATTTTCCAGAAAATCAAGTATTTCTCACAGAAAAGTATTGCAGTAACACATGTTTTGCTATACACATGTTTATTCCCTTTGTGTGTATTGGAACAAAACAAGAAAAGGGAGGAAAAAAAGCAAATTGGACATAATGTCACACAAAACTCCATAAATGGGCTGCTCAAAATTCTTGGCACCCTTAACTTAATATTTGGTTGCACACCCTTTGGAAAAAATAACTGAAATCAGTCGCTTCCTATAACCATCAATAAGATTCTTACACCTCTCACCCGGAATTTTGGACCACTCTTCCTTTGCAAACTGCTCCAGGTCTCTCTTATTGGAAGGGTGCCTTTTCCCAACAGCAATTTTAAGATCTCTCCAGAGGTGTTCAATGGGATTTAGATCTGGACTCATTGCTGGCCACTTTAGAGCTCTCCATCGCTTTGTTGCCATCCATTTCAGGGAGCTTTTTGACATATGTTTGGGGTAATTTTCCTGCTGGAAGACCCAAGATCTCGGACGCAAACCCAGCTTTCTGACACTGGGCTCTACAGTGCGATCCAAAATCCTTTATTAATCCTCAGATTTCATGATGCCTTGCACACATTCAAGGCACCCAGAGTCAGCAAAACAACCCCAAAACCTCAATGAACCTCCACCATATTTCTCAGTAGGTACTGTGTTCTTTTCTTTGTAGGCCTCATTCCTTTTTTGGTAAACAGTAGAATGATGTGCTTTACCAAAAAGCTCTATCTTGGTCTCATCTGTCCACAAGATGTTTTCCCAGAAGGATTTTGGCTTTCTCAAGTACATTTTGGCACACTGTAGTCTTGCTTTTTTATGTCTCTGTGTCAGCAGTGGGGTCCTCCTGGGTATCCTGCCATAACGTTTCATTTCATTTAAATGTCGATGGATAGTTCGCGCTGACACTGATGCTCCCTGAGCCTGCAGGACAGCTTGAACTTCTTTGGAACTTGTTTGTGGCTGCTTATCCACCATCCGGACTATCCTGCGTTGCAACCTTTCATAAATTTTTCTCTTCTGTCCACGCCCAGAGAGATTAGCTACAGTGCCATTGGTTGCAAACTTCTTGATAATGTTGCACACTGTGGACAAAGGCAAATCTAGATCTCTGGAGATGGACTTGTAACCTTGAGGCTGTTGATATTTTTTCAAAATTTGGGTTCTCAAGTCCTCAGACAGTTCTCTTTTTCTCTTTCTGTTGTCCATGCTTAGTGTGGCACACACAGACACACAATGCAAAGACTAAGTGAACTTCTCTCCTTTTTATCTGCTTTCAGGTGTTTTTTTTATATTGCCCACACCTGTTACTTGCCCCAGGTGAGTTTAAAGGAGCATCACCTAAGTCACAACAATAGACAATCACAGTCTGCCTAAACTAATAACACAAAGAATTAAATGCCATGTTTTTATTGAACACACCATGTAAACATTCACAGTGCAGGTGGAAAAAGTATGTGAACCCTTGGATTTAATAACTGGTTGAACCTCCTTTGGCAGCAATAACTTCAACCAAACGTTTCCTGTAGTTACAGATCAGATGTGCACAATGGTCAGGAGTAATTATTGACCATTCCTCTTTACAGAACTGTTTCAGTTCAGCAATATTCTTGAGATGGCTGGTGTGAATCGCTTTCTTGAGGTCATGCCACAGCATCTCAATCGGGTTGAGGTCAGGACTCTGACTGACCCACTCCTGAAGGTGTATTTTCTTCTGTTTAAGCCATTCTGTTGTTGATTTACTTCTATGCTTTGGGTCGTTGTCCTGTTGCAACACCCATCTTCTGTTGAGTTTCAGCTGGTGGACAGATGGCCTTAAGTTCTCCTGCAAAATGTCTCGAGAAACTTGGGAATTCATTTTTCCTTCGATGATAGCAATCTGTCCAGGCCCTGACGCAGCAAAGCAGCCCCAAACCATGATGCCCCCACCACCATACTTCACAGTTGGGATGAGGTTTTGATGTTGGTGTGCCGTGCCTCTTTTTCTCCACAAATAGTGGTGTCTGTTTCTTCCAAACAACTCAACTTTGGTTTCATCTGTCCACAGAATATTTTGCCAGTACTGCTGTGGAACATCCAGGTGCTTTGTGCAAACTGTAAACGTGCAGCAATGTTTTTTTGGACAGCAGTGGCTTCCTCTGTGTTATCCTCCCATGAAATCCATTCTTCTTTAGTGTTTTACGTATCGTAGATTCGTTAACAGGGATGTTAGCATATGCCAGAGACTTCTGTAAGTCTTTAGCTGACACTCTAGGATTCTTCTTCACCTCACTGAGCAGTCTGCGCTGTGCTCTTGCAGTCATCTTTACAGGACGCCCACTCCTAGGGAGAGTAGCAGCAGTGCTGAACTTTCTCCATTTATAGACAATTTGTCTTACCGTGGACTGATGAACAGCAAAGCTTTTGGAGATACTTTTATAACCCTTTCAAGCTTTATGCAAGTCAACAATTCTTAATCGTAGGTCTTCTGTGAGCTCTTTTGTGCGAGGCATCATTCACATTAGGCAATGCTTCTTGTGAAAAGCAAACCCAGAACTGGTGTGTGTTTTTTATAGGGCAGGGCAGCTGTAACCAACACCTCCAATCTCATCCCATTGAATGGACTCCAGTTGGCTGACACCTCACTCCAATTAGCTCTTGGAGATCTCATTAGCCTAGGGGTTCACATACTTTTTCCACCTGCATTGTGAATGTTTACATGTGTGTTCAATAAAAACATGGTAACATTTAATTATTTGTGTGTTATTAGTTGAAGCAGACTGTTATTGTCTATTGTTGTGACTTAGATGAAGATCAGATTACATTTTATGGCCAATTTGTACAGAAATCCATATCAATCCAAAAGGGTTCATATACTTTTAACTTTTTTTTGCAACTGTGTGTGTGTATATATATACATATATATTAATATATATATATATATATATATATATACACATATACATATATATACACATACACATACACACACACACACACACACATACACACACATACACACCGTATATTCTCGAGTATAAGCCGCGAGATTTTCAGCCCTTTTTTTGGGCTGAAAGTCCCCCCCTCGGCTTATACTCGAGTCAGCGAAATTGAACATTGTAAATTGTACCTGAAGGCTGCGGCGTCCATCGTTTAAAACTCACGGTCTCTTCCTGGTCCCTTCCGTGATAGGCGGAACTGTGTCTGCGGAGAATCATCTATCACGAACGTTCTCTCATCCTCAGTTTCCCAGCAGACGTCCGTGATTGGCGGAAACTGAACACAGTGTCTGCTGGGATGGGTGAGGATGAGAGAACGTTTGTGATAGGCGATTCTCAGCAGACACAGTTCCGCCTATCACGGAAGAGACCAGGAAGAGACCGCGAGTTTTAAACGATGGACGCCGCAGCCTTCAGGTACAATTTACAATATTCAATTTTAATTCTAGGGGCACAGTGAGGATGGGCACAGTGAGGATGGGAACAGTAAGGTGGCAATGGGCTTAGTGAAGTTGCAATGAGCACAGTGAGGCGTGCAAATGGGCATTGTTGAACCTCGGCTTATACTCGAGTCAGTACGTTTTCCGAGGTTTTTGTGGTAACATTAGGTACCTCGGCTTATACTCGGGTCGGCTTATACTCGAGTATATACAGTATGTGTGTGTTAAATGAAGTAGCTAAGAAGAAGAAATTCTACATTAAGCAGTCTGTGACAGAGTAGCCACAGTACATTAAATATCACACATGTACTTCTCCTTTTACTGCTATGGTAGCCTGCAGACAAGTCTTCTAGAGAACTCCACTCCATGCTTTTTTCATAAAGAATCCCAGACAAAAGAAATTCTATTCTTCCAGTAAAAAGGCAAATCTTTTATCTGTGGCATAAGGCATTGTAGGAAAGGCTATTTTGTCAAAGGAATCTTTACATTAATGACCAGAAAAGCCCATGCTTAAAGATGGTTGGACGGAATATTGCACCCCGAGTAGTGTGCTTTTCTTAGATGTTTCTCCAATGTAAATTTTTACAGAGCACCCGTCAGCCATCCAGTTCAGCTTCCCAAACCAAAGGCAGGAAGTAAGGGGCTTAGGCTGCATTCACACCTGAGCGTTTTGTAGCCTGAAGCCTTAAGCTACAAAACGCTAGAGGGGAAAAAAATCCATTATTCTCTATGGAGATGGTTCACATCTCCACTCCAAAATGCCTGAAGCCGAGCGCGCGAATCGGGCAGATTTGGGCGTAGGAGTCATAGAATGTAACGGAAACGCTTGATTTAAGTGTCTAGCGCGACAATGAGCGTTTCTACGGGCGCAAATTCGCGCGACAAAACGCCGGTAAAAATGCTTGAAGCACTACGCTCAGGTGTGAATGCAGTCTTAATCTGTACAACACTTAGCAGTTGCAGATATCTGGTAGAAAAGCTGGTGTGACAGCAGGAAGGTAAAGTCACCTGGTTGCATCCAGGGGGGTAGATATATTTCGCCCAGATTCAGGCTTTACGCCGACTTATACAACTAGGTGGAGAGTTGTATAAGCCCAGCTGAGGCTAGTGGGCTCATGGATGACTCATACCTCTAGGGAGAGTGTGGGGCGTCGTACAGACAGGGAGTTGATGAGACCAGCTGAAGCTTGTCAGCTCATTTAGGCCTCTATAAGAACTCCCAGCTTCATTAGATGTTAGCTCATGCCTGGACCCAGACCTGTGTGGACTGTCTAGGGAGAGTGAACCCCTGTGCGGTGAGACAAAGCCTGTGTGGCTATTTGCTTGGACATTTAAAACCAGGGACTTAGGGACTAGGACAGCACTAGGCTGATCCCAGTTGTTAGTTAGGAAACCTGTATGTTTAGTCAGAGGTCAAGTTGACCAGGATTTATTTTGTTTATGTTTCTTTTGCTTTGCTGTGTTTTGTCACTGTAAATAGAAAATAAACCGCACCTTTTTGATTTTGAAAACCACAACCTCCGTTTGCTGGGCCTGTTTTTGTGTGGGGAGCCCATCTCGGGGGTCACACACACCCGCTGCCGAGCTAACCCCCTCACACTGGCCATACACAATTAGATTTTCATTCAAACATTTATAGAAAAATATGTATCAGAACATTCTTTCTGGCCTTCGAGTCAACTATTTTAGATTAAAAGTCCTAAAAATTTCATCTGGATCTGCTATTTGAATGGAATCCCATATGTATTAAACATATCTTATTACAATATGTATGATTTTTTTTTCCCCTAATGAAAACCACAGTTATCATTTTGTTATTTCAAGACCAATTTACCATCCTGCTTCTTTGAATTGTTTCATTACTATGGTCGAAAACTAATGCTGATTTGACCCCATTAACTATTAGAAAATGATTGTATAGCCAGATTAAGACAATAAGTCCCGGTTCACACCAGTGCGCTGTGCGATAACGCATGCGATTTGCACCGCACGCGATATCGCATGCGATTTGCACCGCACTGCAGTGCAAATCACATGTGATGTCTGTACAATACAATTTCAACCATACAGATAGTATGGCTGAATTTGTATCGCGTTTCGGCCAAACTCGCACAGGACCCTTTTTTGGTCCGCACCAGAATCGGATTGCATGGGTGTGAACACCCATGCAATCCGATTCATGTCCGATCTGACATTTCGCACTGCGATATGCAAACTGATTTGGGGGTGTCATTAACTTTCTATCGACACTCCCAGCAGTTCGCATAGTGCAGTGTGAACTGCCTAGCGAGTCAGGTGCGATGCGGGAACCCGCAGTGGATTTGCAGGGTTCCCGAATCGCACTAATGTGAACCGAGCCTAAAGATTGAAATATGTAAAAGTACAATTTTCTTTTTCTAAAACCAAAGTTGTGTACTCCGCGTTCTGGACTATAATGATATTTTGGAATTCATCTGGCATTTTGCACACAGACGTGTAAAGTAGCACAGCAAAGTATTTAAGTAATACCTCTTCCAGAGTGTTAGCAGGGACGGCTTAAAGCGATTGTAAAGTCTTGTTTTGTTTTCTTTCTTAAAAATAACAAACATGTTATACTTACCTGCTCTGTGCAGTGATTTTGCATAAAGCAGCCCAGATCCTCATCTTCTCAGGTCCCTATTTGAAACCCCTGGCCCCTCCCTCCTGACGAGTGCCCCCACAGCAAGCAGCTTGTTTTAGGGGCACCCGAACAGAGCTGAAGCTTTGTGTGTCCATTCAGACACAGAGCTTCGACTAGGCTCCACACCCTCTCTCTCCTTATTGGCTCACTGGCTTTGATTGACAGCAAGACCCAATGGCGCTCCGCTGCTGTCTCAGCTAATGAGGAGGAGAGTCCCAGGCAGCAGAGTCTCTCGTGCAAAATCACTGGACAGAGATGGGCTCAGGTAAGTATTAGGGGGCTGAGGGGGGCTGCTGCAAACAGGAGGTTTTCTTATCTTAATGCATTAATTGCATTAAGATTAAAAAAAACTTGTCTTTACAATCACTTTAAGTAAATCAAAATCAGATCGTAGCAGTGTCAACCTAGCTTAAAGTGGAACTAAACCCTCCTATCGTTTTCAGCCAAGGAAGCTGCCATCTTGGCTTCTGTTTTATCCTCAACTGCCATGATGCTGCACATGTGATCAGTAATGACACCAGCCATTGGATGGTTTGACAAGTTTAGTTGAGAGCACAACCAATGTTACAGTCCGGTATGCTGGGAACGCTAACTGTTTTTTGAATCTGTTAAATCGATGGGTTTACTCCTGCTTTAATTCTTAACTTTTAACCATAAGAACTGATACTTTAACCACTTCGCGCCCGCGCTATAGTCGAAAGACGTCTACAGCGCGGCGCTCAGTTACCGGGAGGGTGTCCCTGGACGTCCTCATGTTTACTCGTTCCCCACGCGCTGCCGCAGGCGTGCATCAGGGAAAATCAGTGTTGGCAGTGTCCCTTGGACACAGCCAATCACAGATCGTGCTAAATGGCCAATCACATCGGCCATTTAGCACTCGATCGGCGTGTCCAATGAGAGATGATCTCAAGTGTAAACATATGAGATCATCTCTCATTGCCAGCTCTCCCTCCTCACACAGAGACTGCGTGTGAGGAGGGAGAGCTTCTGTGCTGCAGCTTGTGAGTACAAATAGTAAAAAAACAGTAAATACAGTGCCCACAGTACCTATCAGTGCCACCTGTCGTCTGTTATTAGTGCCACGTATCAGTGCCATATGTCACAGTGTCACGTATTAGTGCCACCTGTCATCAGTGCCACGTAATCAGTGCCTTCTGCTCCCTGCATATTGGGCCTCTCTATGTGGCTAGGCTGTGAAAAGTCCCACACATGTGGTATCGCCATACTCAGGAAAAGTAGCAGAATGTATTTTGGAGCGTCATTTGTGGTATACACATGCCATGTGAGAGAAATAACCTATTACAATGACAATTTTGTGGGAAAAATAATCTTAATTTTGCAAAGAATTGTGGGAACAAATGACATCAAAAACCTCACCAAGCATCTTACTAAATACCTTGGAATGTCTACTTTCAAAAAAGGGGTAATTTGGGGGGTATTTGTACTTCCCTGGCTTGTTCGGGTCACAAGAAATGACAGGCCACCAGTACATCAGGTGTGATCAATTTTTTATGATTTGCACCACAGCTTGTAGACTCTCTAACTTTCACACAGACTAAATAATATCCACTAATTTGTGTTATTTTTACCAAAGATATGTAGCCATATAAATTGTGGCCAAAATTTATGAAGAAAATTAATAATTTGCAAAATGTTATCACAGAAACTAAGAAAAATTCATTTTTTTCAAAATGTTCGGTCTTTTTTCATTTATAGCGCAAAGAAATAAAAAACCCAGAGGTGATCAAATACCACCAAAATAAAGCTCTATTTGTATGAAAAAAAGGACAAAAAAATCATTTGGGTACAGTATTACATGACTGAGTAATTGTCATTCAAAGTGTGAGAGCACCGAAAGCTGAAAATTGGTCTGGCCAGAAGGGGGGTTTAAGTGCCCAGTAGGCAAGTGGTTAAAGACCAGAAGGATGAAATATGCCTGACCTCATACTGGACTTAGCAGCACAAATATTTGTGAGTGAGCAGCTCTTTCCAATACAACAGAGTTGAACAGAGATACTTCTGATTCTCAAGGTGTTAATTTTGGCTCCAGTTATTCATGTTAGCGTCATAATCTTCAGTTTAATGCCGTATTTTACCAATCCTTCACTCATTTTAAAATCGCAGACCACACGTTGAGAGTTAAAGACTTATTTATGCACTCTGGAGGCTAATGTGGGAATGATTTCTGCAAAGTATCGGCACTCAAACCAGATGCTTAAAATGCTGGTCACAACTTTCATACAATAACGTAAACTGCTACAGAAATTACTTTTGATATGTTTAACAAAAACATAATATGAAGGAGAGGATTGAGAAGGATGTGGGGTGGCTGAAGCCAACATTAAACAGTCTCCTCAGGACAAGTCATAAAAAGCCCAAATCCACAACAACTGAAAATATGCAGACCCAAGTCCCTCACAAAACTAAATGATTACATTAAAATATAGCATATTTATAAATGGAATTACTTTCCTCCAAAGCAAGAAAAGAACCATATGGAGGCACTTTATAAAGTGTAAAGAATATATGCTGTGCTTGGCTGTGGGGGAGCTACCAGTTTTCTGTAGATATTGCCTTCTAGATACAATAAAATACTTAACGCCCAACTTCAGAAATTAGAAAGAAACAAAAAATCTATCCTTGCAGTAGAGCCCCCTGCACTGCAACAGTTAAACTTAAGTTATGCCGAGAGGGTATAGAAACATGCACGGTTACTTACTTGATCCCCCACTCTGGTACTGCCCTCTTCTTCCTGAAGCTCAGTCTGTGGGGGGTCCGTCTGTGTCATCAAATACAATACAGGGTTATGCATTGGACGTGGTGGGGGCAAGCATTACAACCATGAGAGCCTTAGACAGCTTTACTCCTTATTTTGACACGCCTAGACATAACGAGCATTTAACCTTGCAGTATGGGTGCACACTACCAGGGTAGATTTTCTTTCTAACTCCTGAAGATGGCCCTTATTTTGTCCTAAAGAAACTTAACTTGGAGCTCAAGTATGCAGTACATGAAAAGACAAAAAAAAATTATCTCAATTATCCATGGTTTTAAGAATCAAAGTAGAGAGTTACTTATGTTTTTCAAAAATTTCATTTTGATTAGGGTTCATAGGGTACATTTTCTTATGTAACTACTGCACAATAACGCCCCTTTCACACAGCTGCTTTGTTGCAGCTTCCGGTTTCTTGCTGCAGGAATGACCGGGTTATGCAATTAGCATTGGCCTCTCAGCCCATATAAACTAATGGCAGCCTGCATACAAAAGAAGGCCCAGGTATCTCTACAGAGGTCAGAAAAGCGGCTACTGCTGCAACAGAGGGTCTTAGTCTAGATTATGATTCTAAAAAAGTACAACGTTTATTAATTCCACAGAGGGCGCACAATGCATAAATTCATAAAGCGTCTATTGATATTTAAATATTAAGACAGCTTCAATCACAGCACTTTTAAAGGGCCTCCTTCAAGAGGGGAAGAAACCCAAAAAAAACACAGTGCTATAAAATCAAACAAAAACACACACAACAATACAAATACACTGTGTATTCGTATTGTTGTGTGTGTTATTATGTTTTCTGTTTGATTTTATAGCACTGTACTTTTTTTTTTTTAAGTAATAAACTTTGTACTTTTTTAGAATCATAATCTAGACCAAGACCCTCTGTTGCAGCAGTAGCCGCTTTTCTGACCTCGGTAGAGAATCCTGGGACTTATTTTGTATGCATGCTGTGATTTGGCTATAGCAACAGTACCATAATTCGGTAAGTGGCATTACGGTCTGAATTTGTCATACCGTTGATTTTTGATTCGTCAGGACTCGTTCCTTCTTTTTGTTTTGTAATGGCAGCCTGCGCCCAGGCTCGGACATCTGTCCCGAAATTGCAGCTAATTTCTCTGTGTGCGGCTACATACGATCAGCAGCAGCCACTGTCAGCCCGCCATTAGTTTAAATGGGCTAATCGGCCAATGCTAATTGCATAACCCGGTCATTCCTGCAGCCAGAATCCACAGATTCTTGCCGCAGGAATCCAGAAGCCACAACAAACTGGCTGTGTGAAAGGGGCCCTAATGTGTAATAAAATGGCCACAGTGAACTTTGACTGGGCAGCTTGTGAAATGGATGTTGACCAAACCATGAATACACCAAAACATTTTTTATTGTAGATGGCATTCAGGACCATGTGAAGGTGCCGAGTTATGAATTATTTCCCTTCTTTTAAAAAATAAAAAAATGATGTTCCATTTAAAAATATATTTCACAAATAAACCAGTTGCAGTTATTGTTTGGCTATCATATGGTAAAATTACTGCTAGACAATCCCACTGCAACAGCACAGCAAAGCATACAGTATACTTTTAACCTAAGAGGAGTATTTCAATTTTTTAGGTTTCAGCCTGCATCTCTTTAGCTTCTCATACCATTCTGTGTTAGTTTTAGCACAGAAATACATTCACAGCAAGTGTGGACAACTCACAAAAGCACAGCTCTGACGTCCTAAACACACTTCTTAACCTCGGTTGACTGTGCCTGTTTATTTTCATTTTTTCCCTAAAATTTGTACATCTCCGAGGACAAAGCAATTTCACCCATTACATAACGCAGCCTTCTAATGATTGTAAAAGAAAACAGGCCTTTGCACAAACTTGCAAACGGGAATGGTGATACTGCTCACAGTAATCAGCTAGATGTTACATTTATTTTGAAACCTACAAACAGTTGGAAAAATCACAATACCAATGCCCACTAAAAAATTCCAAAAACAAAAACAAAGGTTGGACAAAAAAATTATCAATGTAATTATTGCCCCATCAGACTATGAGGAGAATTTAATAAAGCTGCTGTGCCACTTTTCTTTCATAAATCCCTCGTTACTCTTCTGCGCCAAATTTATGAAACAGTTATGATACTTTAGGTTCAGACAGACTGCTAAGCCAAATTCAGGAAGTTCTAAAAATTGGGCCAGTCTTACATTGTGGCACGATGAATGCACCAAATTCAAAATAAAATACAGACAGTTTGTATCTTATGAAAGTGGAGCCAAGACTGACTCAATTATGGCACACACAGCTCAAGTGTCTTCGGTGCATTCTAAAAGTGGTGCAGCATGCTCCAAATTCAAGTACAAGTTTAAGACAGGTACATGAATTTGGCACATGCTACACCAATTTTGGAATGCATGAGACATGTTTGCAAAATATGTCTGCACCAGTCATTATGAATTTTAGGGAATTTGTCCAACAGGTAGTCCATAACTGTCAAGCCATAACAATCTACCAATCAGCAATAGTTTATGGCAAATACCTTATATAATCGAGTATCAGCCGAGTTTTTCAGCACATTTTTTTGTGCTGAAAATGCCCCCCTCGGCTTATACTCGAGTCACCTTTTTGTGCCTGATCTCCCGGACTTTGGGGACCCGGTACCGGCCGGCCGTAGGTCCCCTGGACCCCAAACTTGCTGCTAGCCTCACTCTTCCTCTACAAGTGTGCAAAGTTTGTTGTCTGGGGGACCTACGGCCGGGGAGCATGGATTTTTCAAACCTGGGCACCCCTTCCATAGACTCCCATGTTAAATTGTCATATCTCCGGTAGCTTTGGGGACCCAATACTGGCCGGCCGTAGGTCCCCTGGACCCAAAACTTGGCACACATGTAGCCCCAGTTCTCCTCTACAAGTTTGCTGTCTGGGGGACCTACAGCCGGGGAGCACCGATTTTTTAAAGCTGGGCACTCCTTCCATATACTCCCATGTTAAACACAAGTCTAGTCATGGCACAGTGATAGCATGCACATGGACACCCTAGGCTTATTCAATAAGTTTTCCCAGTTTTTTGTTGTAAAATTAGGTGCCTCGGCTTATATTTGGGTTGGCTTATACTCGAGTATATACAGTAGTTGACTAAAAGGAACTCTCTGCTGGGTTAAAAGTAAACAAAATAATGCAGAGACCACAATCAATCACCATAAGTTAAGCCCCATACACACTATCAGTTTTGCTGCAGGTTTTTGTCTTCAGGTTTACCAAAACCATGTAGTGCAAGGGCCTGCCTGATTGCATACGAATTGAAACTCTTAAGGTTTGACCTCATATTAGATGGTTTTGGTAAACCCGAAGACAAAAACCTGCAGGAAAACGGATAGTGTGTATGGGGCTTAACTTGCACATATCTTCACTGCCCATTCTGGAATCTGAATTAAGAGAAATACCAGCGATTCTGGGAATGGGAAACGTGACACTTTCCACAAATACAGCAAAGGACTTTTTATTGGTGAAATTTCCCAATCTGTCTTAAGGTATTAAACTCTTCCAACAATACAGAAAAGCAATGTTATCCATAGAACTATTTAGATTCTTCAGATAATTCTCTTGAATTATGATTTATAGGGGGGGGGGGGGATTTACTTAAACTGGTGCACTCAGAATCTGGTACAGCTGTGCAATGTGCATGGTAGCCGATCAGCTTCTAACTTCAGCGTGTTCAATTAAACTTTGACAATAAAACCTGAAAGCTGATTGGTTTCTATGTAAAGCTGCACCAGATTTTGCACTCTCTAGTTTTAGTAAAGACCCCGGTGCCTCTCTATTAAAGTTTGAATAACATTTTATGGTGAGAGCTTATCTCTCCAAAATCATTGGGGGAGGGGGGGTGTCTATACAAACCTAATTTCTCTTTTACTAGTACCCTAATCCCTCTTGAACTGCTAAATACATTTCTTCTCACCCATGTACACATTTTTATTTATTTTTTTCTCTTTTTACCAGCCTTCGGAGCCGTTCCCACCTAAGCCAGGGCTTGACAAATTTGCTTGGAATCTAGGAGCCAGGTACGCGCCCGTCCCGCCGAGCTTGTGCGCAAAAGCGAACTCATATGCGAGTATATGAAAGCAGTGTTCAAACCACATATGTGAGGGTATCGCCGCGATTGGTAAAGCAAGAGAAATAATTCTAGCCCTAGACCTCCTCTGTAACTCAAAACATGCAACCTGTAGAATTTTTTAATTGTCGCCTATGGAGATTTTAAAAGGGTAAAAGTTTGTCGCCATTCCACGAGCGGACGCAATTTTGAAGCGCGACATGTTGGGTATCAATTTACTCGGCGTAACATTATCTTTCACAATATAAAAAAAAATTGGGCTAAGTTTACTGGTGTTTTATTTTTTAATTAAAAAAAGGGTATTTTTTCCCCAAAAAAGTGCGCTTGTAAGACTGCTGCGCAAATACGGTGTGACAAAGTATTGCAATGACCGCCATTTTATTCTCTAGGGTGTTGGAATAAAAACTATATATAATGTTTGGGGGTTCTAATTAGAGGGAAGGAGATGGCAGTGAAAACAAACAGGGGAAGCTCCATTAGCATTGCTGGTTGTCTTGTCATACCAACGGCCACCACAAGATGGCACCAGATCACAGAAGGAAGCATAGGCCTGCAGAAGACCGCAAAGCCGCGGCCTCAATTACCGGCCGGCGCGGGTACCCCAGCTGTGCCGTGCCAGGTCGCTAATTCTAGCCGCAATGGCGACCTGGCGCCCGGGGTTTGTCGAACCCGGACCTAAGCATATCGAAATTGCAGGGTCACAGCAAAATGCACGCAAGATGTGCTTCCAGTGCAATTATTTCTTACAGCCATCCCAAATGTGGTGTGATTTTTCTGCAATTATTGCACTAAAATCACAGCAAAACACACATTATCAAACACACCTGGCTCAGTGCCAAAATTTGAGGAGACAAATGCACATAGGGCAGAACATTCAATTGAGGGGACTGCCCTATGCACGACACACAGAAATGCACATAAATCATGCCAAAAAATTAAATAAAAACACAAGCGGGAACACATGTTCCTGCCTCGCAAAGTGTATACAGAGCCCTAATGCAAAAAGTTTACGGATTTGGGTCTGAGGCTGGGTTCACACTAGTGCGACACGACATCCGTCCTACTTTGGATCCGACATATGTCCGACTTTCAATGAACGGGGATCCGACTTGGATCCCCGCCAATATCAGGCACTGTGTTTGGTATGAATCTTGAGAGGGAACTCCAGGCCAAATTTTAAATTAAAAAGGGCGGCGCGGGTTCCCCCTCCAGGAGCATACCAGGCCCTTGGGTCTGGTCTGGATTTGAACGGGCGCCCCTACGCCGAAAAACGGCGTGGGGGTCCCCCCAAAATCCAAACCAGACCCTTATCCGAGCACACAACCTGGCAGGCCGCAGGGGAAGAGGGGGGGACGAGAGAGCGGCCCCCCTCCCTCCTGAACCGTACCAGGCCGCATGCCCTCAACATGGGGGGTTTGGTGCTCTGGGGCAGGGAGGCGACCTGCGGCCCCCCCACCCCAGAGCACCCTGCCCCCATGTTGATGAGGACAGGGCCTCTTCCCGACAACCCTGGCCGTTGGTTGTCGGGGTCTGCGGGCGGGGGGCTTATCTGAATCCGGGAGCCCCCTTCAATAAGGGGGCCCCCGGATCCCGGCCCCCCACCCTATGTGAATGAGTATGGGGTACATCGTACCCCTACCCATTCACCTGGTGGAAAAAAATTGCAATAAAAAAACACTACACAGGTTTTTAAAGTAATTTATTACACAGCTCCGGCGCTCTTCTTTTGACTTCCGGGGGTCTTTTCCGACTTCGGGGGTCTCCGGTGTCGTCTCCCGCTCTCCGGTTCTTTCTTCCGCCGGGCCTCCGCTAACTTCTTTTTAGCTCTTTTGCTAACGGAGGCCCGGTCTTCCCGTTGTCTCTTCCGGCTCTCCGTTGTCCTTCTGCCGGCCCCTCCACTAACTTCTTTTTAGCTCTTTCGCTAGTGGAGGGGCCTGTCTTCCCGTCGTCGCCATCGGCGTCTTCTTCCCTCTTCTCCTCCTCGATGTTGACGCCTCGCTTCCTCCCGCTGTAATACTGGCTCTCCGCTCCGCATTAATATAGGCTTCTCATGACGTCACAGTCACATGTTCCGGGGCACATGGCCCCGGAGCATGTGACTGTGACGTCATGGGAACATGTGACTGTGACGTCATGAGAAGCCTATATTAATGCGGAGCGGAGCGGAGAGCCAGTATTACAGCGGGAGGAAGCGACGCGTCAACATCGAGAAGGAGAAGAGGGAAGAAGACGCCGACAAGACCGCGCCCCTCCACTAGCGAAAGAGCTACCAAGAAGTTAGTGGAGGGGCCGGCAGAAGGACAACGGAGAGCCGGACGAGACAACGGGAAGACCGGGCCTCTGTTAGCAAGAGAGCTAAAAAGTTAGCGGAGGCCCGGCGGAAGAAAGAACCGGAGAGCGCGGAGACGACACTGGAGACCCCCGAAGTCGGAAAAGACCCCCGGAAGTCGGAAGAAGACCCCCGGAGCTGTGTAATAAATTACTTTAAAAACCTGTGTAGTGTTTTTTTATTGCAATTTTTTTCCACCAGGTGAATGGGTAGGGGTACGATGTACCCCATACTCATTCACATAGGGTGGGGGGCCGGGGGCCCCCTTATTGAAGGGGGCTCCCGGATTCCGATAAGCCCCCCGCCCGCAGACCCCGACAACCAACGGCCAGGGTTGTCGGGAAGAGGCCCTGTCCTCATCAACATGGGGGCAGGGTGCTCTGGGGTGGGGGGGCCGCAGGTCGCCTCCCTGCCCAGAGCACCAAACCCCCCATGTTGAGGGCATGCGGCCTGGTACGGTTCAGGAGGGAGGGGGGCCGCTCTCTCGTCCCCCCTTTTCCCCTGCGGCCTGCCAGGTTGTGTGCTCGGATAAGGGTCTGGTTTGGATTTTGGGGGGCCCCCCCACGCCGTTTTTTGGCGTAGGGGTGCCCGTTCAAATCCAGACCAGACCCAAGGGCCTGGTATGCTCCCGGAGGGGGAACCCACGCCGTTTTTTTATTTAAAATTTGGCCTGGAGTTCCCCCTCAATAGCAGCAGAGCACAAGTCGCATGCCAAAGTCGGACCATGCAAGACTGCGGTCCGACTTTGATCCGACTTCAATGATAGTCAATGGGCTGAAGTCGGATCAAAGTCGGACCAAAGTAGTACAGGGAGCATTCTCAAAGTCGGACCGACATGTGTCGGACCAGTTAAGACGGCTCCCATAGGGAAACATTGATTTTCACACGTCATGCGACATGAGCTCCCAATGTCGGAGCGTTTGTCGCCCCAGTGTGAACCAGGCCTAAAGCCATAACAATATTTTCCTTCATAGCAATTAAGGATGAACATTTACCGATCTCTGCAGCCGCGCATCGGGACAATGTCTCACTGCCTGTGATTAGCACAGCGCCAATTTCCTGGCGGGCTCTACACGTGGGCTTTGCGAACACGCCCGATCTCATCCTTAATAGCAATCAATGCAGAGACCTTTGGCAAGCACGTCTATATACACTTGTTCAGGACTTATCTACAAGTCTCTTACATTCATTTTTAGCACCACCAGACACTAAAAGAATAGCATGCAAGTCCCAACCAACATAATTGCAGCTTAAAAGCAGACCCAATACCATGATGAATTTATGAATAGGTGATGGTAAGCCTGCAGAATATTTTGTAATGGACACGTTAAATACTTTATCCAAGGCTTACTGGGTTTTATATCTCCTTCCATCGTTGTAACTTTGGAAACCCTCTGTGAAATAAAAGACCTATATTAGGGCATCTACTCCACCCCCTTCCCATTTTTTCCTAGCTTTGGATAGAGTGAGAAAAAGACTAACTCCTAGCAGGATTCAAGGCTACTTTGAAGAGATTCCTTAACTTGCTTTCTGATAAGGGTTGTCCCCAGACAGAAAGTGAGGGGAAATCTCTGTAACAGCAACATAGGCTGAAGTTTTTTTTTTTCCCTTACAGTTAAGTAGGGGATTGTTTCAACAGGAACCGGCTGACTTTTAGCCTGTGCATACAGCTGTCTGTTCTACATAAGCTGTTCTCACAACTGGCTTCTGTTGAACGGGCATGCTGGAAAACCAGCATCTGACCCGTAATCAATCAGCGGTTCCAGCCAATGGCTGCAATCGCTGATCAGTGTGTTCTGCTGGGGGGGGGGGGGGCAGTCCCCCTGTCAGAATACAATAGCACAGCAGGGGAGATTCCTGCACTAACAGCTCTTGTGTTGGTATAGCGATCTGTAAGTTTTGGTTCATTTAGTCTGCTTGTGTGCACCCAGCTTACAAGTGGTTGTTAAGCCACTAATATATATGCACCATCTGCGCTGTCTCCTATTGTAGTGCCCCCCTTTGTGTGTGATTTATAAAAATAGATGCTGCATTTCTGCTGGCCGGTCATGTGATCGTGATTCAGCTATGAAATGAGGTATTTGCAGCATTTATTTTTATACCTCGCACACAGAGGGGGACACTACAATAGGAGGTTACAGTTATGCAAGCAGCAGGACCGAGGGCAGGGCGGCATTTTAACGAGCTGACAGGCAGGGATGGGAGGGGGGAGGAGGACACAGAAGCAGAGAGGAGACAGAGAGCAGGGCTGCAGATGATGGAGGCACGTAAACTGACCATGGTGTCAGGGCTCAGCAGCCATGATACACCGTGGTAAGTTTAACATAGGGGAGGGTAGAAACTGGTAGATTTTTTTAGGTGTTACATGGGGCCAAATAACAGCACGAGCACTGTGTCATATAACATGCTTTAACCCCTTCCATAACGGGCCATTGGGAAATGACGCCGGCAGGAACCCTCTCTCCCTCCGGGTGGACGTCATATGACGTCCTCCGTTTTGAGGGGGGATATCTGAATGATGCCTGCAGCTAGAGGCATCATTCAGATATCCTTGTTTAGAGCAGGCGATCCTGCGCACCATAAGAACGATCATAGTGGCGATTCCGCCACTTGATTGTTCTTATAGGCGGCGGGAGGGGACAACCCCCCCCTCCCGCCGCCATCCGGTGCTTCTCCAGGCTCTCCCGTGCGATCGGGGACCCGGAGAGAATCGTTGGCGCCAGTGGTGGGTCACGTGATGAGCATAGAGATGACTGGTGACCAGATGGTCACCAGTCATCTCTATGATCGTCGGAGGCATGGGCGCGATGTGATGATGTCACGCCCGGGTCCTCAAATGTAAACAAAGCCGCCATTGCGGCTGTAAGTATGAGATCTGTGAATTTTTTTCACTGATCTCATGCTTTCCAGCCTGGAGGAGAGATGTGGGGTCTTATTGACCCCGCATCTCTCCATAAAGAGGACCTGTCACACACATTCCTATTACAAGGGATGTTTACATTCCTTGTAATAGGAATAAAAGTGATCAAAAAAAAAAAAGTGAAAAAAAAAAAAAGGAAAAATAAAAAAAAAAACAAGTAAAATAAACATTTTTTTTTAAAAACGCCCGTCCCCAATAGCTTGCGCTTAGAAGCGAACACACACACAAGTCCCGCCCGCATACGTAAACGCCGTTCAAACCACATATGTGAGGTATCGCCACGTGCGTTAGAGCGCGTGCAATAATTCTAGCACTAGACCTCCTCTAACTCTAACCTGGTAACCTGTAAAAAATTTCAAAGCGTCGCCTATGGAGATTTTTAAGTACCGAAGTTTGGCGCCATTCCATGAGTGTGCGCAATTTTAAAGCGTGACATGTTGGGTATCTTTTTACTCGGCATAACATAAGCTTTCATATTTTACAAAAAAATTGGGCTAACTTTACTGTTTTGTTATTTTTTAATTCATGAAACCATTTTTTCCCCCAAAAAAAGGCGTTTGAAAAATTATTGCGCAAATACCGTGCAAGGTAAAAAGTTGCAACGACCGTCATTTTATTCCCTAGGGTGTCTGCTAAAAGAAACATATATAATGTTTGGGGGTTCTGAGTAATTTTCAAACAAAAGAAGGATGTACATGTAGGAGAGAAGTGCCAGAATAGGCCCGGTATGGAAGTGGTATAAAAAGCCCTGTATGGAAGTGGTTAACGAAGCATGAGCCATTTATTAATTTTTTTTGGGGTTAACGCTTTAATCTTTAGCTCCAAAGATAAGATCTGTAATACAACCCAAAGCGGAATTGTGTTTTGGCAAATTTACAGCTTTACAGCGCATCATGTGACTCCTCTCAACATGAAGGCTGCATTTTACATAAACTAACGTATCAATAATAACATTTGCTCTGTTTTTATTGTTGAAAATCCGTAAACTGCATTGTCAAATAAAGAAAATGTAAAAAGGTGTTTCTGAAAACACAACACTTGATACATGGATTGTTGTGCATTACCTTCATTCCTGTGAACCTCAAAATATGCTTTGGGCAACCAGAAGAGCAGTATTTACAAAAAAATTGCTGCACTACATCTCACTGATGTCAACAGGCTACATAAAAAAATAATAGTTTTGAGCAGGCCATAAGGTTGTTCTGTAGGATAAATGTACTTGTAATACTGGTATATTGGTTTAAATACCTATTTCCCATCCCAAAGAATTGATGAGCTGTAGGATATCTGTTCTAGGGTCAGACAGCTGGCACTTTGTATTTGCAAACCTAATTTGCATAGCACATTTCCAGGCTTCAGAAACAAGGCACCAGGTTTTAGCACATCACAATCTAACTCAATCTGACAGCCATAACAGTGACGCCTGCCAGACTTGATTGATTGGCTGGATATATTTAGACATGGAAAACAGTAATGCCACTGAACTCATGTATGTTCAATCCAAAGAACCGAACAGGAAAACAATGATTCTTGAGCACCAGGATGTAAAAGTGAACTAATGTATTGATGTGTTCAAGAATTCTTTATGTGTAATAGGAAGATACATTTAAAAGAGGGTGTTGTGCAGTTATTTGCCAATATGACTTAGGCATTGTTCTGTGCTGCCATATAATAGATTTGTAATGCAATTTGTGCAGGAGAAATGATGACTTGAGATGAATAAAAGCCAATCTCTCTGCAAAATCAATTTTTACCCCATTGCTCCCTCCCACCCACCTCTAACCCATCCTGTAAGGTGTTAAATGTCCTTAACTGGTGAAGTCAATTATACTCATGTGAGTCCGTCCCCCCCCACCATCCAGGACCATCACTAAATGCTACTTCTACCCGGAGGGAAAGTCCTGTTTTACAGGTTAACCCTCACCAGGTGGTTCCCTCTCCTTTGGTCCGACATCAGTCTTCTGGATCCTGAAAGCACCTCTCTACTGGCCAGCCAAAGGGAATCAACCACGTTATGCACCTGGAAGAACTCATCATGGAAATAAACAGGAAAAGGACCCAGTGCTGGGTGATCACATGACTGCAGCTTAAGGTAAATGAAATTAGAGATTATTTTATCCATAACAGGCACATGTGTGTGTATCCGTGTAATATATAAAAGACAATCGGTGCAGACAATGTATTTACAAAAATTTGCAAGCTGGACACTTCATGTTAATCACATCACCTCAGATGCATATAAAAATAAAGTACAGCGCAACATCCATAATGTCCTTCAGTTTCTAAAATATCCACCAAGGAACCACAAGTCCCAGAAAGGAAATAGGGAAACCACGTGGGAGGATGACTCCAAACCACTAGTGATGAGTGACAATCCCTCCACTGGCTGAAAAGTGAACACTTAGCAGAGCAAGTGGACCCCGGAATCCCCAGGAAGTCAAATACACTTGTCTCCACAGGAGAATTAAAAATGGATCTCCAGCACTCCCGTAGTGTGGAACAGCCCAAACCAATATGTAAAATAAACGCAATCTAAGTGCTCTCCATTAAGCTTGCCATAAATTTTTTATTATAAAAATATTGCACTCACATAAGATGCCGTTTTGCAAGCATAAAAACATCAACAGTGCGAGGTTGCCATAGCTCTATGGGGAACTCCGTTGGATTAGAAGGATGGCAGCAGGTGACATTCGCAAAAGGTAGCTCCTCCCCCTGTATGCATTAGGTCCTACGGGACTTCGTCTGCATGTGTGTGTATCAGGGCTCAAAATTTCAAGTCCTTAGCTACTAACCAGGCCTTAAAGCGGAAGTAAAGTCTTCCTTTTTAATTTTACCCACAGGTAAGCTTATAGTAACGGTTACCTGTAGGTATTGTAAATATCTCCTAAACTTGCACTGTTTAGGAGATATTTACAATATATGCTGCTGTCAATGTAACATTTCAGCATTTTGAGTAACAGTATCTCTGCTATTGGATCATGCCTTGCATTGGCGGCCCGTCCATCGCCCCCCTAATCCATGCGCCCGGCCCCTAATCTACATGCAGGGTGCCGAACGCATGGATTCTAACTTTTTTTTTTGAAGCACATGATTAGAGCCCAAGGCTCTAATTGGCTTCAAAAAAAGGGTGGGCTCACCAAGCCCACCCAGTTGTGTGAGAATAGCAAAATAATATTCACTATTGTCTTCCTGAATCTCCTCCTGGCCAATCAGGAAGCAGGAACCGAGACCTAATGGCCAGGGCATCTTAGGACTTCTAATCATGTCTCAGGACACACTGGCAAATCGTGTCTCAGGACACACTTCCTGTTCAGCCCAGAGGAGAAGCAATGGCCCGGTTCTTCATTCCCCCTGCTTCCTATGTCAAGGTTAGCCTCCTGCACGGGGGTAGATGGGGGTGGTTGTGTTGCTTGCAGCTATAATCGCCTTCCTGTGTCTCCCGGGGAGGGGGGCTGGATAACGTTAGTTTACACCCCCCTCCCCCGAAACATTTAGCACCAGCTGTCACTGACCCCTGTCCCTGACCCTGTTGTCAGTGTAAGGATTTTCCTTTCCTACTTAGGACCGCCCTCGGTAGGTCCTGAACACTGCAGGCCGGGAACAATCGACAACAGTTGGTGTTTAGGAGATGCTCTGACCTAGGCATCTAGCCGTTACAATGTGGCTCTTGTCAAAGTTGCTCAAATCCTTACGGCTGCCTATTAATTCTGCTTTCAACACAGCTTCAGGGAAGACATGTTTACTTGCTGTCTAATAAATCCCACCCACTTTCAGATTCTATTGTAACAAGATAATCAATGTTAATCAGTTTACCTGCCAGTGGTCATAATGCTATGGCTGATCGGTGTATCTTAATTTCTTCAGAATAGTACAAGTAATTGATTAAAGGGGCATGAATGCCTTTAACCACTTCCGGACTGGCTCACTACGATATACGTGAAGAGGAACTTTGAAGAGGAATAGCTTTGTTATGGTAGCAGCTAGCTGCTATAACCTTGGTATTCTCTTCAGTGAGCAGTCCAGTTTCAGATAAAAGTGGTCTCTGTGGCGAATTCGGTGGAGGGAGAGGGACAGCCCCCCTCCCGCACCGCTCCGGTACCCTCCGCCGCTTATCGGAGCCGCCGGCAGCGGCAGAGGCGATTGTGTCCTCTCCCCTCTGCGGTATGGAGCTGAGTGAGAAGATAGCCCCCACCCAGCTCTATACCATTGCAGGGCGGAAGCGGCGTCAAAACGTTACTTCCGCCTAAAGCTCTTAAAAGGAATTTTTCTTTTTTTTTCCAAATGACTTTTTTTTTTATTGCATTCTAGTGTAAATATGACACCTGGGGTATTTTTGACCCTAGATCTCATATTTAAGAGGTCCTGTCATGCTTTTCTTCTATTACAAGAGATGTTTACATTCCTTGTAATAGGAATAAAAGTGATAATATTTTTTATTTTTACACTTTTCGTTTAAAAAAAAAAAAAAAAATAAGTAAAATAAATTAAAAAAAATTATAAAATTTAACGCACCCTGTCTCGCGAGCTCACGTGCAGAAGCGAACGCATACGTGAGTAGCGCCAGCATATAAAAACGGTGTTCAAACCACACATGTGAGGTATCGCCGCGATCGTTGGAGCAAGAGCAATAATTCTAGCCCTAGACCTCCTCTAACTCAAAACATGCAACCTGTACAATTTTTTTAAACATCGCCTATGGAGATTAAGGGTAAAAGTTTGTTGCCATTCCACGAGCGGGCTTAACTTTGAAGCGTGACATGTTGGGTATCAATTTACTCGGCGTAACATTATCTTTCACAATATAAAAAAAATTGGGCCAACTTTACTGGTGTCTTATTTTTTAATCAAAAAGTGTATTTTCTCCAAAAAAAGTGCGCTTGCAAGACCGCTGCGCACATACGGTGTGACAGAAAGTATTGCAAAGACCGCCGTTTTATTCTCTAGGGTGTTAGAAAAAACAATATATAATGTTTCGGGGTTCTAAGTAATTTTCTAGCAAAAAAGAATGATTTTACCATGTAAACAACTCTCACAAAGAGGCTCGGTCCTTAAGTGGTTAAAAGAAAAATAAATCATGTTCTTTGTGATATATATATATATATATATATATATATATATATATATATATATACATACATACATACATACATACACACACATATATACACACAATATATATATATTATATATACACACATACATACAGTGCAGATATAGGTACATGTCAAACTGTAATTTTTCTTTTCTATGCACTTGACCTTTATTAGCTCGGAATGCTTTATTTTCAGGGGGACAGGGATGGTATCCTCTGCTCTTTTGATGTTGGCCTATCAGTACAAATAAAGGCACAATAAAAGCCAAACTATGTCTTCAAAGTTCAAAAGGTGGGTTGGTAAATGTTAAACGGATACAATCAAAAGTTAACTGGACCTCAAGCAGAGATCCAATTAAATCCTTAACCAGTTCAGAAATGCTGAAAAAAATACCACTGTAAACCACAGTTAGACTGAACTGAAATTATTATGCTGCAGTCTATGAAAAAGTATAACACAAAGCCCATAGGTTTAAAGACCTCTGAAAAGTTTCAATGGAAATGTAAGAAAGACTGTTCTAAATAAAATGTTATATAGCGATCTTCCATGGATGAAAATGACCATTGATATAAAAATCACATTTGTTATAACGTACTGAAATGGCCACTGGTGAATTATATTGCAAAGGCATAGTACAACATATATATTTCGTACATATTAGGCATTCAAAAAAAAAAAAAAAAAGCGTGACTCGATGTGCAGGCTAAGCAAAGAATCTTGATACATACTCTTTTACTAGCTCTTGGAAAGAAGATTTTGTGTCTGTCCCTATAAAAACATGAGCCTCTCTTTAAATAGAAGGGGGACATATACTTCTCACCTATCCAAACTAAGGAGTTTCCACCTTTTCTGGGTAAAATATTGGCTTCATGGTTTGCATTGCTATTAACAGTGGCAACAAGTCCTATTTTTATAGGGCAAGGATATTGACCCCAAGCCAAACTTCGCTTACAAACAAAAATGAAGTAAGGTTATATATTAGCATACATTCCTATACCCTGAATCCGCCGATGTAGAAGACTACTATAACCTCTCCATATCAAGGAAAGGGGGTGTGCTTTTGGTGAAAATGATCAGTGATGATCAGGACTTTAGTCCACACTCTGGACACGCAAGCCACACACACAATGAGAAAATTGGACGAAAAATAACGCTTTTGAAACTATCGTAAAATAATCTAATCATTAGTACACAGCTTTCGAGAGACAATCACGACCGTTAATGCTAAATTATCCGAAGGGACAAATACGAAAATGTTTCTCGTACGATTTTAATTTAATCAGTACAGTACAAGTACCACGCATGCTCAGAAATAAAAGAATACAATACATACATCATATCACTTCTAAAATTGTATTCTGTCGTACGAGAATTTTTGTAACTTTAGTAACCTCTTGGTATTATGAGACTAGCATGCAAAAAATAAAATAAAACATATTACATTTGTCAATTCAGTAGTGTAGGGAACTGCCTCCCAAACTGAAGACTCAATACTTTTATGTAAGACGAGCACTGATTTTTAAGGTCTAACTCAGCAGACTCAGGCATGCCCGTTAGATATATTGGATACATACAGCAGCCTTCAATTTGACATGAGAAGGTGGTCAATGAAAGAAAAGAGTTATGGAGAACACCAAGTCAGTGACATAGCCTGAAAATAAATCCCACCTAGTAGAAGTATCAGGGATGTTCAATTTTAAATGATGCATTCTCCTATGTAAAACCATGCACATATCCCTTTTTAGGATGCAGACAGGAGAGATACACATTCATACAAAGACACTAAGGTGAGAAGCCAAGGTAAAATGGCAAAACCATGAACACTTTTTTTGTTAAGTATATAACTATGAAAATATAGATGGAACCCAGCAGGTGGTCAAGAAACAATCTGTAGAAAAGCAGCAGTATTTTTAGGGCAATCAGAGATAGTCTGAGAAATTTAATTAAATGACACCAAGGCTGCCAGTGATTTAGAGAAGCAGCAGTGTATCTTCAGGTTAGACAATCACTCCCAGGAACACAATTTACACAGTGTGCCTAATTGGTAAAGGATATATTATAATACATTATTTCCTGAAAATTGGGGGCTGTCAACAACAACTTTTATATGTCTAGCTACATGACTGCATATACTATAATACAACTGTTACAACACAAAGCCTATTTCACTACAATCTTGGACTTTAAATCCAGAAGCTTCAGCAGATCATTAATTTGTATTTTATTATTCAAGCAAGCAATACATACCGTATATACTAGAGTATAAGCCGAGTTTTTCAGCACATTTTTTTGTGCTGAAAATGCCCCCCTCGGCTTATACTCGTCACCTTTTTGCGCCTGATCTCCCGGACTTTGGGGACCCGGTACCGGCCGCCCATAGGTCCCCTGGACCCCAAACTTGGCACACATGTAGCCTTACTCTTCCTCTACTAGTGGACAAAGGTTGTTGTCCGGAGGACCTACGGCCGGGGAGCACAGATTTTTCAAACCCGGGCATCCCTTCCATAGACTCCCATGTTAAACGGTCATTTCTCCTGTGACTTTGGGGACCCAGTACCGGCCGGTTGTAGGTCCCCTGGACCCGAAACTTGGCACACATGTGGCCCCATTTCTTCTCTATAAGTCTATAAGTGTGCAAAGTTTTTTTGTCTGAGACCTACGGCCGGGGAGCACCGAATTTTCAAAGCCGGTCACCCCTTTCATAGACTCCCATGTTAAACGTCATTCTAGGCATGGGCACAGTGAGGCAAAGTGAGGCACAGCGAGGCATGGAGATGGACACCCTAGGCTTATACTCGAGTCAATACATTTTCCCAGTTTTTTGTGGCAAAATTAGGTGCCTTGGCTTATATTCGGGTCGGCTTATACTTGAGTATATACAGTATAGAGAAACCTCTGGGAAGCAAGGAAAACTAAAGACTGAATCTGGACATTCACTAATTTTGGACAGTTCCTGATGAACGGGCAGAAATGCCCTGCATGTCCCACTCCTTTCAACAAAAGTCAATTGTTCAATCAAATTTTGAAGGAGCCTGCTGAAAAATTTTCAGCATCTGCATCCAATTAAATGCAGCCAGTTCTCAGGTATTCTATAGCCCAACAGGAGGATTTGTCCATTTGTCCTGTTCATCGTAGATGGAGGAATCTGTAATGCCGCGTTCAGGTGATCAGAGATTCCGACAACAAAACCATGTGTTTTTTTTTTCCCGACGGATGTTGGCTCAAACTTGTCTTGCATACACACAGTCACACAAATGTTGTCGGAAATTCTGAACGCCAAGAGCGCTGTGACTTACAAGACGTATGACGGCACTATAAAGGAAAGTTCAATACCAGTCGTGTTAGTAGAAGTTTGGTGAGAGATGATTCACACTTTTCAGTCCGTTAAAGCGTGACGAATGTGCTATCTCCATTATGAACGCTAGTTTTACCAGACTGAGCACTTCCGTCTCGTACTTGATTCAGAGCATGCATGGAATTTTGTGCGTCGGAATTGTCCACACACGATTGGAATTTACGAGAACAGATTTTGTTGTTGGAAAATTTGAGAACCAGCTATCAGAATTTTGTAGTCGGAAATTCCGACAGCAAATGTCCGATGGTGCCTACACACGGTCGGAATTTCTGACAAAAAGCTCCCATCGAACATGCAGCCTGAACATGCAGCCTGAAATCTATGGGTAGCTTAAATGTCATCTCCATTCATTCATTTCACTACTTTTACACCTTTAGCCTAAAAATAATCAAATAGTGATGTTACAAGATCTATTATTCTAACTAAAGCCCTACAAACATGTCATGCATGCTCCCCAAATGAGAATGTAATCAAGAATATTTTGGTTGCTACAGACAACAATGTTGTCCTCATCAGGCCTTTAAGGCCTTATGTTTCAAGAAAGGACAAAATCTAGCTTTTTCACTTCAGTCATTTGCAGAGGAGCAGCATTAAAGGAACATTTGCCTCAGAAAAGCTGTGCAAACTGCTGATAGATAGATAGATAGATAGATAGATAGATAGATAGATAGATAGATAGATAGATAGATAGGCACGTAGAAGCTGTTCATTTAAATTGTGCAAGATGAACTTTAAAACAGCTAGCTCACTCCAAAAGTTTGATTTGTAAAGTCCATCTGCCCTCCTGCAAAATACATCATCCAAACACCTGGCTACATATGGCACAAGTTATCATACTGCAAAATATGCTCCAACCTAGCCTCTGCAAACACATGACAAATGCTAAGTGGTTGGGCCCCAGTGCTCCACTTTGATCCTTTTTTTTCCCTCGTTTGTTCATGAGGATTTAATCTAGTGACAAGAAAGCAAAACAAATGCATTTAGGAAACTCTGGGAACTAAGTACAGTTTTCTGGCTTTTAAAATGATTGAAGTGGGGAAGAAAGCGGACTGAAATCCTGTTCTTTTACTTCTTTTTTTTTTTTCACTCTGTTCACAGACAAGGCAGCATTGTATTCCTTTCACTTAGCACCAAGACACTTGTCCGATGTCTTGTTCATGACAAAATGAAGCAGTTTAAAGACAGGTCACCTGTCAGATGGGTGGATCCTCAAACCAATAGGGCTGTACATTTGATGTGATATGTAAGCAGATCATTTCCTACTGGCTTCCGTATGGAGATGATGCCAAATCGATTCTAAAAGCATTTGTAAAGTTTTTTTTTTAAATAACAAAACATCTTTACTTGTCTGCTCCTGAAGTCCCCCGCCGGCGCGCTCTGCTTCTTCTCTTCTCCAAGTGCCCACATAGCAAGCCGCTTGCTATGGGGGCACTCGTGCTGGCTCGATCCTGAGCCAGGCTGTGTGTCTATACGGCTTGGCCCACCACTCTTCCCCTGCTCCCTCCTCACAGGACTTGATTGACAGCAGCAGGAGCCAATGGCTCCCACTGCTCTCAGCCAAGCCCGTGAGAGAAGGGAGAGGGGAGAAGAGCTGCTGCAGACAGGACAGAGCTGGATTGAGAGAAGACTCAGGTAACTTAAAGGGGGGAACTGAGGGAGCTACAAATTAAAGGCTTTTTACCTTAATGCAGAGAAAAAAACATGTTACCTTTATAACCATTTAGGTTTAAAAACAATTGAAGAATTTTATTAGTACTACTTTGACGTAGTAACATGGGTTGTGTTCCTTTTCCCACCATAAACAATAAAAATGCCATCTCTTGACTCAAAGTCTGTCCATTCTTTACAAATGACACACATGCACATGTTCTCCGTTACATATATAGATTAGCTGATTTTTACCTAAATTAATCCGAAAATTTAGTCTGAGATTGGCAAAGGACTTCTCAAATCCCAGGTAGGCAGTGACTATATCTTCAGGTCTTTAGCAAAGATGTTATTAAGTTATTAATAAAAACAAATCCCTTTGCTGAGAAAGTGATGATCATGGAAATGCCTACTAATGAAAAACAAAATATGCATGCAAAGTTATAATGCAAAATCTGGAGGTTCTTAAAAGACAGAGACCTATGTTACTTCAAGAATTTAGATAAAAAGGATCCTCTACAAGCACAATAGTGTGTGTAATAACTACTCCCAGTTCCCAATGCGATTACAGTAGCTCCAGTCTCAGTGTCATCAAGTGGTGGCTTATTAGTCCTATTAAGAAAACTCAAACAATGCATATTATATTATGTTCGAAGTGATATATCATAAGCTACGTTTGCTATAGTACTGGCACTTTTACAAAAAAAAAAAAAAAAAAACTGCATTAAAGCATGTGAGCCTGTATGTTGGTTAATAAATGGTCTTTAATACCTGGCATAAGATGCTGGGCTAACCAGAGACAGCGACTCCATTAAGGGCCTTTTACATCAAGCTGTGTTTGACTTCCAACAATTATAGCCATAGGCACAGAATTAGTGAGCATTTCAAAGGTAAAACTCCATGGAGGCTTAGCACAGCTTGATAAGATAAAGAGTCAATTCATATTAAGTATTTAGCATGCTAACAAAATGTTAAAATATTCTGAAAAGTATTTAACCTTTAGGTTTCTACCCCCCTGTTGGCTGCTGCCCTTTTTGCTGACTCTCCTACTGTTCTCTTTCCTGAGCTCCCCTGTAGAGGCCTCCTACTGGACAAGTGCCCACATTATAATTTCCGCCTTCTGGAAAATTATCTAAGCTAGTAGTTAGAAGTTGCATTAAAGCCATTTTCGCTGCCTTGTTTCCTCTTAAATCCCCCCTGCCAGGACCACCCTCTGATACTAGAAAGTGTTAACTGTGGTGTGCAGGGTCACAAAAATCAATGCGCTCATAGGATCTCCAGACCACCAGTTACCCTCCCCTGCCATCTGTGCTGGCAAGACCCATGAGCCTGGAAGATTAACATTTTCTTTTTCTGAAGCTGGATCCTATTATACTTTTACCTTTCACTGTATGTGTATACAGCTGCCATTCCTTTTATTAACCAAGTAATCCAAGAAAGAAAAACTACATGCTGGAAAGAATAACTACACATATTCAAAATTAAGTGGTTGAAAAATGTTTTTCCACTGGGGTCTCACATGCTAAGCTCTTATGATACTACAAGCCCCAAAACAAAAACTATTGTTAAATGTGACTATACATTGTCTTCTATACATATAAGTTACAGCAACCAAATTCACATGGGAAATAACAGAAATTAAAGGCTACGTAGACCTTTTAGAAAAACATAATAAATGCACAAATTTTTGATGATAAAAAAAAATGAGCATTTACTTTTTTTTTTCCTACAGGAGCCTGCAGACATTTCTTCCAGCTTCCAAACTCAGTGGACTAAGAGGATGCTCATCAGTTCCCTCACAGTCCATCGAGAACTGGAAAATGATCTGGGGGTTTTGGTAGATCATAAGATTAATAATAGCATGCAATGCCAAGCTGCGGTTTCCAAAGCGAGCAAAGTCCTTTCCTGTATTGAGAGGTATGGACTCCAAAGAGAGAGATATCATTTTACCCCTGTACACATCATTAGTAAGACCTTATCTGGAATATGCAGTTCAGTTTTGGGCACCAGTTCTTAAGGATACCGGGGAACTGGAGAAAGTGGCGAGAAGGGCAACCAAACTGATAAGGAGCATGTAGGAGCTCAGCTATGAGGAAAGATTAGAGGAACTGAATCTATTCACCCTTGAGAAAAGGAGATTAAGGGGGATATGATCAACATGTACAAATACATAATTGGTACATATAGTAAACTTGGTGTTAAGTTTTTCACTTTAACATGGTTGTAAACCCTGTACTGCCACTTTTACCTACAGGTAAGCCTATAATGAGGCATGGCTGTAGGTACAGTGAATATCTCCTGAACTTGTACAGTTTAGGAGATATTCACTGTATCCACATGTGCCGACATCATCGGCACATGTGCACTGAAGCAACAGCTCGCTTGTGCGTTTAGACTCCATTCACACAGAGGCAACACGACTTCCAGCGCGACTTTGGGAAGCAACTTGGACATGACTTGAGCATGAATCACAGCGCGACATGAAGCTACTTACAAGGCAACTTCAAGTTGCCTCCAGGACAGGAGACATTCCAGTGGCCAATCAAACAAGAATCAGCTCTGTGGGAGGGAGGGGGGAGGGAGGGAGAGGTTTGCCTGAGAAATGTATGTTCTCGTCCTGGAAAGTTGCTTCTGTTAAGACATGGGATCCGACTTCTGAGGTGACTTCCATTGAAATCAATGGGTACAGGTCGCCTAGAAATCAAATTAAAGTAGTACAGGATCCTTTTTTGAAGTCGGAGTGACTGCAGTAGTGTGCATTAAGACGGCTCCATTCACTTACATTGATTTTCTCATGCAGCGCGACTTGAGGCGACTAGGGGCATCTTGAAGTCGGATCAAAAGTCGCCCCTGTGTGAATGGGCTCTTATAAGTAAGGTTTATCCAGGGAAAATCTGATTGCCTTTCGGGGGATCAGGAAGGAATGTATTCCCCAGCTGTAGCAAATTGGAGCATGCTTTGCTGGGGTTTTTCGCCATCCTCTGGCTAAACTGTAGGTGAAGGATTGTGTATATGGGATTGTATTTATTTTTTGGTTGAACTAGATGGACTTGTGTCTTTTTTCAACCTAACTATGTAACTACAAGCTGTCTGCGGCACTGGAGACGGGACTTTTAGTTTCTTTATTCACAGATTAACATGAATGAAAGAGGGTGCTGGGCAGGCGGAGTCTCGCACAACTGCAAAGATTTTAAAATGCGACAGCGGCTGCAGGGGAAGGGGTGAGCGGGGCATGAGCTGGAACATGTTACACCGAAAACACAGGTGTAACATGTAACATATTCCAAAGGTGAACTTTATTACTTGATTACTATGGGGTCTAATTATTTTGTGCACACAAGATTGACACAGCTTTCATCGAAGATTCACAGATTTTCTACAGATCCTAGATTCAATTGGGAAAACCTGTAAAACCTGGGTAAAAGTTGTGGGACTCTTGTGTGAAAATAATTATAATAGCCACCTATGTCTTCTGTGTGCCACTTTTACGCTCTATGTTTGTTCTGTATGGGATTTTGCTTGTTTGTAGAATGTAAGAAAAAAAGAACTGAACAAAACAAGTATATGTTGGCACACAGTTTTATAAATTTTACTGCACCAATGGTGTGGACATGTGAATCATGTATAAACATAATTCGAGATGTAGGAAAAAAAAAAAAAGCAAAAACAAAAATTATCAATACAAACTAATCACCAACATTGGAAGAGAGACTGAAATGTAAAATTTTCAAGAAAAGAGAAGTTATATAGCACCACTTGTTTATGTTCTCTACCCCCACTAAAAAAAAAAAAAACTGATTGAAGTTGCACGAGTTGTGCAATATAAAGAGAATTAATTACAGTCTAGCCCTGCAAGGGTGTTTAAATGACTGCTCATAGGCCCCTCATAATTAGGTTTATTCTATAGGGCTAGGGCACTAAAATCCCCATATGGCTTTATTTTCATTCCAACAGCTAAGGGCTTAAACCTGGTGTGGAAAGACAACTGTTTCAAGCTCTACTATGCTCTATAATCAATAGGCAAGGTAAACAGGCCATCACAACGGCTTGCCTTGCAATGTGCACGCAGAATGTCCACATCCCAATGAGGCGTTTTGCCAACATCCCTCAGATCCACATCAAATGTAATTTTCAAACCAATTAGCTCGGAAAGCTTCAAACCCAAAGCAGTGCCTTCCATGTTCTAATTACCAGGCCATCCTATTCAATTCCTAATGAGAGAAAAGACAAAGCCAGTATATGCATTAGGGTCTACTTCAAGAATTCCTTTTCTTTTTGCAAACAGATCCTCTTTTGTTCTGGTTAAACACCAATTACTCGGCTCTCTAACATGCAAATGAGTTGAAATTAGGGCACCGTGTATTTCGATCCCACTTCTTGGAGAGTTTGAATAATAATAGTAATAAAAAGAAAAATATATAAAAAAAAATGCAGACATTTGCACAAACCAGTTGCAGCAACCCTTCTGGGGGTTTTCAATTGCAGGCACTTTGTACAATGCTAATGTAATTTACAAAGCATTCTTGAGTGATCTATAGCTGTTCCCATCAGCTGAAATCCTATGAGGAAGAAGAATAAGTCCTTGGCTCTTTTATATAGAACTCTACCAAAATCTTTTCCCTATTTACTTTCACCTCTGCTTGGCACTGCACTGCTCTATTCATTACAGCAGAAAAGAACAAGGCGTATGAGTATTACTAACCCTTCTGGATCATGAAATCAACTAACCATGCTCTGAATCAAGCAACCTCTTAAGTGCTTACGCATCAGCAATAAAAGTTGCAGCAGAATGCACTAAGTACCACCATGGCAGCTCCTCCCATGGAGACCGGTATACTGTACCCTCCAAGCAGTGTATTACACAGTTTTACAACTAATGGGTAGATAAGAGAAAAGATATACCTCTGGAGAACGGGGAAGCAGGTGTGCAGCCATACTGCATAGCAGCATCTTATTGCTCAGTTTTTTCAGCTTTTACATAAGAGCTCTCATACCACAGAAATATTTTCCTCTATAGATATTCATTTTTTTCTTTCAAAAACAACAAACCGTTTTAGCCTTATTAAATGCTTTTATAAGCACCAATACAATATCATTTCCAAATAATAAAACTATTTTGATTCTAAAAGTGAATTAAAAAAACTAAGCGAAATACTAAAAATTGTTAGATCTGCCATGACTTACATTGATGGTATTTTACCCCTTCTGATGATGCCACATTTCCTTTGGCTTTTAATTCTATGTTTGTTTTACAAATAAATAAGAATTCTCTACAAAATGAAGAGAAAAAAGTGAAAACTCTATGTTTACTTACAATTCCCAGAACACATGCATTATGAGTGCAACAGAAAAACTGAGACAATTATATGCGTGCCCTGCACAAATTTAACTTAATTGGATAAATCAAGATTTCCTTCTAGACTAATCAGTATTGCATTTGATCAAATCAGAAGATATTGATTACATGTTCTTTACAACACCCACCATATGCAATATGTGTGGGCACCATTAAAACAGTCTTATATAGGGCGAGATTTCTATTACTGGAACCTGTAGGCATCTTTGGTGCCTAATCCAATGCTTCTGCGCAAGAATCACCTCTTTTAGAAAGAACCATTTCTGGTTTTACTGGTACAGGCGGTCCCCGGGTTACAAACAAAATAGGTTCTGTAGGTAAATTTTTTTGCAGCACCAGCCAAAATAATAATTTTTAACTTTTTGGGATAGCATAGGGAAGGGTTAACGCTAGAGATGCACCGAAATTTCGTTTGGCATTTTGCCGAAACAAAAAAAACACGCCGATAATTCAGCCGAAAATGGGGCGGGGCACCCCAGTCCTCTCTCATCCTCCCCTCCCTCCCCTTCGCCAGGGGTGGGGTAACAATCGCGTCTTGCTGTATACAGCTGCCGGCTGTAACTACACAGCGGAGCGGTACGAGTACGCCGAGTGCACTCCTGTACCCGGCCGCCACAATGCTAGCACAGTAACTGAAAGAGAAACGTGGAATGGAAGGAGGAGGAATGCTGCCTGTCACCTGCTGGGAGCGTCCACTACCATTGTCAAGTGAGTGAACAGAAGCTGATAACATTACTGCACGGATGTGTCTTATCTGTGCGATGCTATTGCAGTGGTTAACATTTTTTTTTTTGGGGGGGGGTTTAATTAATCTACAATGCTATTTGTAATATACAGCATGGAGGGGGGTAATGTATTGCTATTGGTCACTGATGCATTAGTCACCAGGGGCAAATTAACCGCTCTGTGCTGCATTAGTGGCAGTGGCACCAGTGGCATTGTTAATTAACCCCTTTATGCTGCAGCGTGAAGGGGTTAATAAACACTGCCACTCATGCAGCACAAATGGGTTATTTCGTTGCCCCTGGTGACTAATGCATCAGTGACCAATAGCAATACATGAATCCCCTCCATGCTGTATATTACAAATAGCATTTTAGATTATTACCCCCACCCCCCTCAAACAGATAAAGTGGTTGCGAAGCTTTTTCACCTTCATGCATTCTATGGACACTGATAGGCTGCACTAATGGAGACTGGTGAGGCTGCATTGATCTCTTGTATCATGTCTGCAGTCTCTGACCATCTCCTGTACCATGTCCCCAGTCTCTGACCATCTCCTGTACCATGTCCCCAGTCTCTGACCATCTCCTGTACCATGTCCCCAGTCTCTGACCATCTCCTGTACCATGTCCCCAGTCTCTGACCATCTCCTGTACCATGTCCCCAGTCTCTGACCATCTCCTGTATAAAAAAAATTGTTTTAAAACAGTCACTTTCAGTATCGGTGCTGTTACGGTATCAGTTTTGGTTTTCGGGATCCTGAAAAAAAATTCAGTATCTGTTTGGGCACCAAAATAAAACATTCGGTGCATCCCTAGTCAACACCCCTGTAACGTTTGTTTTGCTGTCTATGCCCCTGTTCAGAAGATTTCACCTCACTTTCTGTCCTCTGACAATTGGATTTTAAAAATTTGGGGTTGTTGTAGAAACAAGAATTGGTGATAAAACTTCAGTGGAGACACCTTTTTCCTATGATAACTCTTACAGGAGTGTATGCAAGACGGAGGTTTATAATTCAGGGACCGCCTGTACTGGCTAGAATATTGTGACAGTGTGTAAAAAAGGTTATTGGATTAATGCATTTCTACTGCTGATGGGGAAAAAAAAAGTGTCTCCAATAACTATACAGGTAAAGCTGCCAATTGCGTGAATATGTACAAAAAAAAGGCCATAGTTCTACTTTTACCTTAACTATATATGAGGGCTGTGTGTACAGAAATAGCTAATTACATACTTGCTTTATTCTTCTATATAAAATGGTAAAACATTTTCTGTATAGCGGTACATAGAACATTTATTGATCTATACCAGCTCTTGTAGTCAAACGCTTAAAGCCTAATGCACCAACATCTAACTTTTTTTTTTTTTTAACAAATTGGGTAACAAGCCAAAAATGTGTTTCATAATTTATGTTTTATATTCAAAAAATTATGTAAATCAGGGCTTGACAAATTTGCTTGGAATCTAGGAGCCAGCTAAAAAAAAGTTAGGAGCCAGGTTTTTTTTTTTAACGACCAATGCGCGCAGAAGCGAAGGCATACGTGAGTAGCGCCCGCATATGAAAGCAGTGTTTAAACCACTCATGTGAGGTATCGCCGCGATCGGTAGAGCGAGAGCAATAATTCTAGCTCTAGACATCCTCTGTAACTCAAAACATGCAACCTGTAGAATTTTTTAAATGTCGCCTATGGAGATTTTAAAGGGTAAAAGTTTGTCGCCGTTCCACGAGCAGACGCAATTTTGAAGCGTGACATGTTGGGTATCAGATTTACTCGGCGTAACATTATCTTTCACAATATAAAAAAAAATTTGGCTAACTTTACTGTTGTCTTATTTTTTAATTAAAAAGTGTATTTTTTTCTTCAAAAAAGTGCGCTTGTAAGACCGCTGCACAAATACGGTGTGACAGAAAGTATTGCAACGACCGCCATTTTATTCTCTAGGGTGTTAGAATAAAAAATATATATAATGTTTGGGGGTTCTAATTAGAGGGAAGGAGATGACAGTGAAAACAGACAGGGGAAGCTCCATTAGCATTGCTGGTTGTCTTGTCATACCAACGGGCACCACAAGATGGCGCCAGATTACAGAATGAAGCATAGGCCTGCAGAAGGCCGCAAAGTCGCGGCCTCAATTACCGGCCGGCGCGGCGAGATCACGCGATCGCGGGGGGCGCACGGAGACACATGAAACCTCAGCTGTGTGACCTGGCGCCCGGGGATTTCGAACCTTGATGTAAACTATCCGTAACAGACTATTTCTAATCATTATAGGCTTACCTGTAGGTAAAAGTGGCAGTACAGGGTTAACCATGTTAAAGTGAATAACTCAGCACCAAGTTTACTATATGTACTATTTTTATCTGACCCAACAGATTTGAAGAACTTGTAGGAAACAAAAAGAGAACTGGATTGTTTCCTATACAAAAATGATTGCAAATGGCTGATAACTGATCAAATATTATATATCAATATAACAACGAATAATTCTCAACAGATCATTGTTAACAAGAGACTTCATTAATGTGAGCAAGTAGTGGGCAAACGTCATTTAAAATTTGCCTCAATACACTGAATCGTACAATCTATATATCTTGCATAGTCTGCCAAATCTTCATAGGATTGTCCCATAAATGGCTGGCTTGAAAAAGGACAGTAGCATGCAATATCACAATTCAAAAATAATGAAGCAAGATAGCTTCACCAACTGAAACCCTTCTATATACAAAGCACACACAGTATACATAGTCATCAGCAAAGCATGACCAGGGTAACAAGGGTAACAAGTTCCTAAAAAAACAGGGAGCCAAGCCGGAAAATCTGGAGGGCAATTTTAGAGGGTAACTCTAGTCAAGGTAAAAAATCACCAGTAAACTACATCAGCAAGTTAAAACTATATGTAAAGCCAACACTTTTCTTTAGTTTTGGGCACAGTAGAGAAGGGTTAAAACCATCAGTTTATTTTTTCCTGTTTTTGAGTCCCATTGGGTAGATTCATCTTTGCTTCCTGTCACAAACAGCAGGAAGCGAAAATAATTTCTATAGAAGTCAGCTGTCACTAAAGTAGGAGAACCCATTGCAAGATTTACCCTTACCTCCTGTTATGTGGAGGGTGGAAACTACCAATCAGGACTTGTGTACAACCAGCCTGTCTGAAGGCTCCCCACTTCCAGAATACAAAACCACAGCAGGAAAGAATGAATGGGTGGATGGGGAAATCGTTTTTTTTTTTTTATTCAACCCGCTGGTTGAACAAGAAAAAATTAACGTATGGCTAGCTTAAGGCTCCATGCACAACTGGAGCTGATCAACTGCAGTTCATTGGAGTTTGGGCGTTTTTTTTTTAAAAGCCCATAAACTCCACTCTATGTTAGCCTATGTGTCCATGCACACATGGACGTTTTTCAGCTTTAATGAGCAGTAGCGTTTATGGGCTTTTTTCTGAACGGCCGAAAATCGCGTTCAAAGTGCTGTTTTTTTGCGTCAAACGCAAAAAGCAGAAAGCGCTAATAAACGCTCAAAAACATGGCTCGCAAGAGGTTTTTAGCATTTTTGATCCATTTAAAAAAAAAAAAGGAAAAGAAAAAAAAACGCTAAAAACGCTAGTAAACGCTATTGCAAAAACGCTAAAAACGTTTAAAGACTCCCTGCAAAGCTACTGGCGTTTTTTTAAAAACAAATTAGCGTCCAGTGTGCATGCAGCCCAAGACCCGGTTGACACAGGGGCGACTTGTCAGGCGACTCAGCCGCCTGACAAGTCGCGTCCCGTTCTGTTCAATAGAACCGTTCTAATAGGAGCGACGCAAGTCGCTCCGACTTAGAAAAAGGTTCTTGTACGACTTTGGGGGTGACTCGGGGCCACTTGCATTGACTTCAATACAGAAGTCATTTTGCAAGTCGCCTCTGAAGTCGTCTTCAGATCGCCTTGCCGAGTCGCCCCCAAAGTCGTGCCGCCTGTGTGTGAACCGGCTCTTAGCGTATATCTTTCTCTGAGCTGCAACTGAAAATAATGTTTCAAGTTCCAAATGTCAGCAGTTTCTTCTAAATATGAGACTAGGAAAGGATTTCATATCAAATTACATTGTTTTGTGTTCATTGACAAAAAGGTCACATGGAACCCACAGAAGCAGGGCTTTACCTAAAGTGGATGTAAACCCGATTCAGGAAATTTGAGCTGGGCACATATATCTGAAGTGTTTTGTTATCTCCCTTCAAAGCACTATGTCCAGTAGCTGTCTCCTGCAGCATTATTCTGTGGTCAGCCCGATAACTTCGGACAAGTTCTCCGTCACATATGATAAAAGCAGCTGGCGTTTTGTGCTGGGGAGGATGCTATAAATAGATTAGCAGAGCCCTGAACTATTCAACAAAGAGAGCTGAAAGTCTCTACCTATAAGGAGAGGGGGTGTGTGCCTTTCCTCCAATCAGCTGTCTTGGCTGTATGCCCAGGCTTCACTGCAGTGTTGAACAAGAAGAGAAAATCTCCTAACATGATTTAACCAGTTGTCAACCGGCCGCCAGGAAGACACTGTTATCCTGGGCGGACGTCATATGATGTTGCACCTTTAACCACTTGACAACTGGGCACTTAAACCCCCTTCCTAACCAGACGAATTTTCAGCTTTCGGTACTCTCACATTTTGAATGACAATTACTCAGTCATACAACACTGTACCCATATGAAATGTTTGTCCTTTTTTTCACACAAATAGAGCTTTCTTTTGGTGGTATTTAATCACTGTTGGGTTTTTTATTTTTTGCGCTATAAGAGAAAAAAGACTGAAAATTTTGTAAAAAAATTAATTTTTCTTTGTTTCCGTTATAAAATTTTGCAAATTAGTATTTTTTCTTCATACATTTTGGCCAAAATTTATACTGCTACATATCTTTGGTAAAAATAAGTACAAATTGGTGTATATTATTTGGTCTTTGTGAAAGTTATAGAGTCCACAAGCTATGGTGCCAATATCTGAAAATTGATCACACCTGAAGTACTGACGGCCTATCTCATTTCTTGAGACCCTAACATGCCAGAAAAGTACAAATACCCCCCAAATGACCCCTTTTTGGAAAGAAGACATTCCAAGGTATTTAGAAAGAGTCATTGTGAGTTTTTTGAAGTTGTCATTTTTTCCCACAATTCTTTGCAAAAATCAAGATTTTTTTTTCTTTTTTTTTTTTCCACAAAATTGTCATATTAGCAGGTTATTTCTCACACACAGCATATGCATACCACAAATTACACCCCAAAACCCATTCTGCTATTACTCCCGAGTATGGCGATACCACACGTGTGAGACTTTTACACAGCGTGGCCACATACAGAGGCCCAACATGCAGGGAGCCCCTTCAGGCGTCCTGGAGCACCCAGGCCAATTCTGACATTTCTCTCCTACATGTAAAAATCATCATTTATTTGCTATAAAATTACATAGAACCCCAAAACATTATATATGTTTTTTTTAGCAAAGACCTTAAAGAATATAATGGTGGTCATTGCAACTTTTTATCTTGCACGGTATTTGCGCAGAAATTTTTCTAACGCGTTTTTTACGGAAAAAAACTGTTTTGTGCCTAAAAGAAAAAAAAAACAGTAAAGTTAGCCCAGTATTTTTGCATAATGTGAAAGATGAAGTTACGCCGAGTAAATAGATACCTAACATGTCACCCTTCAAAATTGCACACGCTCGTGGAATGGCGCCAAACTTCGCTACTTAAAAATCCCCATAGGCAACGCTTTAAATATTTTTACTGGTTATATGTTTTGAGTTACAGAGGAGGTCTAGGGCCAAAATTATTGCTCTCACTCTAACGTTCGCAACGATACCTCACATGTGTGGCTTGAACACCGTTTTCATATGTGGGCGGGGCTTACGTATGCGTTCACTTCTGCATGCGAGCTCGCGGGGGCAGGGGCGCTTTAAAAAAAATATATATATTTTATTGTTCATTTTACTTTATTTATTTTAGTTTGACATGTTTTTCCGCCCCAAATTTTTTTTTTTAGCACTTTTATTCCTATTACAAGGAATGTAAACATCCCTTGTAATAGAAATATGGCATGACAGGTCCTCTTTACAGTGAGATATGGGGTCAATAAGACCCCACATCTCACCTCTAGGCTGGGAAGCCTAAAAAAAAAACAAAAAAAAAACAATCTTGGCTTTGATCGTAGCGGTGAGTCGGTAGAAGCACCGGAGGGCAGCGGGAGGGGGGGGGCATCCCCTCTCACCTTCCGTAAGAGCGATCAAGCGGTGGAACAGCCGCTATGATTGTTCTTATGGTGTAGGGAATCGCCAGCTGAAAAAGCGAATATCTGAATGATGCCTGTAGCTGCTCCCATCATTCAGATATCTCCGCACAAAGTCAAGGACGTCATATGACGGCCGGCGGGCGGGAAGTGGTTATTGCAGAGTATTGCCGGGTATTGAGGAGTATTGCCGGGTATTGAGGAGTATTGACGAGTATTGACGAGTATTGACGAGTATTGCCGAGTATTGACGAGTATTGCCGAGTATTGCCGAGTATTGCCGAGTATTGCCGAGTATTGACGAGTATTGCCGAGTATTGACGAGTATTGCCGAGTATTGCCGGGTATTGCCGGGTATTGCCGGGTATTGCGGGGTATTGCAGGGTATTGCGGAGTATTGCAGGGTATTGTGGAGTATTGCCGGGTATTGTGGAGTATTGCCGGGTATTGTGGAGTATTGCCGGGTATTGTGGAGTATTGCCGGGTATTGTGGAGTATTGCCGGGTATTGTGGAGTATTGCTGGGTATTGTGGAGTATTGCGGAGTATGGCAGGGTATGGGCAGGGTATTGCACAGTATGGGCAGGGTATTGCACAGGGTATTGCAGAGTATGGGCAGGGTATTGCACAGGGTGTATTGCAGAGTATTGCACAGGGTGTATTGCAGAGTATTGCACAGGGTGTATTGCAGAGTATTGCACAGGGTGTATTGCAGAGTATTGCACAGGGTATTGCACAGGGTATTGCACAGGGTATTGCACAGGGTATTGCACAGGGTATTGCACAGGGTATTGCACAGGGTATTGCACAGGGTATTGCACAGGGTATTGCACAGGGTATTGCACAGGGTATTGCACAGGGTATTGCACAGGGTGTATTGCACAGGGTGTATTGCACAGGGTGTATTGCACAGGGTATTGCACAGGGTATTGCACAGGGTGTATTGCAGAGTATTGCACAGGGTATTGCAGAGTATTGCACAGGGTATTGCAGAGTATTGCACAGGGTATTGCAGAGTATTGCACAGGGTGTATTGCAGAGTATTGCACAGGGTGTATTGCAGAGTATTGCACAGGGTGTATTGCAGAGTATTGCACAGGGTGTATTGCAGAGTATTGCACAGGGTGTATTGCAGAGTATTGCACAGGGTGTATTGCAGAGTATTGCACAGGGTGTATTGCAGAGTATTGCACAGGGTGTATTGCAGAGTATTGGCAGAGTATTGCACAGGGATGGCTGAGCAGGGATGGATGGATGGCTGGATCTGTGACTGCAATTGTCACAGATCCAGCCCACAGCTGACATGGGGGAGGGAGCGGACATGATCCGCTCCCTCCCCTCTCCTCTCACACTGTACCGATCGGTACAGAGAGGGGAGGGAGGAACCGGCGTCATCACATGACGCCGGTCTGTTTACAAGTGATCGCTCCGTCATTTGACGGAGCGATCACATGGTAAACGGCCGCGATTAGCGGCCATCTACCGTGATCCGTGATGCGCCGGGTCGAACGGACCCGGCGGTCACGGACATATCCTGGAGCGCGCCCCGGGGGGCGCGCGGGAGCAAGATTCTGTGAGGACGTCCACTCAGGATAACTCGACCGCGCTGTGGACGTCTTTTGTACATGGCGCGGTCGGGAAGTGGTTAAAGTCCACTAGGGGACGTGCGTGCCCGCCGCGTCGCTGGGCACCCGATGCGTGTGCCCGGCGGCCGCGATGGCCACCCGCGATTGCCCAGTAACCGAGCAGGACCGTGGATCTGTGTGTAAACACGTCCTGTCAGGGAGACCGATGTACATAGGGACAACCATCGGTCACCTCTCCCAGTCAGTCCCCTCCCCCCACAGTTAGAAGACATCTAGGAAACACATTTAACCCCTTCCTCGCCCCCTAGTGTTAATCCCTTCCCTGCTAGTCACATTTATACCGTAATCAATGCATTTTTATAGCAGGGATCGCTGTATAAATGTGAATGGTCCCAAAAATATGTCAAAAGTGTCCGATGTGTCCGCCGCAATATTGCAGTCACGATAAAAAACGTAGATCACCGCCATTACTGGTAAAAAAAAAAAAAATGCTTATTGCGATTTTTTTTTACCAAAAATATGTAGAAGAATACGTATCTGCCTAAACTGAGGACATTTTTTTAATATTTAAAAAAAAAAAAAAAATGGATATGTATTATAGCAAAAAGTAAAAAATGGTGTTTTTTTTTAAAACTTGACGCCCTTTTTATTTTTTGCACTATAAACAAAAGAACCGCAGAGGTGATCAAATACCACCAAAAGAAAGCTATTTGTGGGAAAAAAAGGACGCAAATTTTGTTTGGGAGCCACGTTGCACGACCGCGCAATTGTCATTCAAAGTGTGACAGAGCAGAAAGCTGAAAAATGGCTTGGGCAGGAAGGGGGTTTTTGTGCCCGGTAGGCAGGTGGTTAAACAGTATATAAATATGAAGACCGCAGATATACATGTAAAACTTATGCAGGGAGATTTGTTTTATCCATGTGCATCATCTGAGGCTGTTCACTTCACTGGCTATATGTCAGGGTTTACATCCACTTAAGCCTGGTACATACAGGAAGATTTTTAATCCTTCAACCCAGCAGGCTAAAGAAACTGAAAAACTAAAACCAAAAAAAAAAACAAAAAAAAAAAAAACGGAGGTCGCTGTACTAACTATGCGATGTAGTACACAGCGATCCCCCCTGTTGTGCTCTGAGAGGGGACTGCCCCCCACCAGAACATACTGGTTAGCGCTCGCAGTTATTAGCTGCAAGTGCTGAGCTGATGGCGATTGGCTGTAGACTCGCCAGTATGCTCATTCAACAGAAGCCGATCATAAAACCGGATTCTGTTGGATGAGGAGCTGTACACGCGGGTAGAAAGTTGGCTGGTAACTGCCGAAAAACAACAGTTTCCGGCCCCTGTGTACCTAGCTTAAGGCTTCCTTTTTATGTTAAATGCCCAAACAATTTTCTTCAAAAGATGTATCAAAAATAAAACAAAAAGGGAATTAAATGAAAAAATATATTTTCAAATACTTGATACTGAGTTTTATTTTCCAAAAGATTTGCCCAGCCTGGCTCACCAGTGAGGTTCACGCAAGCCATAGCTACTATGATGAAAACATGAGTATGCCTCACAAAGATTACCAAGGAAAGCCATGCAGATAAAAAGATTGACATTATGTCAGCTGAGCAAGGCATATTACACTAGACTTTAATGTGCAAGGCATTAAAACCAAACTACAGAAACAGTGCTGCACTGTGTTATAACATAATCCCTCTTTGATGGACAAAAAAGGGAAAGAAAAAACTTCTTCTGTTATTAAAGGTTTCCAATAAGCTTACAGTTATTGATGGAGTACAGAAAGAATAGCTTTTTCTTGAATATAAAACAGGCTCCAGAACAAAAGGTTTGATCTACATTAATCTGTGTGTTATTTGGGGTAATCTTTTATCGCAGCACAAATCTGAAGCCGAGCGCTAATAGAGAGCTTGACGAACAAAACATTTTTACAGCTTTTGAACAGGTTGGGACGGAAAAAAAATAGGACCCATTTTTACATAATTAAAACGCTGCTCTGTAAAAATAAACGAGCCATTTACTGAGCATCCAAACAAACCGTTCCGCACACTGAGCACGTTGAAGCATTTTATGGCAGAAAAACATATTGGGCCTGTTAAAAAAGAAACCATTGTTCAGAGGGAATGGAAAGCTTTTGTGGCCATCTCGCATCAGAAAATATGTTTAACTATACGGTATAGTGTAAAATAAACATTTTGTACAACATTAAACAGACAATATGGAATTTCCATATTTTCTTGCTAAACGGAATTGGTGATTGCTTTCATACTTAAAGGGGAAATACATCCATAACAATTTGTTACACTTAATTACAGCAAATTCTTCCACTGTCTCCATTTATCTCTGTGTGCTTAGTTGCAATCAGTAGGCTCCATATCAATGAAAGTGTCAGTGTGACTAGAAACATAATCTGCAATGGTATTTAGATATACTGTACTGTGCATTTAATGAAGTTTGCTTTGCTATGAATGCACAACCAATCTGAAATCCCTTTCCGTTTCATACAACACTCTACAATTTAAAATCCACTTCAGTCAACGTCCTTATTATCATAAAGCAACACATTTTTACATCATTTAAAGGCAAGATCATTGGGATCGATCCAAAGACAACAACAAAAAAAAAAGTTAAAATAGGAGTTTGCTTTTTTAGCAGCTGTGGTAACATGGGCTTTGGTTTTCTCAATTCTCTGATTCTATACATCTTGGTCTAACCTGTTAACCAAAAGGAGTGATTTATAAACACTGCCTGCACCAACTTAAAAAAACAAAAGGACTAGTATTTTAGACATGAATCTTCTTGCACCAGCACCAGTCAGTGCAGGCACAGTCACAGGATAACACTGCCATGTAAAGTACCTATATCCAAACTGAAAGAGTTGGGTGTAACTGGATACATCTGGGAAATCCTTTTATGTGGGTGCTCAAGGTTTTTGTGAAGATAGTATTACTCACTTCAAATAAGCTTCTACTAGCATTTCACTGGGCTGTATGAAATTGCTCCGTTGATTTCAGATTTGATTGAACAAACTCACTCAACACCAAAAGGTACACATAGGCATGAACATCTGGATCAATTGACACTCATGTGTGTTGCTAGTCCCAAAATGGACAAGGGACCAACTTTAGGAGGAAGGGGGGACCAGGGAACAGAGAGATTAGAAAACCCTTAAAGCAATATTACATTTTTATTTATTTTTTTCTAAAATAACAAACATCTTATACTTACCTGCTCTGTGCAGCAGTTTTGCACAGAGCAGCTCGGATCCTCCACTTCTTGGGTTCCACGCCGATGCTCCTGGCACCTCCCTCCTGCCGGGTGCTCGCATCAGCAAGCAGCTTGCTTTGGGGGCAGCCAAGAAGGTGCGCTCCGGAGCCACGGCTCTGTGTGTCCATTCACACAGAGCCGCAACTCGGCCCCGCCCCCTCCTCCTCCTGATTGGCTCACTGGCTGTAATTGACAGCCAACAGCTCCTACTGCTGCCAAAAGCCAATCAGGAGTGTGAGTACCCGGATTGCCAAGGCTCTCGTGGAGATCGCTGGATCGAGAGGGGGCTCAGGTAATTATTAGGGTGGCTTACCTTCAAAAACCAATGCGTCTTTACAACCACTTTACCATTTACTCGTTTAATAAAGCAACACATGGTTGGTCCCTGGTCTGCCCTGCCCCTTCTCTGAAGCTTTTAAGCCTAGCTTATAAATTGAAGGGAACCAGTTGAGATATAGTATGGTAGATTCCATTGTGGACTTTATATAATAGCTGAAGCCCTCACCTTGGCTATTGTACCAGTGGATTCACGGTCTTGGGTGAAAATTCAAACTTTTAGACTGAATTCTTGCTTCATGTCAACAACCCACTAAGCAATGAATACAGAATGATGGTTGAGAGCCCAGAGCCTACACCTTTAAAAGCTAACAGACATCTTTCATTAGGGTTACAGGTTCAAATTAACAGATAGCTCTGTTCCTAGGACACCGAGTCCAATTATAAAATCTTTAGGCAGCTTTAAGGTTCCGAGATGGCTTTACCTATTCTCTATAATTTTGATACACTTGGATGAGAATTAGGAATTATAAGGGGTACCTAATATACCTTTGACAGAATAAGTCAGAACTGTGTTAATAGCGAAAAACAAGTTTTCACAAGAAACACTCACAATTACCTGTATATGGTACAAGCAAAGATACATATGACAATCAGCACTGGTAAACAACATCTGACCAAACTCCTGTGTGTCTAGCCAACTATAGAGGGGTATTTTAAGAGTTTACCTCATCATTTAAAATGGTTCAGTACCTTTCCACAATATAAAATGTGTGATGAGTAAAACCAAAGTAGATGACCAAGTACATGAAAGGATGAATAGTTGATTAGCACTCATGACAAAATTGAAAAACCACTTGTATATCGGTCGGTGTTAATTAAATTGGCCACCTTCTCATGGTTCATTGATGGTTAATGAATGGCACCAACTTTCTACAATTCTTCTAGCCAGAACCTCTTAAATGGAAATACAATGCATTGATCAGTTGGTGTTGCATGTTACTAATATTAATTACATTTAACATGTTCTTACAGATTATCTGATGATTTAATACTTTCCACTACTAAGTCACTATCAAAAACATTACCAAAATTAAGAAGGAATAAAAAATAAATAAAAGCATGGAACATAAATTCATCACAAAGCATGGTTTCTTGAGCTGTCAGATTCAGCAGGCCTGCAACGGATGTGTGCTATATTTTATTCAACGATTTTCTGGGAAATTAAAGGTTGTTCAGAAAAGACTAGCCTTTGTTTACGGCTGCAACAGTGGGGGGTCTATGGGAAGGATTTTGACAGGAAACTGTGGTTTCCAACTGCAAATCCTGCTCTTGTTCTCCCTCCCTATTTGTGGTGTAACTTAATTGCAAAGAACCAACCACACCATAAAATTAAAAAAAGGCTCAAGTGATTGTGAATAGGAGAATAGGCTCCAGCTGTATAAAAACCAGTATAAATTAGATAACAAGCAGGCAGCACTTGCACATAAACATCCTATTCTTTAGTTCTTTGTTCAATATCTGCCATTTCCATTTCTGTAATTTAAAATTTGTAGCAAACATCCACACCTGAAAGTCATTTAATTACAATAGCTATTAATAATCTGAAATTAAGATTAGTAAGCATCAAAAGAAAGCAGGCATGTTTTATACAAGACTGGCATATTTAACTCTAGTTTGAAAAACAAATCTGTATTTAAAATACACCTGGCAAACATCATAGGCCACTGCAATAATGTTTGCCATACCCTAGTAGGCAAGTAACATCTGTTCGTCTGTGTCACAGTGAGGCAGATGCCCATTTAATTTCCTAAGGAGTCACTGTTGGTCAAAAAAAAAGATTCTGGTCTGGATGATCTGCAAAAGGCCTCTCTTAGCTCTAAAACCCTGCCCAAGCCTAAAATTACTTTTTGGTTGGTCATACACGGTGCAAATTTCTTTTCTGCAACCAAGGGTTGCAGGTAGGGTTGCCACCTCCTCCTTTTAAACCCGAACACATAATTACACAGATTCTGAGGCCAATTAAATGCAGATAAGGCACCAAGTTTAATTACCACCTTAATCAGCCACAGAACCTGTGTAATTAATTTGTGTTAGGTTTTAAAGAGATGAGGTGCCAACCCTAGTTGCAGGAAAGAAATTTGCATGATTCTTCAATCACACAGATAGTGCTGACATGGGAATCCATCCTGCCAGGCCATTGTCTTTTTACGGCAGGAGCGGGCAGAGGTAGACATCCCTGCTGGGAGAAGACAGTGATTATCACTAGTGGTTATAGCAGCCACTAGCGATAATTGCAAGGGAATCCAGCAGGCAGGCTGTACCCAAGTTGATCAATCGATCAACTTGTTAATGGGCAGGCTGAATGTACCAGTTCAAATCTTGGCTGGTTCCTGCTGAAACAGCCAAAATTTTAACCATGTATGGCTGACCTTAGACTGGGTTCCCACTACTGTGATGTAAGTTACAGTGCAACGGTGTGGTGCAACTTTGCATATTCCATGGGGCCGTTCTGAGTCCCATTGATTAGAATGGGCACCAATGAATACAAGGAGATTTCCCTTGTCATGCGAGTCAGCGCAACTCAAGTCACATCAAAAGTCGCACTAGTGTGAACCAGGCCTTATGGATGCAAGTTCCTGTTCTGTAGACTGATAGATTTATCTTTTACCACCCTACCTTGTGTCTGCTGCTAAAATAATTCTAGAAAAAAGTGGAAGGATTAATTCATATTCCTATAAAAAAACTTTAACCTCCCCTCAATCATATTACTGTGTCCAATAGAATCCAATCAGCACATAAAAAAAGATGAATTTAAATCTTAAAAGAAGCTCTGTGGACCATGGCCTACAACTGACAAAAATCGCTAATAAAGTTCAGTTTATCATAAAAAAAATTTAAAATATCTACTGTCAAATGATATGGTAAAATTCCAAAATAACAGGATCTTGGACTAGCTACGTCATGATAGGATAATCTTCCTTTGCTGCCCTCTTTGGGTAACCACTTAATATTTTAACAACGCTATTCCTTATGCCTGGTACACACAATGAGATTATCGGACGGATGATCGTCCGTTTTTTTTTTTTTGCATGCTAATCTCATATCAAAAATTAAAAGTTAATAAAAGTTACAAAAATTTTCATGCAACAGAATACAAATTTGGAAGTGATTAAATGTGTTTAGTGTATTTGTATTGTATTTTTGAACAACTGTACTGATTAAACAAAAATCGTACAATCTGGTATCACACAAGAAAAAAAAATGTGCTTCTCCCATCGGATAATTTTGCATGAATTGTGATCGGCTCTCAAAAGCGGTGTACTAATGATCAGATTATCATACGATCGCTTAGAAAGCGGTATTTTTTGTACGATTTTCTGATTGTGTGTATGGGCCATTAGAAAAAAACATCTCTTTCAATGCCCCATAGAAAGTCATATTTGTGTTCAATATGAATCGTTTTGAGCATTTCATACTACCGCCACCTACTTGAACTAACTGTACATTATACTTCGTATTATCTGATTCTGTTATTGTACAATATATTTGTACTTCAGGTTAAGATATTTGAAAAAAAAAAAGAAAGGAAGAGAAAAAAGGGATCTTTTAGAAGAGCTAACTATTCCCATACGGAAAAATCAGGGAAAACAATGTTATGTTGGTTGTATAGATTGCAAGCAAGGCTTACTGTGTAAACCTAAATGACATAAGATCTAAAATTAAAAGAAAAAATACATAACAAAATGCAGACAGACAGTCACAACAACCTTTTTTCAGTGGGAGAAACCAGAGCAGAAGCTGCAATGCCAGGAATAACTCTTGCTGCTTCCTACCATTCCCTGGCACCCTCTAAAAGAACCTCAGTCTTGTCGCTTCTATTGTCACTGGTTGTGTGACACACAGCTCTGCTGGCCTTGCACTGCCGGAGGCATCCTTACATGAGAAAACACAGTGGAGAGTCTGGAAGGGAAACACTCTGTGCAGGACACTGACAAATGTGCTTATGACAATTAGCCTTCATGGCTATTTCTTCGTAAGGCTATTAAGCCAGTTTCATTAGGTGACTGTAAACTGCGACAGCAGCAACCATTATTACAAAGCATCTCTCCAAATCCTGTTTTCATATAATTTTCAGGTAGCATGAAATGATGATTAAAAGACAATTGGACACAGCAGGTTACCGAAGCACTGCATTGCAGAACAGGCAGTTTTATTAGACAACTGGGAAGGTGTTCTTCACTATTAGTGAGGTAATGTCCCTGGAGTTATCTTGACTCTCTTTTTAAAGATGAAAGCTAAAAGTGACTGACAGATACTTTTTGCATGGTCCACTGAACAAACTATGAGCTACAGTCACTCAGGAGATAATTCCACAATACTGCAGCAACAAATCACTGCAGATCCATGTAACCTGAACAATTTTATCATGGGTAAAATATCCCATCATCTACAGCCTTTTAGAGTCCAGCGATCTAAGCTCAGAAAGCCCACCCACTCCAAACTTCACACCAGAGAGATCAGTTACTCGGACATCTGTCTGTTACCAGAAAAAAATGAAAAGAAAAAAAGATTCCACAAATTATTTCAATGATCACACCAAGGCAGCAGCTGTTGGTGAATCTCTCCAAAGATGATTTTCATACACTAAAGCCAGCCATAGATAGATTGAAAGTTGGCGGGTTCAGCAGGAACCGCCCACATGTCGATCAACATCAGTACAACCAGCCTGTCAAGGTTTTTGGCTATTGGCTATTGCTGGAAACGGTGATCACAAAATGTCATAATGTATGGCTTGCATTGAATAATTTTAGGCCAGTGTAGTCTTCCTTTTTCTTGTTTTTGTCCAAGAAAGTTCCAATTTGTGGCGCTTCCTGCTGGACGTGAATATAATACACTTTCACATTAGATATGCATCTGGCTTTTTATACATGACCACTTATAAGTAATGATGAGAGAACCGAGCAAAGACACTGTCCGTCTGAGCTTACAACTCCGATTAGTGCAAAAAAGAGCTAAAACTAAGACTGTGCGCATCGCTCATGTGAAGAACCCCAGTACATTATGTAGGTGAAATTGGGTCACTGCAAGAAAAAAATCCCCCAGTGAAAGCTGTGTTATCTACTTACACGTATAGTGAATATTAATCCATTACATGGATCGGCAATTTATATTCCGAAGTGTATTTAGCCTCTATAGTAGTGGTTCTCAACTCCTGTCCTCGGGGCCCACTAAACAGGCCAGGTTTGCAAGAGAACTGAAATACATCACAAGTGATATCATTTGCTGCTCAGTGATTGCAGTATTCTAGTCTGCATCTCCCCAAGGTAATACGTAAAATCTGGCCTGTTAGTGGGTCCTGAGGACAGGAGTTGACAACCACTGCTTTACAGCAACTGGTGTCATACGCAAGTCCAACACAAAGATGTGGTGGCGAAAGACTTGCAATAAGTAAACATTCAACATTAGGCAAGAAGAAATAATTTATTTGATAATTCTGTCAAATATATCCACAAAATTCTGGGACATGGCCTCTAAAGCTAGCTATAGATAGTTTGAATACTGGCAGATTCAGCAGGGACCAGCCGAGATTCGATTCAACTATGGGCAGGTTGATTGAACCAAAGTTGATCCATTGATTGTCTTGGGTACAACCAGCATGTTGGATTTCTAACATGTGATTATTGCCAGCGGCTATAACCACTAAAATAATCATTGCGTTCTCCTAGCGGCAAAGGCTCTCCTCGCCCCCCCTGTCGGGAGAACACAATAGCTCCATGAAAGGGATTCCCCCATCAACACTGACTGCGTTGATGGAAGTGAGCGATTCTCTTTCCTGCAACCTGTGGTTGCAGGAAAGAACATTGCATAATATATGGCCCACCTAAGACAAAAAACCAGAATGAGAAAATGATTTAAAAAAAAAAAAAAAAAAGGCTATCGGTTAGTACTTGTATATGTGCATTGGAAGAGTGAGCGAGATAGAAATACATTAAGTCTGTATATATTTAGTGAATCCCAAGAATACCAAAAAAAACACCGATTGGAAAATGACAAAGTACAGACATGAAAAAACTTTATAAAAGCCTAATTTATAGTAAATTATAATGTACAAACCTCACTTACAGAAACACAGGTGCTTCTTATTTTTGGATGCCTTAAGTATGTGGTTCAAGGGATGCACTGAAGCATACTGAAGAACCTTCCAGCTGTCTGAGGTCAATTGCAGCCGATGTGTATTTTAATTAAGGGCAGGGTAAATAAATGCATTTACAAAAAGTGCACCGTCATTACTTATTTACAGAGATTTAATCAAACCAGCCATGTCCAGGCTCAGGCTGCTAGCAGTGTACTTTACTGTACCAAATATACACCAAGGGGCCTAAAAGTAAACCTGTCAAAAAGCAGGGAATTCAAAAATGTGAGCATTTAATGAAAGGATGCATACGCAGAGGATTCCATCAATACAACTCATATGTGAACACGTTCACTAAACCAGAGGCAGCTAAAGTTACATGCAAATCTTAATACGTCCTGTAATGCTATAGTGCACTACTCCACCCCATTTAATTTGTATGTAATCTTGTGATTCTGGAATCCACCTGGCACCCTCCTTGCTGTCCATCACATACAAAAGGCACATGTACCTATTTTGCAGGAATAAAAACTGAACGTAAATTAAACAACCACTATTGCATTGTGATAGCTATATGTGGCATGTATTCAGTACATTCATCATTCCTTTATTTCCCACACTTTTATTAATACAGTTGTAGCGTTACCCCCAGACTAAGGGAGCCTCTGGTTTGCTTTTGGGCCCTGTACACAGCACAGCCAACCCCCGGCAATCTACTCAGCCCTTCTCTGGCACAGCTAGTCTAGGGGTGGTATTTCCATATAACTCCATAACAGTTTACACACAATCCCACAATTACCTTTCTTCAAGTGATAAAATATATATATAGGGACTCCAACACCAGATTTGAGAAAAGGTAAAAGGTTTACTTGTACATAAAAGGGGGTTAACAATTAATATTACATATAACACATGCATGCAGAGCCCTGCAGTAATATTAACAGTAGTTAATGATAATGCGCACTTAGTTCTAACACACACTAACATATAGCTTGGGTCCCCGTTGGCAATATGGCGCCCAACAGTACTATCAACTCCCAGTCAGGCCTGACTTAGCTAAAACTCAGTCTCTAGAGACGGAATCTTCGCATGCCAGATGATCGGTGGTGCACATACAGGAACATTATTTGTAATCCAACAAGGTCTAAGGTAATGTAACAACTCCCCGGAGACTATGTGACTCAGTCCTCGAACTAGTCTCCTGACAGGAAAAGGGAAATATCACCCGATGGGCCAAGGCAGTCTATAGGCCTAGTAAAGTACTCAAGTATGGTTGTGAGCAGGTGCTCTCTCACCCCTCCGGACTCGATCTTAGTCCGGGACTCCCACCGCCGTGTCCACACACACAGGATCTGCCACCGCCTGATCTCCGGTTCACTGACGTCCCTCAAGCAGGTAGAGGTCTGTCGCCGCACAGGCTCTGCAGTGAGGAGGAAGGCTCTCTGGAAGTGCGCAAGGCCCAGACCTCAGGCCTTGCACTCACAGCAGGTCCGCACCGGAAGTCCTCTTGCCAGCCGCGCGGTGTCCAAAGAGGCCGGGCTGAGCCTCGCCCTCCCCTTTTATACCCCACCCATGAGTCTCTGCGGCAGCCCAATGCACCCTGGGTGCCAAAACGGGGTTCTGGGTAACGTAGTCCATGGGGCCTCAACGGAGACCCTGCTACACAGTGATAGAGGTTGGTGGTAGCTATAATACTGCCAGGGATTCTTAATCAGTTATAGCAAACGAAACCATGGGAATAACATGTAACCAATGTAAACACCTCCATCAGAATTATGGTTTCTTTTTCACTAACTTGCTTAAATGTGTGAAAAAAAAAAAAAGGGAGGGGCTTCAACTATAGAAAAAAAAATTACATAGCAGTCCTTTGGCCTGTATTCATACTGCAGTACTACAAAAACTCTGCATTTGACTGTACACGTGTAACAGGTTTAAGCACAAATTTCCAACACTTTATAATATTTTGCTGCTTTTCTCAACCTATAAATTTTGCATTGAGAATGCAGCATATTATGTTTTACAATATAGTAACGTGCACCAATACATGGCCAAATGGTCATAACACTACAGTGTGAACGTTTTGACTTTAGCACTTCATCAAAAGTTCACATAATGCCTTTACTTATTGTCTGGAAATTCCACTTTAAAGTGTATCCCGTGAAGGGAATATCCTCAGGTGATACACATTATATGGAAAAATCCTCCTACATAAGCTGCACCTGTTTATCTGCAGTCTTCTCTTCTCTTCTCTACATTCCTTACAAGTCTAGAATGTATAAAGCTTGCCTGAACTATCAGAAAAAAGGGGGCGGTGAGCTGAAGTTACAATCTGCAGAGCTCAGTGAGGAGAGGTCTCAGAGCTGATTGGTGGGAAGGGACACACCCCCCTTCACACAGCACACAGGAACAGAGCTGGGGCTGTCAATCAGCTGGAGGTCCCTCCCCTGTCACCTTTTTCTCTTGGTGTCAGGAAAACTTGTCAGAAGTGATTCATGCTGATAGCAGAGGAAAAAGGCAGTGGACAGATATGATACTTCATGCTCTTGATTGAAAGTACACTATGTAGAGGGATATGCTTAGTTCATATTTTATGTCTGAGGTTTACAATCACTTTAACAAAGTTTTCTCTTCTCTATTAATGAAGCATATAACAAAAAGGATAACATGCTTGTAATTATTTGTGCTACACATTTCATACAAGGTTTTGGATGGTTGTGTATATACAGTATACTGAGATTAGATGACAGGTGTATTCTTGAAAACAGAGGAGTGTTGCATACAACAAGAATTCTCTGATCAGTGCTTCAATATATTTAAAGTACTCCCTGGTACCTGTTTCTCTAAAAGCAATGTTCTAGCTATTATTCATTCATGTTGGGACAGGATCTGGAAACTTCACCGCAGTCCCAGTCGGGAGGTATTATTCAACATACGAGTACTATATTTAGAAATGTTTCCATGTGCTTACAGCATAGCAAGGCTATCCGGCTGGGAAGCATTTGTAAAGCAGGAAGGTCTGATCTGATTTCTCCATTTTATTGCACAAACTACTCTTCCTTTGCTGGAATCTATTTTCATCTCAAAATTTGCTTCCCCCCCCCCCCCCCCCGCCTGGCAGTTCTGGTTTTTGCAGATTCAATTGAAGGTACCCGCAACATGATCCTTTGGCTTTATTTACTGCACATTTGGCCCACAAAGAGAATATAGATACACCAGCAGAAGGTAAAAAGAAAATGATATACAGTAAAACCTTGAATTTCGAGTAACGCGGTTAACGAGCATTTTGCAATACGAGCAATTTTTTTTTGTAAAATCCTGACTTGGTTTGTGAGTGTTGTCTCGCAAAACGAGCAGGATTCAAGCCACAGCGGTGTGCAGTACCACATTTGGCCTGAGGTGCAGGACGCCGGAGCAGAGCGGAGCCATTTGGAAATATACTCGGAAATACTCCGTTCCCGAGCCTTTCCGAGTTCAGCTGAGCTGTTTCCGAGGCTCTCCGGCACCCCCCACCTCTGGCCACATGCGTTATTGCATGCCATTGAAGTCAATGCGGAACAAAATTATTTTAGTTTCCATTGACTTCCATGGGGAAACTCGCTTTGATATGCGAGTGCTTTGTATTACAAGCATTCTCCTGGAACGGATTATGCTCGTAATCCAAGGTTCCACTGTATGTCCTCCAGACCATGGCACATATTAAAATGGACATATAGGTAAAAGAAAAACATTAAAGCAGGTACAATATATACATACCACCACTTTAGCATGTATTACCTGAACCCATATTTTTTTATATATATATATATATATATATATATATATATATATATATATATATATATATATATATATATATATATACACATACATACATACATACATACATACATACATACACACACACACACACACACACACATATTTATTTGGTGGTTTTTTTTCTTTATTAATAATAAAACACCCAAAATGTAAATCCTTCCCTTCCATATCCCCCAAAAAAATTGTAATAATAAAGCTAAGAGAGAACAATATCAGTATTATGAAGCTAGAAACATATCTATCTAAGCCGGTATTAAAGTGGGTTGATGTTCCTCACATAAGCCAGATAACTATTTTCATCTTATCATGCTGCCTTTTTCGTTATAAAAGACACACATCTCTTTTCTTTAAGGCCCACACCCGGGCACTTTTAGGCATTCAACATACATTACGTGTGCCTCTCTGCGCCTAGGATACACAGCCACTGTTTACAGCTGCCCACCATAACTAACAGTTGTATGTGGCTGTAGGCAGGATTTATGATGCTACTTGCGGAAACCTGCACATGTTTACAACCCTGGATGCAGACAGTTTGGCAATCTTACACTCAGATGCTGATACTGTAATGTTACTTCCAAAAAGGCACTTAGGGGAATCCTAAAGTACACAAACTTCAACACAAAAAGGTTTCAATTCAACACTGATAAAGACCTATATAGACAGGTGTCAAAAAGGGGGACAGGGTAAATGACCTTCATGCCTGGCAAGAGACGTAAAACATGTCTAAAAGTGCAGCATGTGCTAATTTGCACTAAAGGAAACTTGTGCTTATAAAGATAATGGACATTACTATTGCTGACCTGGAATAAGCGGAATAAGGATAGAACAATGTAGGTCGTACATAGCTCATAGAGACCGAGTACAGAAGCCACTGGATGAGCAATAGAACAGGCAACTAGTGTTTTTAGTAATGCTCAAACAACAACAACCCACATACTTCTCTCATTAGAATTTAACATGAACATGGACTGGCATCTGTGGGCACTGATGCTCCACTTCTTGTGCATTTGCATAGCTCCCTTGGGTGCTCAATGCCGGGAGCAGCATCATCTGTTTCACACAGGCATTGGATGTGTGTGTGCGCATCCTGTGTTTGTCTGCACATAAGCTTATAATTCAGAGAACTACAATTAAGCCAAATACAGAAACAATGTATGCTCCGGAAAAGAGAATTGCAGCATGTGCCATCTGTAGCCTAAGTGGGGTTTACAGTCTACGGCAAACTCCTAAAGGATACACGAAATGTAATTTTGGATCTAGGGAAGCAACTTGAAAAACGTTCATTAAATATATTCCTCAAAAGAAGCAAAGGATTAAAAAAAAAAAAAACACTTTGGGGGTTATTCACGAAAGGTAAATCCACTTTGCACTACAAGTGCAAACTATAAGTTCAAAATGCACTTGAAATTGCACTTGGAAGTGCAGTCGCTGTAAATCTGAGGGGAAGATCTGAAATGAGGGGAAGTTCTGCTGATTTTATTATCCAATAATGTGCAAGCTAAAATGCTGTTTTTTATTTTCCTTGCATGTCCCCCTCGGATCTAAAGCAACTGCACTATCAAGTGTACTTTCAGTGCAATTTCACGTGCACTTTGCACTTGTACTTAGTGCAAAGTGGATTTGCCTTTCGTAAATAACCCCCTGCAACACAGGTCTCTACAAATCTAGCTGTTATCTTGTAAAACTACTAGTTACAAATGCAGTACATAGCTGGTCCAGTGAGCAGAGCTGTGGGAATACCCAGAAGGCCCCACCAACAAGTTGTCTGCAGAAAACTACAGGAGGGGCAGATACAAGACCGGTCACCCTGCACAAAGAGAAAGTAGCAATGACTGGCCTTTATTACAGGGAACTCCTGCATAGAGAATTGCTGCACAGATTTTAAAAAACACACACAAGCCTCATCCACATGGGCACTGAGGCCCATACACTGCAAATGGTCTGGATTGTCAAGAAGTGGATACATCTCTATAGCAACATTATCAAATTGCCCTACTTATAGATCCACAGTCAGTCATAACCAAACTAAGCTTCTGAGATAAACTAGGAGATCTGCAACTACAAAATCAACCTTGATCATATTCTTACTCAAAGAGATGTGATTGAGTCTAGTTATTTTGAGCCCCTCCGGTTCCTAATCTACAATGGCGTCAGTTCACACTACAGGGATGCTGATGCATTATTATTATTATACAGGATTTATATAGCACTAACAGTTTACGCAGGGCTTTACAACATAAGGACAGACAGTACAGTTACAATACAATTTAATACAGTAGGAATCAGAGAGCCCTGCTCGTTAGAGCTTACATGTACTACCTTCTTTCAGTGCAGTTGGTTTCAATGTGAACCACTGCATCGCGACACTGTCACGATGAGTAGACCTCTATTGGAACTCTACTGGAATGTCAAAACAAACAGTGCATTGTGCCGGGACCAACGTATCGGTACTGGACCTCAAAGCTCACATCAGTGATCCTGTGTTCAGTGTGGCTCACTGGTGTGATTGGGCCCAAAGCCAACACAGGTTTAAAACTTGGTCTAGTCCACCAAAAATAGAGCAAACAGTTTTGGGCCGAGATACTGGGGTTGATTTACTTAAGATGTAGTGGCTATCTTTGTAAAGTAAATGTTAGTAAATAAGACGAAGCTGTGTTCACTTTCAGGCCTCATGCACACTGGATGTTTTTTGACGTTTTTACAGCAGCTGTTTTTGGCTTTAGATGTTTTTTTTTCTACAGTCATTAAACTCTACATCATGTTATCCTATGTGTCCATGCACACATAGGCTGTTATCAGCAGTTTTGGGCAGTGGCGTTTTTGAGCAGTAAAAAAAAAAAAAAAAAAAACCCCAAACTAGTGGGTTCTGAAAAAAACGTTTTTTCAGCTGTAAAAACGCTCCAACGCTGATAAACGTTCAAAAGCTTCGCTCACCAGCGTTTAACGTTTTTGATCCATTGAAAAAAAAAATTTCCATAAAAAAAAAAAAAAAAAAAACGCTAATAAAAACGCAATTTAAAAAACTCACTGCAAAGCTACTGCCATTTTTATAACGTTATTTTAAAGTCCAGTGTGCATGAGGCCTCAATATCCAATCCTGTGTTAGTGAAATAACAACAAAATAAAAAAAGTAAACATACCTTCACTTTATTTACTAAGCTCAGTGAACATTAACTTTGGTAAGTGAGGGGCCTTTAGTTCTTTAGTAAATTACCCTATTATTACAGTCATCAGGTAGTTGGATTTCTTTTTTCTACTCAGAATAGAATTCTGCAAAAATTCTTAAGTGATTTAAAAGTTTAAGGGCGATTTCTTCCTGCCACCATGTGTATTACATTGCAAGTTTTTTTGAAAGCGCACTAAAGATGCAGCATGCAGGACTGTTGGTGATGTGTCAGAAAATGCACCAACAGCGCTCATTCAGTTACAAGTCTATGGGAAACTGCATATGACACGCACAGAGTGGCAGTGAGAAAACCATTTGTTTAACTTAATGCATTCTCTGCATCAAGGTAAAAAAACTCCCCAGTACTTGTTTTCCACCCTTGTCATCCCTAAACACTGACCTGCTCCCTTTCACCACTCCAGCATCACTCTCCTCACTTCCTACTTTCACAGGAGACACGGAGGGCAGTGGGAGCCATAGGCTCCTAATGCCACCAGTGTCAAAGTCCTGTGATAAGGGAGTAGGGGCGAGGCTTACCGACATACACAGCCTGGTTCGGGAACGCTCTCGCATGGGTGCCCACTTAGCACCACGCTTGCTGAGGGGGCACCCAAGGATAGAGTTTGGACAGCGCTGGCAGGGGACTTTCAGAAGCAGAAATCAGAGACTGCTCTGTACAATACTGTTGCACAGAGCAGGTAAGTAGAACCTCTTTTTTATCCTATTTTATTAAACCAACACTACATAAAATGTTTAAAACACTTGCATTTGACCGAAAATATTCCCCAAAGTCTATCTGTCCAGTCATGAACTGACCTATGTGAAAACAAATGTTTTGTTTCTTAATGCTATTCAAAGGAAAAGCTTTTATTTTTAAAAGAAAGCATTAGAAGAATATTGTATTAAATGATTGTTACCTGTATATATTTATGCAAAAGGTTTATAATACAGATTAGGTAATCAAAATACTGTATGGAGTGTTGAAAGTTGAAAACACCACTTTTTTTATCTCAAGACCCATCATCCAAAGAGATACAAAGAGCAAAACCGTAAATACCACCTAAAGTTCTATAATGTCAAACAATGACCACATGTACACTGATAAGTGGAGGAATGATAAAATATGCCCGTCACCCATGTTGCTGAACAGCGCAGACAAGCAACCACACAAACACTGTGCAATAATTCATTAAACATGTTCACTAATTAGAACATGCTGTCCTGTCCATAGACAGTGATATGGATTTAAATGATTGGCCTGGAAATCACTCAATTGCTCCTAATGGATTCTGCTCTTAATCCCACCACAAAAAAAGGTCAAAGGTTCAGACTAATAGTTTCCTTACAACTGTTTTCTCTGCTATTATGTCTGAATCACAACACGAAGCAGGCCCGCATATGTTAAAGCTATTAATCTGTATACAAAGTCAAAGATAAGCGGGGAAGGAGTGGCAAGAAGGGCTTTTTAGCACCCAGCCACTTTTGTGATAAGTACTAAGAAGGTTTTTAATTCCATATTATTTACCGGTACTTGTTTACAAAAAAAAGTCAAAACGATAAATTAGGCATGCGTGACCTCAGCAATACCCAAATAACAACTGTCCTCATCACAGGCTTAGGATAACTACCAGGGTACCACAGCCTTCCTTCTACCTGTTAAAGTGGTTCTAAAGATAAAAAAAAAAACTAACTTAATGCATTCTATGTATTAAGATGAAAACCCTTCTGTGTGCAGCAGCCCCCCTAATACTTACCTGAGCTCCATCTCAATCCAGCAATGTTGCACGAGAGTTTCAGCTGCCTGGGACTCTCCCTCCTCATTGGCGCCATTGGCTCCCACTGCTGTCAAAGTCAGTGAGCCAATAAGAAAAGAGAGTGGGCGGGGCCGAACGGCAGCTCCATGTCTGAATGGACACTCAGAGCAGCGGCTTGGCTCAGGTGCCCCCATAGCAAGCTGCTTGCTGTGGGGGCATTCGGCAGGAGCACCGAAGAGGGAACCGAGAAAAGGAGGATCTGGGCTGCTCTGTGCAAAACCACTACACATAACAAATATGTTATACTTAATTGCTATTTTTAAATGAAAAAAAATATTTGACTCTGGTATCACTTTAAGGAGCATCCCTGAGTAATAGGAAAACTCTTAAGAGCAGAATCTCCATCAGACATGTATTCTAACAATACAATACTAGCTTACATCATGAACTTGTCCCTAACACTTTACACAGTAACCCCTTAAACGATCTTGTTATGATATTTAAACCTTATGCACACTGGATGTGCTTTTTTTTTCTTCCTCTAAACGCCACTCCATGTTAGTCTATGTGTCTATGCACACATTGGCTTTTAGCAGCATTTATTGGCAGGAAAAAAAAATCGGAGCAGCAGAGTTTTGGCAGAAAAAACGCTTCACGATACTAAAAGCTGCTAAACGCACCTAAAAGCTAATGCTTGATCATTGATTAATTTCAATGCCCAGAATAATATATTTATTCTGGCCAATGAAATTAACACCCATGAGCTTGACACCTGTAAAAGCTCCTAAAAGCTTGTAAATTTTTTAGACACTTTTAAAGCATCAGGCATGTTTTCTGCTAAAACTCTGCCAGCTTCTAGGAGAGTTAAAAAAATGCCATGCCATAGGTGCTTGGTCTTGCAGGCAGGTCTGGAATAGTTTGAAAAGTTGAAAGTTAGGGCACAAGAGGCATACCCACATGCATAGGGAATCCAGCAGATGGGCATCACTAAAACTTGGCTTCAATCCTCACACGACTGGGCTATTAATATACCTGGCTATGCACTCTTTCGGAAAGACAGGGTAAAAGGGAAAGGTGGAGGGGTCTGTCTCTATGTGAGAAGTGATCGCAAAGCGAGTGTGAAAGAGGACCTGGTGGATGGAGAGTGTGATGAGTCTGAAGCATTATAGGTGGAACTGCATACAGATGTGCGTAGTTCAAAGTTAATCATTGGATTTTGTTATAGACCAACCAATGTTAATGAGGAGGTGGAGACTCAGCTCCTTGCACAGATGGAAAGGGCTGTGACAGTGATAATAATGGGGGATTTTAACTACCCATTAATTGACTGGAGGAATGGCACTGCTGGGACAGTTAAAAGGCAAAAATTTATAACCTATTACAGGACAATTTTTGGTCCAGTTTATTGAGGCCCCAACTAGGAATGATGCTCTGTTGGACCTGGTTATCTCAAACCATGCAGAGCTTATTACTAATGTTCAGATAAAGGAACACCTGGGTAGCAGTGATCAGAACATGATTTCATTTGATGTTAGCTGCAAGCAAAAATCACACACGGGAAAGATAAAAACACTTAATTTCCAGAGAGCAAATTTTCCAATGATGAGGGCTGCTCTCCAGGACTTAGACTGGGAGAGAATATTGGCATCAATGGGCACAAAACAGAAATGGGAATTCTTCAAAAAGACTGTTTGTGAACTCACTGCAAAGTATATTCCCATGGGCAATAAGAAAAGAGCTTTTCAAAAATATAAAAATGAGGGAACACTAGTGTCATTTAAATGTTACAAAGACTATAACAGAATATGTAAAAAGGAAATCAAGGATGCAAAAATTCAAAACGAACGACAGATTGCAAAAGATGGGACAAACCCCAAAAAATTATTCAACTATATTAATAGTAAAAAGGTCAAGTCTGAGCATGTAGGCCCTTTACAAAATAATCTAGAGTGGGCGACTGGGGACAAAGAGAAGGCTAATTTATTAAATACTTTCTTCAGCTCTGTGTATACAAAGGAGCATGGGGGAGCTCATGTATATAATAGGGATGGTAGTGAAACCGCCCCAAATGATCCACAATGGCTCAAAAGTGATATGGTCCAGAAATATTTAGCCAGAATGAAGGTGGATAAAGCACCTGGACCAGATGGCATACACCCATGGATCCTAAAAGAATTGAGCTCTGTAATTTCAAAGCCATATGTAATTTTTAGGGACTCATTAATGACAGGAATAGTACCACTGGATTGGCGCAGGGCCAATGTGGTGCCTATATTTAAAAAGGGAACAAAGTCTTTACCAAGTAACTATAGACCTGTTAGTTTAACGTCTATAGTTTGGAAGATATTGGAGAGATTAATAAAAGACCACAGACGAGTTCTTGCTGGAAAAAATATTTTAAGCAACAGACAGCATGGATTCATGAAAGGCAGAAGTTGTCAGACAAACCCGATTTTTTTTTATGAAGAGGCAAGTAAAACCTTGGACAGAGGGGTGACGGTGGATGTGGTATACTTGGATTTTGCAAAAGCGTTTGATACAGTTCCCCACACACGGCTAATTTGTAAGGTAAAGATTCTTTCCTAAATGTACATAATATAACTGGGTACTAACATTTATAGGTAAAGTTGATCCGGGGAAAATCTGATTGCCTCTCAGGGGATCAGGAAATAATTTTTTCCCCTGCTGTAGCAAATTGTATCATGCTCTGCTGGGGTTTTTCGCCTTCCTCCGGATCAACTGTGGGTATAGAATTGGGTGTATGGGATTGTATAATATTATATATATTTTTTTATGGTTGAACTGGATGGACTTGTGTCTTTTTTCAACCTGACTAACTAACTTCCCACCAACAGGCCTCAACTTGTCCCAATAGAATGTGCAAGCTTCCATGCCACTTTTTGTAAAGATAAATAAAAAACAACCCTATTAAATTCAGTCAAGCATTCCGTAAAAAAATGTAAATGTATTTTTTTGTTTTTAGTCCTTATGTACACTGCTGCTCCTTAGCTGATATTTTTGGGGCTTTTTGCCTAAGCCCCTGAACTCTCCTTATTAAAAGCCTGTGTCCATGCACAAATAGGCTTTTAGAGGAGTTTAGGAGCAGCCTTTAGAGGCAGTAAAAACTCATCTCCTGAAAGCAGGAGAATCACGTTCAGAAGAGAAGCTTTTGAGCATTAACCGCAAAACACCTCTAAACACTAGGCGCGTAGCACTTGAGCATGTATTAGTTTCAATGGCCAGCATAAATTAAAATTCTGGGCAATAAACAAAAATGTCCAAATGCCAAACACGGGAAAACATGACTAAACACGTCTAAACACCTTTGAGAAGCTGCCGTTTAGGTGCGTTTTTAAAAGCCGATTTTCTCCTGTCACGAAAAACAGCATTTACAATAAGGGTGCATGCACCTTGGGCTTAAAATACGCTGCTTCTACACGTTTTTCTTTTTTTTTTCTCCTGCCTGTAAAAGCAGCTCGATGTTATCCTATATGTTCATACACATTAGGGTGGTTAGAGGCATATTTCAGGAGGAGAGACAGAAAAAAAATCACAAGTGAGTTTTTGAGAGCCGTTTTCAAGCAGAAAAAAATTGCTAAATGCTCATAAACTCGCCTAAAGGTGGTGTTTAGGAGCATTCAACGTTTTCAAGTGTACATTGATTATAGTGAAAATGGAGGAGAATATAAAAAAAAAAAAAAAAAAAAAACACTTCTATAAGCAAGTGCCCATACACTCTCCTAAACTCTTGTATCATATGAGTTACTATGAGCATCTTTTTATGCAGCTTTTTCTGCCAAAGGTTCTGGCATTTTGTTCCTTCTCGTAGTGTGCCTGAGGCCTAAGTCGGCTGGATCTGTTGTTGCACACCTGTGATCACCTCTACATGCGCATTCAGACTGAAGGGGAAGAAGCAACCCTGAAAGCCAATCAGGCACTACTGTATGGCAAAGTTTTGTGAATTCGACAAATTGAGATTCTATTTCTTCACTATCTAGTAACAGTCATTCCCAAGCTGTAAGATATTTGTATGTTGTCTAGCAGGGCTGTCTGGTTTATAAAACTAACTGAACCAAAAACGGTAAAAGATTTTTGCAGGTAAAAAAAAAAAAATAATAATAATATGTATTTCTACTATGTATTTTTCAGTTTTGCCTACACAAAGGTTCATTCTCAAGGACGGTTATACTCATCCATGTGTTGTGCAGTTGTGTTCTGTCTCCTGAAGCAGCTCCACACATGCTCATACCAGAAGTAAGCTGCCAGATCATTGACAGTCAGAAGCAGGAACTATGAGGTTCACATCCTACCAGGAGAGTATACCAAGTGGCTTCAGGGGATGAAATACAACTGCAAACCACCTGGAAATTCCACTTTGAGACATTCTTGTCCGTTTTAAATAAGACGGAAAGTCAGGGTCAGTATGTTTGCAAAATATAAATAGACCAGTTAAAAGGTTTGCAAATGAAGAGCTCAATGTTATTGGGTGCATTTCAGGCTCCTTCCCATGTTATTGTCTGAACAGGGTTGGGGTCATGCGCAATAACTGAGCTGCAGATGTGTCCATTACTGTCCAACTAAACAGATAATGCATTTATGAGTTCTCACCTGAGTCTATTGCTTTGAGAGATATTTTTTTTTATGTATACGTGTAATCTTCCCAGAAGATGTGAAATTCATTATTTTCATCAGTTTATTCTGTGATAAACTGTATGCTGGCATTGTTCTCTGTAAATCGCAAATGTGTTCACTATTTTTCTATTACAATGTTTTTATTAAACATTCAAGAGGGTGCGACATTGAACAGGCACATAAAGAAACAGCGTATGTACATACGAAAACCAACATAACTGTAAACTGTTACCAGGACCAAAGAGGACCAGTTTAAAGATTAGATAAAATATCACAAGCAATATTGTGCTGTTTCCTAAAAGACAACAGTCTTGATCTCATAGCCTCCAGATCAGGAATGACGAGGAAAGGAAGGGAACAGAGGAGGAAGAGAAAAGAGAAAAGAAAGAAAAGAGAGGCCCCAGGAGAGGGAGAGTATCATGGACTCGGGACACGTACAAGAGAGTATTATAGTCGACCATAGCTAGTCGGAGGCAGGGACGGGCAGTAGTGACTAATTCAAGGGACCCAAACTTGAAAAAAATAATTAATTATTCTAGGTAATCCTAAAAAAGTGACCCAAACTCTTTGCATATGTCAAGGGACAATAAAAAGCCTGGTATCTTGCGTTAATGTAAAATATGAATTAGATGTATAACCTTGCGCATATTGTCCCCTGCCTCCCGGCCTGGGATGAAGTCCACCTGGTCTCTGTGTATGAGAGCTTGGAGGTATTTTTTGACTTTCCCAAAATTTTTAGATCAACTTTCAACAGAGATGTGTCTGAACACCTGTGGCTCAGTGGCCTCATCAGCTCTTTTACGAATCATAGAGATATGAGCTTTAAGGGATTTGGGGAAGGGCTGAGAAAATTCACTATTTTTATAATCTTTATCCGTGGCTTTTCAAATTTTCGAAAAAAGATTTGTGTTTTATCATAATACATTTTCTGTCACATTTCTGCCATAACAGAAAACCACCACCACATGTGTATGCAATTAAAAGGTGTATAATACATGTTTAAATACTAATCGATACAATTTTTTCAGATAAACAAGTAATAACCATTCCTTTAGTTTTCAAATATAGATAATATATTTGGGTAAGTAGACAAAACAGAGTATTGTGTGCTGATGGAGGGGGGTTGATGGCACACTTTGAAATCGGTTAGAAGACCGTGCCCCAAAACTGTCAACATTACATAGTTTTTCAAATTCTATCAAACAGCAAAATAAACTGGAAAAATTTAAACCTGGTCTGTAACCAGTAAAGAGAAATTATGAAGCTAGAATACATTACCATCTTGTCCAATTTTTTTTTCTTCTACAAAACCTAGTAAACTACACCTTAATGCCCTGTTCACATTTGTGTGATTAGGAATCACAGGAAAATGTGGCAAAAACACGAGAAGTGCATTTGGGTGCCATTCATCCTAAATGGCACACCAAACGTAGTGCAATTTTGCAGCAGTTGTCACATGACAAAACAGGTGAGAATTGCGGCAAAATGTGAATGTAAAATTGCCTGGTTTAGAGTCAAAATTCGGTCCCTGAACTTCTTTGGCACAAAAAAAAAAATACATGAGGCAGCCCATTTCAGTGCGGGTGCATCCTGCAATGCCAAAATGTCTGTTCTGCAGGTTTTAGGGATTTAGAGTTCCAAGGTTTAAAGGTTGAACTGTAACAAAGAACTTGGCTTCAAGGGGAGGGGGTCTTCCCAATTTTAGGCCTATGGTTCTTCTGCTTGGGTAGAGAAGTACTCACCACCCTCCATGACATCTTTTATGAAGTTGTCCAAAGCTGCACCAAAAATACATAATTAGATTAAAAGGCATACACAGCAGAAACTCTTTGCATTGCCTTAGGGCCCTTCCACACATACGGATCCCGTGAGGATCCGTTCCTTTAACATCCGCTTGCTCAGCGGGGATCGCTCCGTTGATCCCCGCTGAGCCGGCAGATGACTAGCCAGTCTCTGCACAGTGCAGAGACGGACCCAGTCAGATCTCCGCTCTCCTCTATGGCTCTATGGGGGGATCGGATGAACACGGACCGTCTGTCCGTGTTCATCTGATCCGATGATGGATGGAAAAATAGGATTTTTCTCCGTCTCTAAAAACGGACCATAGCGGGGACTGATGAGATCAGATGTCAGCGGAAGTTCATCCGCTATCCCATAGGGATACATGTATGTCCGTATTTCATCCGAAAACGGATGGATGAAAAACTGACATATGGTCCGCAGGCGTGAAAGGGTCCTTAGTCAGCAATCAAAGTTGCAATTTGACCCATGAACTTCTGTATAACTGAGAACACTTCCCAATATACAGCGGAGGGGGGGGGGTGCAAAATCCGACAGAGCAAAGGAAGACTAAGGAATGCAGAGAGGACAACAGTAAGGGACGTTGAAAGCAGTCCCGGAATGGTTAATGGATCATGAGCTGAAGTAACCAGAGGGACTTTTCCTGTGCTTAGGATAAAACATGTTGCACTGCTTGATAACTACATTTTGTTGAAAATACCAGGTAAAACCTTGGGTACTCATGAACCGGCTGCTGAGAGAAGGTGCAGTTAAAATGGGCTGGGTCACTGTGGGCTGTAGCAAGTACTAACTGAGGTGGAACTTTGTGTCTCTTGAAAAATGAGCTATGGCAGGAAGATGCTACTTCATGCAAAAAGGCAGAAAAACACCAACAGAAAAAGAAAAGGATAATGGTTGCGTTGAATGTTTCTGATAAATATAGTAGCTCTTAATGCTAAACCCACAAAGCTTCAGAGACTGGGTTACACCAGAGGCTGTGCCACGACTCTTGACTTGGAAAACAGTCTGCAGCTAACTAGTACTGTAAAAACAGTAATCCAGGCAGGCCACGCAATTGTCAAAGTCCAGAAGAGTTTGGGTTTGGCCTCCTAAGGTCCTGTTGAAGAGCTTAATAAGAGACCAGCTCAAAACAGCATGTACATATAGCCTTGATTGTAGAAAACAAAAAGAATCTTGGAGGGAAAAGATGGCTAGTAAATTAGTTCAACTTTTCTCGGTAGAGAAAAGATATCTATCCACTAGCAAAGAAAACAAAGGCATGCTGGGAATGGGAAGAAAAATTCATACGTGCAACACATTAAGAGCACAATAGTACTACACTACATCACTGCACATTTGTACATTAATTTCTAATGGTGCTCATGTTGGCTGCCAAAAACCTGCTCTACGGTGGAGGAAATAGGAGCTGCATCAAGCAACACTTCACCCAGCTTTACAAGAACATGCATTTCTGCAAGAACTGAAGATTAGCTCAGGGCTAATATTTACTGCTGGGAGTAGAACATCCTATTATATTAGAATTGCTTACAACTTTGAATGAAAAAGGACCTTGCACTGAAGCCCATAGAATTTGTGTAAGGAAAATGTTTTTTTGCAATGTAGAAATCGTCTGCAATATATATATATATTATATATATATATTTATTAATATATACACACACACACATAACTGTATATAAACACTATAATGCCAAAAGCATTGGGAGGCCTGCCTTTACATGCACAAGAACATTAATGCCATCCCAGTCTTAGTCCGTAGGGTTCAATATTGAGTTGGCCTACCCTTTGCATCTATAACCACTTAAACACTTCTGGGAAGGCTGTCCACAAGGTTTAGGAGTTTGTCTATGTTTGACCAGTCTTCCAGAAGCGCATTTGTAAGGTCAGGCACTGATGTTGGACGAGAAGGCCTGGCTCCCAGTCTCCGCTCTGATTCGTGCCAAAGGTGTTCTATCAGGTTGAGGCCAGGACTCTGTGCAGGCCAGTCAACTTCCTCCACCCAAAACTCGCTCATCTATGTCGTCTTTATAGACCTTGCTTTGTGCATTGGTCCAAAGCATTCGGTGGAGAGGGGGGGGGGGATTATGGTGTAGGGTTAATTTTCAGGGGTTGGGCGTCAGCATATCAAAACATTTTGGACATTTTCTTGCTCTCAACTTTGTGGGAACAGTTTGGGGATGGCCCCTTCCCTGTTTCAACATGACTGCACCAGTACACAAAGCAAGGTACATATGACAAGTTTACTTTTCTCTTGTGCTATAAAAGATGCTTTTTGTAGCTCTTGTCCAGACATGCACTCAAGCATACGATTTTGTGGAACTGTTACAGTTTGGGCATGCGTAGGCTGGATGGATGCTGCCAGGGAAGGCTATAAAAACAGCTTGCATGTACACATTCCACTCAATTCGTTAAAAACAGTTGCCATGTATTTTGATGTAATTGTTTTAAGGTACAGCATTGTCTATACACACATCATTTACCCAACTAAGCCAGTTATAGACTTGCTATAGAATGATTGGCGACAGCAGAAATGTCTCGCCAATGTAGCAACAGCCATAATACCTTCTTCTGCATTTGTGGTGAATACACAATTCAAAGGTCTGTTAGTGGGGCCAAAGAAAATGAATAACACTTCTTACAACATACAAGACCATGCAACGTGTCACGGAAGATTCATTTTCTGGATTTCCTTCCCGAAACTCTAGGTGCAGTCATTGTCGAACATGGTGAAAAGCCCACCTCTGTGAAATCCCATATATGTGTGATGCCCACATCAACGGGTTATTGGGAGATCAGGGGTATATTGGCACTCCACTGAAGACAACCAATTAACCCCTCACCATTCTATCCAATTGTTTTTTTTTTAATTGCCTTTAGTTACGGTATATTTTAAGAGAAATGTATACACAGTTCTAAAATTTTCTTCATATACTTTTTTCCAGTATCTAATTTCTAAGAAAAAATTGAGAGAATAATGAAATAAGCCAGCTTCAGTATCAGTTGGCTTGACTAAGGCAGTCCTGTGTTTATAATTAATAAAAGAGCCCACCATTTTTCTTCCCCGATTAAGTATAAATGACTTGAAAAATGAGCAGCTTGACATACTCATCATTGAAATCTTAACTAGTTTTAAAAGTTCTTCTGGTCTATCATAAGTCTCTCAGCATTAACTACCTTGTAGAAAGTTTAAAGTGCGAACATTTAAAAAAGGCACCTCGCAGCAAAAATGAGTTTTTGAAACCATGACACCTCATGCAATATCCAGCTCAAGACAAGGGCCCAGTTGGATGCTAATAGTCTCTGCATATTTTATGTTAAATTGCCCTGTGAATCTCATTAGAGCCAGGCTACTAATAGACAATCTTACCCTTTTGAAGAATTATTTTGCGTCATGTGGCAGAAGTTATATTTAGCCTATAACAGCAGACAGGCAGCTGAGTTTTCAAGGAGCCAAGGTTTCACTACCTCACCCGCTCATGAACTCGAGTAAGATACATCAATAATTACTGCTTCCTCTTTCTTCCCCAAGTTTCACCCTTTCTACAATGGATAGGTAGGAGAGTCTAGTCTGGCCAGAAATCATTAATCATTTCCTGGCCTGTGCAGCTTTCATCCCCATTGTCTTAACATCCAGTCTGGCAGCAGATGAATCCCAGTGTTGCTGGAAAGACCTTTCCTCTGGCACAGCTTCGTTTCAGCTGAAACCTTACTAACAATTCTTAAAGCAACATAAGATGCTATAAAAGTTGCTCTCTACAAACTACCCTTCTAACATTTCTAGGAAGTTCCAGGAATTTTCTATTTTTACCTTATACTCAGAGAATTTTATTCATCATAACGCTTTATTACAGAGTTGGACAAATTCCAAGTTCCAGGGAGTCAATACTTATCATCCTGAGCCTTAAGCTTTTGTGTTGATTCTCACAATATGTATGGTAGCCCAAGTACCATAGTTACCTAAATAGGTACACAGCTTCCAAAGTCTGCTTGTTTTTCTAACTGTATATATATATATACTGTATATGCAAGCACTAAATGTAGACATCCTTGGCTCATATTTCATTGTGCACACCTGGGTTATTCTTTTCTACATCCCAACCTTTCTCTTGGTGAAGCCAAGCAGCAGATACAATTAGTCATTTGAGTGTTCGAGTGACCCAAGTGCAGCGGAATATGGCTGCAATGCTTAATCACATGTGTAGTTCACTTCGGAAAAATCAAGGTGCTTATCACGAATAAAAGATGAATATCACACTAAATCAACCTGTGACAAATATGGACAATCAACGACTAACATTTCAGGTGCCACAATTTACAATTCAAACATTGTAGTAAAAAAATCCCTGTTTGTACAAACTTATTTGAAAACAAGACTCCAACAAAGTAAAAGCACGGGTTGGGCTATCACATTTTTAGGTCCCTGGGTTACAAGATAGGTTCTGTAGGTTTATTCATAAATTGAACTTGTATGTTCTTAAGTTTAATTTGTATGCAAGTTAGAACAGATACATTTTTTAAGTGCAACTCCAGTCAAAAAATGTTTAAGTTTTGGATAGCATAGGGAAGGTTAACTGGCCTGTGGGATTGCCGACAGGTCCGCCAAACAGTAAGTGGTGAGCAGCTAGATGGCCGCCCGGCGGTTTCCGGGACCAGCTTGACGTCACACCATTCTTAAGTACGAGTTGTATGCAAGTCAGATGTTTGTAACTCGGGGACTGCCTGCACATCAAAGTGGGTATGGTACATTACAATCAATGATCAGAGGGACTCTTATGTGTTTCTCAAACCATTTTGATCTACTTCATCAGATGTATATGATAAGCTTGTGTATTTAAAAAAATAAATAAATAGGAGTGTGAAAATTGAGTAGTAACAGCCCAAGCTCATTTCCATAGGGGAGATAGTAGGAGATCTAAAAAGTCAGGTGTCTATCCGTACATGGTGAGCTACATAAATATGATCTGCTTCAACAAGGAAAATAGTGTGTCTGTAAAAGCAAGATGTTGCAAAATATATATCTGTTGCTATGGGCATCCAAAGTAAACAGAAAGTCTCCAAAATGTAGTCCTCAAATGGACAACCACAAGAAAAAAATGCACTCCCCCCCCCCATTTCGGATACAGAGTAGAGGAAGGTTGTAACTATTGTCCTTTTTTTTTTTTATCTGTGTCCCATTGGGGAGATGACCCTTTAATTCCTGTCCCATAGTTTACAGGAAGTGAGAGGAAATCCCTGGTAGTAGCCAGAACTAGTGCCCCGATTGGAAAATTTCCAGACTCTGGGGAGACATGCCCTGACAGCACTAGGTGAAAAGATTTTCTTAAACCGTTTCCTTGACAGTGAGACAGGTTCAAAAGACTTGGCTTTTAAAATCGTGGGGATCACTGAGCTTGAGGGACCCCTGTCCCTCAAGACCTGGGCTTCAACAGATATGCTATTAAAGCCAGTGAACATGCACTAAAAACTGGTCCTCAGGAGGTAAAATCTGAGTCCATGGAGTCTGATCAGGATGAAGTACCATATAGGCCTTGGCTGGTCCAGAGCGGAGTATCGCCACAATTCTCTCCATCTCAATCCCGCAGAGCTGACAAGGAAGGCGTTTCAGGGGAGGAAATATATAGCTGTAGGTCGCCCTAATCCCATGGAGCCACCAGAGCATCTACAGCTTCAGTCTGAGGAGCTTGCAATCTGGAGACAAACCTACTCAGTATTATGTTGATCCTGGTGGCCCACATCCTGCGTCACTTACTTGTGACAGCTTTTAAAAACACCTCCAGGTGTAACGACCATTCCATCAGATCCATGCTTGGAATTTGAACAGCAGACAAGGCTGGAACGTGAAGTTCTGTCAAGGACAGAATATTTTCTACTTCTCTTGCCAAGTCAGAACTTTCTGGTTTCTCCCTGATGGTTGATGTACACCACTGCCATGGCATTGTCTGACTGCGACTCAAACTCCAGTCTGGATGTCCATTGCCTAAAGTCTCAAAAAGAACAGTGTGAAGAAGACAGGCTGAATGGCAGGGCCACAAACTGAAAGTGCTGGGATCCTCAGCAAAGTGTAGGAATTGCTGGAAAATTTGGGACATGTAAGTATGTGCCCTTGATGTGGTCAAAAAGTCTCCTGATATAGGAAGGCTATAACAGACCTGGCAGATGCCATGCAGAATTTCTGGGACCAAATTAGGACATTCAGGGCCAGGAGATCCAATCTGAGGCCAAATGTTAGAAAAAAAAGTTAAATTTGAAGATATGAATCTTCCAGGCAACAGGGTCCAGGTATAGACTCCAAAAGGTACTACGGATTGTATGCCGATTTCGACAGTTGCATAAAGAGACTAGCTCAACCAACATGAAGATAAAGTTTCTATAGAAGAAAAAATTGTCTTCAAGAAACTGTAAAAATGGGTAGTAAAATTGTTAAACATTTTTTAGTACAGAATATAAAAATCTATCCTTCTAGGACACGAACAACTGAAGCATGCTAAGAGTGAAAGGGGTTACAATCGTTAGTCAGGTTGAAAAAAGACACAAGTCCATCTAGTTCAACAGTTGGTCAATGTTCTTCCTGTAGGAAGCAGTATAGTCCAATTGTCTTTAAAACCTGGGTTTGTCATTTACTAAGAACAAAAATATGATCTTCACCACACCGAGTAACCAATAACTTGTGTGTTGGCGATTTCAACAAGCTTAAGTGCAGGTGTCTCAGAAGAACCCTGCAGTATCACTTTAACCAACTAAACAAAGATGCTAAAACACTAAGATGCTAAAGCCTGTCTGCAGGTGTGCCACAATAGAAAGTGGCCTTCTATGGTGGTATACCGAGAAGAGGAGCAGCGCTGGCGGGGGACCCAACAAGAGGAGGATCTGTGCAATTATTTTGTACACAGCAGGTAACTATAACATGTTTGTTATTAAAAAATAAATTATACTTTACAACCACTTTAAAAAAGGAAGATCTTGTTCACAGCTCCTCCTGATTTCTGAAATCAAGTGAAAGATGCTGTATGTAAAACATATGTAGTAAAAAACAGCAATGATCAAACCACAAAATGAGTGCATCCCAGAAGGCTACCAGTATCTGAGTGATTTTACAAGCTTTCACTACTAACACAGCATCACAGCACCAACCACATCAAATCAAACTGTCACAACTCATCAAAATGGAGTAACAATCTCCACAACATGTTGCCACAGTTATGGTTCAATCAAGCCTTGCTTTTCTGAGGTTACATGCAAAGCATTGTCACATTCCACAGAGACTTCCCCTTGGCTGCATTCTTAAAGCGTTCCTCCAAATATTATTTCTGAAATAGCAGCATCTTAAAGAGAATTCTAAGCCACCCAATTAGACAGGCATGTTTCTCAGACAAGACAATTTTCCTTCAATATCACAGTGTATTGTGTTGGGGCATGCACATTAAACAAAATAAAGTAAGATGTGTGGTGCACCTTTCTCTTTATAATCAAAACTAATAATAAGAAAGCTCCATGTTATAAGATTACAGGCAGGCCACAACTTGCAAAATATTTTATGGAACCTCCACGCGCCCAGCACTGAAATGAAAGGTTCTTTCCTATTTAATATATTCAGATTAAAAATTAAGACCGGCAAGCTTTCTTTTACCTTGTTTATTAGTCACAAGACAGAGCGTGCCCCTGTCTTCTAATTCACTTTGGCTAGCTGCAACAGGAATACCAGACAGACGGACAGACAAAGTGAAAAAAACCACAATACAAACAATAATTACATTACCTCTAGTTTTGATCTGTTACCAATGTATGACAGATGTAATTTTGTCGAATGAATATGAAAATCCATTTTAAGGAGGGCAAAGATGACAGTATTCCTTGACCAGTGTACTGTATAATTATTCTAGGACAGTAAAATTAAACATAGCAAACTGCCATGGAACTAGTATGTAGCATGTGGGTCTTGAAATAGTTAAGTCAAACCCTAATGCCACGTACACACGATCGGTTTTTCTGATGAAAAAAGACCGATGGACTTTTTTCATCGGACAAACCGATCGTGTATGGGCCCCATCTGTCTTTTTTTCATCAGTATAAAATAATAGAACATGTTTTAAATTATACCAATGGAAACGATAGCAAATTCCGATTGTCTGTGGGGAACTCCATCAGAGAAAAAACCCATGCATGCTCAGAAGCATTGAACTTAATTTTTCTCTGCTCTTCGGAGTGTTTTACGTCACGGTGTTTGGGACGGTCGGATTTTTGATTGATGGTGTGTAGGCAAGACTGATGGAAGTCAGCTTCATCGGATTTCCGATGGAAAAATCCATCGGATTTTATTCCATCGTAAATCCGATTGTGTGTACTGGGCATAAGAGATATACGTGCTTTGATTTGTGGCAGAGTCCTTTCAGGTGTATACTCTATTGGGGCTCCTGCATGGGTCAAATTTTTTAACTTTATTTAGGTCAAGGCAGTTAAAAATGAAAAGTTTTCTAAACAAGAGTTTTTCAACTGACCAAAGTCTATTTACCAAATAGCCACTTATCCAAGTTGTAAAATAAAAATAGAAGCTCAATCCCACTTCTTGTTTTAGGGGCTGCAAACACAGGAGCACCTACCTGCACATTTGGTGGACATACCCTATTATCACTAGATTTTGGTTTAAAATATTCTCTCTACATCAACCCAGACCCCTCAATTGCACTACTTAATCAGAGCCCCAAAGATATCGCCAACGCACAAATCTGACCCCTACTGTAAGCTAGAACTGCAGACAAACTGTTGCCAAAGCCTGGAAAACCCCAAGACTCAATCTCATGGAACCAAAAAAAAATAGAGTCCCCTACGTCATGATTCACAGCAAAATCAAAGCTACTCTACAACATAAAGTCCCCCCAAAAATTTTAATTTGGCAGGGTTGGCTGAACCATATACTTCCACCAGGCTTTGATTCCCCCTTCTGGAACCATGAAATGGCTAACTACATTCCCCTCAACCTATTGGACCACCTATGAACTATGTCTGGACCCCGGGGGAACCCCTTGACCTGCACCTCTTCCTACCCCACTTATTTTTTACCTCATTCAACTCTGTAAAGCAACATGTTGAGATGCAAGGCGGTGACATGAAATGCAAAAATACAGTATGCTTCATTTTTATGCAGCACACACCACAATGCACCAGTATAGCATGAACAGGGCATGTGGAAAACAGATCTATGCAGATGCAGAGCAACGCAGCTTAGCAGTCATGGTTTGAATAAGCCCAAAAGGGTTTGCAGATAATTTCACATATAAAAGGCAGCTGAAATTAACAGATCATTGTAACGCTTAGATTACCTATGTTTATGACTTTTTCAGAATGTGCTTGCTTTTAATTGCACAGCTTTGTGGCAGGTTTAGCGTCAGTCCACGAGTACTACTTTCAGAAACCGTCCTAAACCAGAAGCACGATATATGTTATCAGAAGATTGCCCTATTAAGACAAGATATCCTTCAAGCCCATTCACACGGGCGACTCGTCAGGCGACTCAGCTGCCTGACAAGTCGCGTCCCGCTCTGTTCAATAGAACCGTTCTAATACGCTCCGACTTAGAAAAAGGTTCTTGTACTACTTTGGGGGCGACTTATACAGAAGTCATTTTGCAAGTCGCCTCTGAAGTCGTCTTCAGATCGCCTTGCCGAGTCGCCCCCAAAGTCGTGCCGCCCCTGTGTGAATGGGCTCTAAGGCACAACAGAGAGGAAGAGAAGTACATAACCATTAACAACTTGTTTGTTTCGTTGTTTGCCAGGAACATGTCGAAACACAACATTTTGTAAACAAGTTCATGTGAAATGACAAAAATTTGTAAGCTCTGTTTTTCAATGAGAAAGAATGGAAATTAGAAGCTCCCGAAGGGGATCTGTACCCAGCTAAAGCATTGCTTATGCAAAAATTGTCTTGAATGGAGTAAAATAATTATCTGTAACAAGTGCACAGAATCATCCCATTGATCTGAACATGAGTGAGAAGCCCTTCAGTGTCATACTCATGTATGCTGATAGTATATGTGAAGGATGACACAATTAGCATCTGTATCCTTACAGTATAGTACAGTCAAACTTGACATGTGCTCCTTGAGCAAGCTTAGCCTGCTGTTTGTATGCAGACTACTATACAGGTCTTACCCAAGTCCTTTTTTTCTGTAATCTGGTGTTTGAGGAAAGCATGTTCTGGTTATGCTGGAACCCTCCTTGTTGCCTCTCACACAGAAAACCGGTCATTGGCTACATCTATCAAGTTCAATTATAGTTTCATTAGACCAGAGAGGCTTTTACCCACACGTCTTTCAGTAAACTCCAATCAATTCTGATTCTTTTTTTTTTTTTCCAGCGATGCCTTGACACTTCCAGCCTTGTATCGTGCCGGTTAGTGGTCCCTGGACAGTTTATCATCTTCATTGTAAATCTCTATGCTGCTACTTGGACTAAAACCATCCTCACCCAGTCACTGAGAATTGGGGAAGGCCTTCTCTAGACACAGTCACAGTTGTGTGATTATCTTTCCATTTTCTTATAATGGATGAAGCAGTCCTGCAGGGAATGCTCACATTTTGGGATTTTTTGTATGCTTAATTGCCAAATGGCTCTTCATTCAGATAATTATGCACAGTCAGCTGTCTTGTTTGCTGAAACGGTATGGTTGTCAGTATCATTATCTTCTAATTTGATCTGAATCCGAGCCTGAAGAATTTAAAAAAGGGTAATTCTTCCCTGATTAAAAAGATTTTGATAAGGCAGTTGCACAGTAGGAAGTCATGTGACAAGAGGCTGTAGCTCTGCCAAAAAAAAGCAATTTGAAAAAGCATGCCAACTCTTCGTATATATTTGATAATATGTAGTGAAATGGATGTTGTGTTTGGTACATTTGTAGTGTTTTCCTGCTAGCTTTTTCAGATCACCAACAACTTGCTGATTCATATCTGTTTGATGATGACTGATAATTGTAGATCATTAAAACAAGTAACGATTGCCCCAGGCCAATTATCAGTATTAAATCCAAAAGCAAACATTTCTTATACTGCAGCTTACCAATTATATGATGACTGCATTTTTTTTTTTTCAGGCTTACTTTCCTTTATTTTAACCTGGTGATCTGCCCAGTAAGTCTGTTTTTCAACAGGCTGTCCTGCAGATGTAGAAGTTAGAGCACATGTGTCAAACACAAGGCCCATGGGTGAAATCTGGCCCCCTACACTAGGCCATTTCCTGTGGCCCTCAAACCCAGTGCTTTTTTTGGCAGGAATGTGGAGGAACAAAGTACTAGAGCTAGGCTAGGTAGGTGAGATTCAAGAAAGCTTTTGGTGGTCGTGGGGGAGGTGGGGTTATGAGGGCTGTGGTGGTGGGGGATGAGGGAGACTGGTGCAGAGGTCAGAGCCAAGGAGGCTCACTCCTCAACTCTGCATGCTGTGCTTTAGCCACCCCTGCACTCTGCACCTAGCACACCTCTGAAGCTGCAATCTAAATCGCATCCCTAAACTCCACACAACACACTCCTGTTCTTTAGTGCCTCTTTAGGATCCTCCCACTGTCGGTGCAATTTAGCTACACCCCCATGTTTGATGTGGTTCAGCTTTTTTTATGTAAAAGCTTTATCCATAAAAAGGTAAGGAACGGTTCCAGTAACGGCTTATAAAGTGTTAGCTGGAGTTTGGCTTAAATTTGTTAGTGTATCTAAATATGCTAGTACATCTAACACTCCCCTCGGACTGATAATGCTGGTGTTTCTGTGCTCCTTCATCCAGAGTGGGGGAGCACTAATTAAAAATAGAGCGGGAAAAAAAGCCTAAAAAAAAAAAAAAAGAAAAAACATACAGACGCAACCACCATATCCAATGATTGGTGAACTGCAATACATAAAATTTTTGGTTTGGGGTTTGATGCCACTTTAAGTTAAAAGATGACTACAAATAACAGGGTGGTTTTATTATACAGACATTATCCAACAACATTTAGGGTAAGAACTTGCCAGGTTAATGCAGAAGACTCTATAAAAACTTATAACCATAACCAGGTTACAAACAAAAGTAAAGCAAGCCATAGATAGACAGTGCAAATTTCTTTCCTGTAACCACGGGTTGCAGGAAAGAAATTTGCAGAATTCCCCCATCAACACAGATAGTGCTGACAGGGGAATCCCTCCTGCCGAGCAATTGTCTGCTGTCGGCAGGGGTGGCCAGTGGAAGCCATCCCCACTGGGAGAAGACAGTGATTATTGCTAGCAGCTAAACAAGCTGCTAGTGAGAATCGCAAGTGAATCCAGCAGGCTGGTTGTACCCAAGCTGATCGATCAACTTGGTATATTCAACCTGCCCACACATGGTTCGAATCTCGACCGGTTCCTGCTGGACCAGCCGAGATTTTAACCATCTATGGAAGGCCTTACAGAGGTGGAAAGGTGCTACTACAGTAAAGCTGGAATTAAAAATGGTACTGAGCAGACTAGGCTTACCGTATATTTGGTGATCCCTGACACTTGTTATTAGGCTGAAAAGAATGGAAGGCACAATTATGCTACCACATGGAAGTTGGGTAAGGAATAGCTTTATAAATCCACAGGCAATATGTATGCATATAGCCAAAAGATGGGGTTTTTTTTTTTTGCGTGATGCATGCGGCTATTTCACTAGGCTCACAATCAAACGTCTTGATAATACTTTTCAAGGTATCTGTGGGGTATATGCGCTATTTATAACCCATTAAGGTTATTTGTAACACGCTTGTTAACATGTACTCTAGAGGCTCAGCAGCAACAATGACCTTGACTTCTGCCAAAAGACCATAGAGTAAGTGCAAGCAGTTTACATAACCCTCTTCACAACAAGGATTGCGTCTAAGCGGAGCTCAATTAATGTGCATGGTCGGCATTAAGTAAGCCACAGAAACAGCACGAATCCAATTAGTAAGATGTTAAATTAAGAATCTACCATGAGACTTCCAGTAAAGACATCTACACAAGAGCAAAGAGGGGGAAGCAAACTGCACACTGGAGTTTTCTGAGAAATCCTCGTCTTACTGTTCCATTAAACGGCATGGCATGTTTCAGTACTGCGGGCTAGCGGATAAGATGTTCGGTAGAACAAACTGGTTTTCCCAAACTTCTGCACCTAGCTTTTTCCAAATACACCATGAAGATTCTAATAAACAGCTATATGTCTTGTAATCACACCAAACACTAGCATTTCTTTCTCCCACTGCCTGCATATTAAAACACATACATCCTGGAAAATTCCCAAATAAAAATAAAATACTGTATATGTTTTAACAGACTGATCACCTTTATCAGACCAAGAAATTGCATTATTATAACGCTCTGGCACTCTCCTATAATACCCATTCTTTTCAAAATTTACAAATGAAATTTTAAACAGGAAACATACTTAAAATGATTTAATAATGAAAGTTTGAAAGTGCATCTAAACTCGAAAACAAAAATACTGTATAATATATTGCAGTATACCAGTCCATGGACATAATGGCTTAATTCGTTTTCACTTTTCAGGATTTTTTGCCTTTATTTTCACCTAGTGATCCTTCCAGTTAATCCCTTCTTGTCCCGACAACCCTCACCAAGCAGGATTTATCTATGGAGGAGCACCTTTGTCACCTTTGGCTGCTCTCCTGATTTGGGCTACAAAACCTCCCTCCTCTCCATTACAAAGGTAAGATGGGTTGTAGTTTACAGAAGATAACTTGAGAAGCTAAAAATTTGGTTGGAGATTTTGGTTCAATACACAGAAAGTGGCAAGGCCATGGCATTTCTGGCAAGATCAACAGGCTTTTTTTTATATACTTGCAGAAAATACATAGCTTAAAAAAATAAAAACTAAGGTAGTCAGCAAACCCAAAAGACATGTTACTTACAATATAGCTAAGTGAGCATAAGGTGGCGGCTGCTAGTACCGCCTAAACCCATGAATGGTCACCAAGGAAGAGGATGTTGATTGGGCTTTCTAGGTACTGATAAAAAAAATGCAAAAATAATGTAAAAGGTATTTATTACACATAAAACTATACAAAATACCTTTTACATTATTTTTGCGTTTGTTATCGGTACCTAGAAAGTCCAATCAACATCCCCTTCCTTGGTGACCATTTATGGGTTTAGGCGGTACTAGCAGCCGCCACCTTATGCTTACTTGGCTCAATTTTCTATAATCTATTATGGATGATGGTACTTGTTTACTGAATGATTGACAAGTTTTAACAGAGACTATACTCAAAATTTGTTACTTACAATATAAATGTTTGCTGGGTTTAGTTCAAGCTTCAAGCAGGTATACAAAAATAAAAAAAAAAAACACAACTGAATGTTGCAGCTACGTATTTATTAAAAAGCTTGTGTAAATACCCAAAATTGACTTAATTAAAACCTCTTTAAAAGCAGGAGTAGGGCCAAAGCTCTTTTGATCATACTTCCCCTGTGGATCATAGGAGTGCATTTCGTTCTGCACTCCTCTGACCCAGATTCAGCCAACAGCAGGCTAAAGTCCACTGTTGGCAGGCTCTGTGTTGATTCTGCCCAGATGCTTGAGCGGCAGCTGGCTCAGTCTCTCAGGCTCTCCAGTGAGCGCTGGAGGGGCAGCGCACAGAGCCAGTCACCACTCTCTGCTCACTGAAAACTGAGAATTAAGAGATCAGTGGTCTTGGTTCTTGGTCTTAGAGACGGTGGGGGACAGTTGCAACATCGGACCAATGTTGCATCCACCTAGGTGAGTATGTATGTTTTTTTTTTTATATTCCCGCACTTCTCTTTTATTCCTCTATGCATCAGCACTCATACTGGGATAGTCAGGGGCAGCATTCTAGGCCAATGTAGTGAAGTGTTCTGTATGCACATGTGCTGACAAGGAACAAGCTGACAAGAGAAGAAGAGCAGAGAGATGATCCCATCATGCTGTTGGCTGCTCCTTTATAGGCTGGGGTAAGGAAGGTGGCCTAGCTGTGTTGCTTAACTGAAGTAGTGCAAAGTCTGGTAACCAATGTTTTGTGTATTAGGGCTGTGTATATTTTAAGACTAGGAAGAGAGAAGCACAAATCCTATAGCAGGTACAATTGGTTGTGTATAGGTTCATCAATCATGTATTCAGTGGCCTACTTGGAGTTTAGCTTTAAAAAAATTGAGAGAAATACAGAGGGCTGTCTTTGCGGACCTCCTCTGAAATGCTTATTGGCCTGGCTGTCAAGCTAATCTAATCACTTCAGTACTTCCTGGGTCAATGTCCCAGAACATGAAGAATATTAGTAGTTTTGCCTTCACTTGTACTTTTCCTGCCCCATGCTTATTTTAAGTCTGCAGCTCAAAGAACTGAAGTCACAAGAGAGCAGGCAACTGCCATCTTGCCAAAGAAATTCAAAAAGGCAGTTTCCACATTACTCTCAGAAATGGGTTCCTATGGTATCCAGATAAACAAGTTTAGATCTGTCTTTGTAACCAAACTCAACAGATTTGCCATGCTGAGCCTAGCCCCACTTCCCTCAATCAATTACAATACATCTGCTAAAGGCTAGGTACTCACTGTTAGTACATCCAGTTACAGAATGAACATTGTGGGAAAAGACAAACATCTCCAGTGTATAGGTACCTTTATGTGTTATGAATGCAAGACCATGGGAGGAATATCAATGAGAAGAAACTTCAAGTTTGTATGGCAGAAGAAAAATCTACGGTACTTCAGAATAATTTTGCTACTTTCAGTCAAAGCCTTTAAATTGCATCTCATCCCGATAATCTCACAGGGTGAGAACTGGCATGCTGGGAAGCAGCAAGGAGAATTGTTAGTTCGAGGTAGTAGGCAGTTATACCACTCCAGGTTCCTGGAGAACAAAAAAAATCTTTACAGGAAAGGTTTTAAATACAGAAAAGTTGAAAATACACAACACTGAAAACAGCAAATGAATACTCCATTGGTTAATTATTGGTTAAGTTGTCAGTTGCGATTGAAGATGAGCAGAAAATAAAATCCACTATAAAGAACCAGAGCAAGGGAGCAGTGCGTTACAAGTTGATATTATAAACAGTTACTAAGCCTGTCTGCAAATGAGACCCAATTGCATGAAGGCCAGATGAATGAATGAATGAATGACTTGTATAGCACTCACATGCGAACTGTCTGTTTGGCTGGTGCGGTCATTTTACCCCGTAGGATCTCGACACACTTGAGACACACAGTCGTACACACATATACACATATATACTGGGCCAATTTGGACAAGATCCAATTAACCTACCAGCATGTCTTTGGAGTGTGGGAGGAAACCGGAGTACCCGGAGGAAACCCACGCAGACACAGGGAGAACATGCAAACTCCAGGCAGATGGTCGGGATTCGAACCAGTGACCCTTTTGCTGCTAGGTGAAAGTGCTAACCACTACACCACTGTGCTGCTCCACAAAGAACCGCAAAAGGAACAGAAATAAAAAGGAAAGAAAAATGTTGCATACACAAAGAATATGTTGTTATTTTCAATCGAGTTTTTAGAGGTGAGACTTATACTGGGGTAAATTAAAGGATAAGTTCACCTCCGGGAACATGTTACATGCCCCACCCATTTTTAGGGTGGCACATTTAATATGTTCCCACTCCTACAGCCACTCGGCAATCCGATCCCTCAGCGTGACAGCAGTATGGGGAGAAGTTCTCTGTACCAGCTGTCACTTTTTGAAAAGAGTTCTGTGAGTGAACTACAAGTAGCAACATCCTTTGCGGCTTTCGGCTTGTAGTTCTCAATGAACTAGCACGGCGCTGTTCAGCGCTCTGGTAGTTCCTTGATTGTTCCTGTCAGACTGATGTACGACGTACAGGCAGGCAGCTTACACTGACAGTCTGTAGGAGTCCTGCATGGCACCAGTGATCCGCTGTTTGCCGGCGGAATGCTTTTCAGACTCCTAAAAAAGAAAAAAAATGAAATATACATTATCTACACCAAAAAAAAAAAATGTGCATTTATTTATTTATTTTAAAAGGTGAACTAATCCTTTAAAATTTGATTCTTTTTAAAGAGATATATGCAGGGCAAATAAATCAATTTTGCTCCACTATCGCAACGATGAGCAGCTGAGAACAAGGAAAAGAGCACAGCATTTGTAGGTGTGTTTTTGTGTGTCCCTCTCTCCCCTTCCTCCCATGTGACGGTGCTGGTGCTCAAGCGAGCAAACAGTCCTCAGCAATTTGTCTGACTGGAGCAACTAATAGCTTATACAGGATTATTCCAAACAGAGAAGTCCTTCTTAAGCCCCATACACACGGTAGGACTTTTTGACAAGAAACTTCAAAATGAACAGGTTTTCCAAAAAATCCTACCGTGTGTACGCTCCAAAGGACAAACTTTCGGTTTTCATCGGACAAAAGTCCGCTCTGCAAACGGACAAACTTTTCAGGAACAAAAGTCCTACGTCGCAAAGTCCTATCGTGTGTACGGAAATCCATCGGACTTTAGTCCAAAGTAGTTGACCAAAGGGTGGCGGTAAAGAGCAGAAAAACAACGTAGTACGTCAATTACCTCACTACGTTCATGTTTGTTGGCTGAAAAAGTCCTGCCGTGTGTATGCTATGGGTGTTCCCGGCCAAACGCCCTTCAAACAAAAATCCACGGAAAAGTTTGTTTGAAGTCCAATCGTGTGTATGAGGCTTGACTAGGTCTTTCCTCAGCTTTGTACATGTTCTGAATTAAACAGAAATGATTGAAGTCAGACTGTCAACATAATAAAGAGGCAACTAGAAAGAGGATAGCAGCTGCCATATTTTTCTAATGACAGTTTTTTTTTAATGATATCAAACAGTTAAAGTAGAACTATAGGCAAATCGTTTTTCATCATTTCGAAATTAGTAGGGGGGAGTTCTAAAACCTGTCAGGTTGCTTGCCATCTGTGTCCCATTGGATAGACTTCCCTTCACTTCCTGTCCCATAGACAAACAGGAAGTGAGAAGGAATGCCTACAAAGTGAGGGAATCACAGGGTGTCACTGGGGTCACCAGAACTAGTGTCCCCATTGGAAGATTTCCCCTCTATTACTGTTCTGGTGTCAACCCAAAATTTGGGATGGTCTTTTACTTTCTATAACAGTATTCAGGACAAATATAAAGGGTGAATCTCCCTAAAGGGAGCACAGACAGTTATAGAAAATGACAGGGGTTCTAATCTCTCTCCACTATCTAAAACTACAGGAAAAAAAAGTTTTGCCTTTAGTTACACTTTAAAGCAGTATTAAACCCAAAAGTAAACATTTAAAAAAAAGCTTTAAAAAAAAAGGGAATAACAAATGCAGCCACCACATCTAATGATTGGCAAGCTGCAATATTTTACATTTTTGTTTTTGGGTTTAATACTGCTTAAGCGAATGTCTAGGTATGACATTTATTGTATATTTACATTTACATATATTTTTTTTGTTGAATACAGGGACTTCCAGTTGAACAAGGTCCAGATTGTGAGGTCTTTGTCCGGCTAAATCAATGTACAGTAACTAACCTGAATTCAGCTTCAAATGTAATGAGGTGTGCGCCACTACTTCCAGGATTGCTGCAATTTCTTTAGGCCCCTTTTACACTACTGCGACTTCAAAGTCGCGCGATTTTACAGTGATTTCAGGGAATGCCCGTGTAACTGGCATCAAAGTAGTGCAGGGACTACTTTGAAGTCAGAATGACTTGAAGTCGTAAAAATATGAATGGTTGTCATTGGAAATCATGGGGAATGACTTGTCATGCTACTTTGCCGTCACAAATCATGGGACAAGTTGTACAAGTGTGAAGGGGGCCTTAGTATTTACACGGTTTCTGATGCCATATAATGAAAGCTACCCCATTGTTGATCTGCCACTCTTTTCTGTCTATTCACAGAATGATTTGTATTCTGTTAATTATACACAAAATACAGAGAAGAATTTCCTAAGGGCCGATTCACACCAGAATCAGTGTTTGTGTGAATTCCTGTGCTTTACCCAGCAGTGTGATTTTCAGCTCATTCTTCTGAATGGGCCGAGATTGCACCGGATCACACAAAACGTAGTGCGTGCACCGCTTTTGAAAAATGCGTTGGTACTGCGGTACCATGTGATCTGGTGCCCACAAATGCACTGTTTGCGATCTGCATTTGGGGAACTGTTAACCGCTTGCCGACCGTCGCATGTATATATACGTCGGCAGAATGGCATGGCTGCACAAAGGGACGTACCTGTATGTCCCTTTGAATTTGCCGCCGTGCGGGCGTGCGCCCCCTCCGCGTGTTCAGTGAGCATGCTCGCGGGCCTCGGAGGCTCAATGTCCTCCGGGTGCCCGCGATCGTCTCGCAGAGCAGCAGAACGGGGAGATGCCTATATAAACAAGGCATTTCCCTGTTCTGCCTAGTGACAGGTTAGTGATCTACTGCTCCCTGTCATCGGGAGAAGTGATCACTGTCGTGTCACTCGTAGCCCAGCCCCCTACAGTTAGAATCACTAGGACACACTTAACCCCTTCCTCTCCCCCTAGTGGTTAACCCCTTCCCTGCCAATGTCATTTACCCAGTTGCATGCATTTTTATTGCACTGATCGCTGTAAAAATGAGAATGGTCCCAAAATAGCATCAAGTGTGTCTGATGTGCCCGCCATAATGTCGCAGTCATGATAAAAATCGCAGATCGCCGCCATTACTAGTAAGATTTTTTTTATAAAAATGCCATAAATCTATCCCCTATTTTGTAGACGCTATACCTTTTGCGCAAACCAATAAATATACGCTTATTGCAATTTGTTTACCAATAATATGTAGAAGAATACATATCGGCCTAAACGGAGGAAAAAATATTTTTTTTTTTTTATATATTTTTGGGGGATACTTATTATAGAAAAAAAAGTTAAAAATATTGCTTTTTTTCAAAATTGTCGCTCTTTTTTGTTTATAGAGCACAAAATAAAAACCGCAGGGGGTGCTCAAATACCACCAGCTCTATTTGTGGGAAAAAAGGGATGTCAATTTTGTTTGGGTGCAACGTCGCACGACTGCGCAATTGTCAAAGAGACGCAAAAACTGGCCCGGTCATTGGGCAGCCAAATCCTCCGGTGCTGAAGTGGTTAACAATGTACTAGCACCCACAGCAGATTACAAGGACAGTGCATTTTGAATGCCGCGTTGGATAATGTATACGGAACGTGCCTTTCCCATACCGCATTCTGGTGTGAACCGGCCCTGAGACTGGAGCAAACAGAATCTGGAGCAGTAGTGTGTAGCAATAATTCAGCTTCTAGCTTTTATTAGTAAAAAAATTATTAAGCTGAATATAGAAGCCGATTGGTTACCATGCACAGCTGACCCAGATTCTGTCCGCTCCTGTTTTTGTAAATTCCCCCCATAGTGCTCTACGAATGTACAGGGGACATATGCAGACAGTGGAGGGTAGATAGTGTGGCTTGTGTGTATTGGGAGACAGCTTACATGCCGAGTGGCTTGACTTTTTCTAGATGTACACAATTCAGCCCTGCTGGCTAAATCCTGAAAATAACCCATTTTGTAAAAGGTCCTGAATCTGCCGCTAGGAAGGGGTTACCTTTTTTAACAATGTCCCATGGAGGATGCACATTACATAGTGACATGGAGACCTGCTGTTCCATTTAGAAGCACTAGTTAAAAACATAACTGGAAGGAATTATGCAAAATTCAGGTAAAGATCAACAGTTAGTGCTCTGATTTAACTACAGTATATTCCAAACCTTGACAAAATATTGATCTAATTCACATGTCACCCAGCGATGTTCCTTAACCAGGATAATTAGAATAAAATGTAAACAGCGTGTGTTTCATTGTAAAAGATTTGGCGTATAATGATACCAATAGCCGCATTTGTACTAATGTGTAATCATCTACCATGGGGGGGGGGAAGATTTTATACAGTTTATTAATACCAGTGCTATACTTAGACCCCTAAAAAACATTCATTATAGTCCAGCCCAACTAACATTGAAGGACACTCCAACAGACTGTCAGCTATGAGGGAAATAAAAGGACTGCCACTGCTGACTTCTCATGGTTTTTATGAAAATGGTACTTGCCTACCTGTTATGCTGAACCTCAAAGAAGTCAGAGAGTAAAGACAGAGGTTCTTGTTTGCATACTTTCATCCAGGTTGCGTTCAGGATCATGAATCCACAGCTGCATGGATGTCTCATTAGTAGCAGTGGCCGTGTCTGCGCAGCCGCTGCGTCCCAGCTGACAGCCGTGTCTGCGCAGCCGCTGCGTCCCAGCTGACAGCCGTGTCTGCGCAGCCGCTGCGTCCCAGCTGACAGCAATTAAACTGCCTGCACAGGGATGCATGGAACATCTGTGCATCACCGTGCTGGTAAACATGGCCCTCCACAGGCATACAGTTATATACATCCTATGTGAACTAAATCAAAGTGTTGTAGTTAGAAATCCAGTATTTCAGAAGCCGGAGGCAATGATGGCAGCATCCATTTTCTTAAATTAGGTCTTTTGTCACCTTGGATATTTTGAAGTGCTAGGTTATAAAGAATGTCCACATTGGACTTAATATTGACTGCAGTGTTACCTCAAAGTCATTTCTTTTTTTAAGCTTGGATTACTGTAGGGCCTGAAGGACGGTGACAGGACTTCATTGAATGATGAGTCTAAGCAGAAGAATTATCTAAGTACAGCTAAGGCAGGCATCGTTTAATAAAGGCTACCTGCCAACTAACAGGTTTATTATAACAAGCACCAACATAAGCATTCTGTTTGTCTGCATAAACCAGGCCATTTTTTTTATCAACTGCTTAAGATTATGTGCCCTTGTAATATGAAGGCACGGGAGATGCAAGCCATATCTTTAAAAGTTATCAATTCTAACCACTGCTAGAGTCACGGTGTGTAAGAGTCAAAACCAGCTCTAAATAACCTGTTACTTTCTATTTTGGGGTTAAACATTCTAACAGCCAGTAGGTGGCACATTGTGCTTCACATCCATCCAAAGGTCGCATATGTGCACTTGGGCCAACTGAGTAATGTATCTATTAGTCCAACAGTAACTTTAACTGTACGCAGTAGTGGGAATACAGAGTGGAGTGATCTCATTAGGGTAGCACCAGGTTGAAATGATCCGATTGTCCTATGTGTTCAGCATTAAACTTAAAAAAGAAACAGAGATTCACTAGATGTAGATTATGGAGACATGTAAAACAAACACACATAAGGCTCCATGTACACTGGAGCTCAGAAACGGCCGTTTTGAATGCCGGATTGCTGGCAGGAAAACGCTGCTTAAAAACAAGATTTTATCAGCGTTTTGCATTGCCGTCAATGGACGTTTAGCGGCTAGGGATGGGCCCGGTGCTCGATTCGAACCCATGTTCGAATCGAGCACCGGGCGTTCGCTCGCTCGTCGAGCCCAGAACTATTTGGGCCGTTCGCATCACATTCGTGTGATGCGAGCGGCCCCGCAATGCATTGCGGCCGGCGCAGTGCATTGCTGGCTGATGATTGGCCAAGCATGCACTGTGACCCCGCATGCTTGGCCAATCACAGAGCCCGAAACTCGGAGAGCAATAATTGGCTACAGGCAGGACGCCTGTAGCCAATTACAGCTCAGGGGCTTTAGTACATGCCCCACCATTTAAAAGGCCGCCACGCCATCGGCCCCGGTCACATGAGTTCCGGCTTTAGGAGAGATCAGTCTGCTGATTCTGTCTTTGCTTGATACTGAAAGATTTGCTCTTCTTTGCTAAACCATTGGCTATTTCTTTGCTAAACCATTGCTACCTAAGTCATTGATCGTTCATTGCTGCTGATTGCACAGTTAGCGTGTTATTAGCTGCTGCTGGGGATTAGTCTGGTGCGTGCTTACTGTTAGTACAGTATTGCAGTAGTACCAACCGCAGTGCTGTTAGCACAGCATTGCACCCCAACAGCACCCATAGGACTTCTAGTGTGTTAGTGGCAGCAAACAGAGCTCCTATATTTTCTTCTCAGCAGCACCCATAGGACTTCTAGTGTGTTAGTGGCAGCAAACAGAGCTCCTATATTTTCTTCTCAGCAGCACCCATAGGACTTCTAGTGTGTTAGTGGCATCACACAGAGTTCCTATATTTTCATCTCAGAAGCACCCATAGGACTTCTAGTGTGTTAGTGGCATCACACAGAGCTCCTATATTTTCTTCTCAGCAGCACCCATAGGACTTCTAGTGTGTTAGTGGCAGCAAACAGAGCTCCTATATTTTCTTCTTAGCAGCACCCATAGGACTTCTAATGTGTTAGTGGCATCACACAGAGTTCCTATATTTTCATCTCAGAAGCACCCATAGGACTTCTAGTGTGTTAGTGGCATCACACAGAGCTCCTATATTTTCTTCTCAGAAGCACCCATAGGACTTCTAGTGTGTTAGTGGCAGCAAACAGAGCTCCTATATTTTATTCTCAGCAGCACCCATAGGACTTCTAGTGTGTTAGTGGCATCACACAGAGCTCCTATATTTTCTTCTCAGCAGCACCCATAGGACTTCTAGTGTGTTAGTGGCATCACACAGAGCTCCTATATTTTCATCTCAGAAGCACCCATAGGACTTCTAGTGTGTTAGTGGCATCACACAGAGCTCCTATATTTTCTTCTCAGCAGCACCCATAGGACTTCTAGTGTGTTAGTGGCAGCAAACAGAGCTCCTATATTTTCTTCTTAGCAGCACCCATAGGACTTCTAATGTGTTAGTGGCATCACACAGAGTTCCTATATTTTCATCTCAGAAGCACCCATAGGACTTCTAGTGTGTTAGTGGCATCACACAGAGCTCCTATATTTTCTTCTCAGAAGCACCCATAGGACTTCTAGTGTGTTAGTGGCAGCAAACAGAGCTCCTATATTTTCTTCTCAGCAGCACCCATAGGACTTCTAGTGTGTTAGTGGCATCACACAGAGTTCCTATATTTTCATCTCAGAAGCACCCATAGGACTTCTAGTGTGTTAGTGGCATCACACAGAGCTCCTATATTTTCTTCTCAGCAGCACCCATAGGACTTCTAGTGTGTTAGTGGCATCACACAGAGCTCCTATATTTTCATCTCAGAAGCACCCATAGGACTTCTAGTGTGTTAGTGGCATCACACAGAGCTCCTATATTTTCTTCTCAGAAGCACCCATAGGACTTCTAGTGTGTTAGTGGCAGCAAACAGAGCTCCTATATTTTCTTGTCAGCAGCACACATAGTACCTATAGTGTGTTAGTGTCAGCACCCATAGGACCTACAGTGTGTTGTGAGCACACATAGGAGTTCTATTTTTTATACTATATACACTACCGACTACAATGGCTGGAAGACCGCCAAGGAGAGGCAGAGCGTGCCGAGGCAAGAACACAGGGCAGGCAGGCTCTGTTTCTAGAGACAACAGTGCTGGCCGTGGACGTGGTCGTGCATCGTCATCAGCACGTGGCCATGGGACACGCTTGTCTTTGTTTTCGGCAGCTGGACATGTGGAGCCGCATCATGCCGAAGGCTTGGTAGAATGGATGACCAAGCCCTCCTCATCCTCCTCATCCTCTCTCACCCAGGCTCAGGGTACTGGCAGAGCAGCTGCCAACGCGTACTCAATGGCATCATCAGCCACCCCTTCCCTAGACCCACCATGTCCTCCTGAGGAGTCCCCCGAACTGTTTGAGCACAGTGTTGGGTACATGCTCCAGGAGGATGCCCAACGATTCGAAGGCTCGGATGATGATACCCAGCTTGAGGAAGTCAGTAGTGTGCGCGCAGAGAGAGGGGATGCTGAAGGACAGCAATCTGGCAGTAGTGTTCCACCAGCTGCAGCTTACTGCCAGGTTTGCTCTAGTGGTGAAGAGGGAGGGGATGATGAGGTCACTGACTCCACGTGGGTGCCTGAAGGGAGAGAGGAGGAGGAGGAGGAGGATGCAGCGTCACATGTCCAACGAGGCAGGATGCCCCCTGGAGGCCAGCTAGAGGCCAGCACAGCAACTGTACCACACCGCAGAGCTCCGCCTGTGCAGGGCGCTGCCTCTGCACGTTATCACAAAAGTTCTTTGGTGTGGGCCTTTTTTGAGACGAGTGCATCAGATCGCACCACTGCTATTTGCAATATTTGTCTCAAGCGTATCTCGCGTGGCCAAAACATCAGCCGCTTGGGCACCACAAGCATGAGCAGACATATGTCGACCTGCCATGCAGCTCGTTGGCAAGCACACATAAAAGACCCACACCAAAGAACAAAGCGGACCTCTCCTTGCTCCTCATCAGCTGGGATCTCCATCCCCACTATATCTTCAGTCCTCTCTGAAAGCTGCTCTGAGAGGACTGAAGGTGTAGAATTAGGTGTGTCACAACCAAGTACTTGCAGTACACCGACGTCCGATTGTAGCAGGCAAATTTCCCTGCCCCAGCTGCTGGACCGTCGAAAGAAGTATACTCCCAGCCATCCACATGCCCAGCGGTTGAATGCTAGCTTGGCTAAATTGCTAGCACTTCAACTGCTGCCTTTTCAGTTGATAGACTCGGCCCCCTTCCGTGAGTTTGTTCAATGTGCGGTTCCTCAGTGGCAGGTTCCCAAACGCCACTTTTTCTCACGGAAGGCGATTCCGTCTCTCTACTGGCATGTGGAAGGCAATGTCCATGCCTCGCTGGACAGGGCGGTCAGCGGTAAGGTGCATATTACCGCTGACTCATGGTCCAGCAGGCATGGACAGGGACGTTATCTTTCTTTCACGGCCCATTGGGTCACTCTATTGGCAGCTGGGAGGGATGCAGGACAAGGTGCAGTAGTGTTGGAGGTTGTTCCGCCACCACGCCTCCAAAATGCTACTACTGGTTGTGACACACCTCTCTCCTCCACCCCCTCCTCTTCTTCTTCCTCCATGTCCTCTTCGAGTGCTCTGTCCTCGGAACCAGCGGTGCTCCGTAGGCGTACAAGGGGCTACGCGAGTACGCAGGCAAAAAGATGCCATGCCGTGCTTGCGCTGGTGTGTTTGGGGGACAGGAGCCACACTGGGCCAGAGGTTCTGGCAGCTCTGCAGGGGCAGGCCGAGAGGTGGTTGACGCCACGCCAGCTTAAGCCAGGAATGGTCGTTTCTGATAATGGCACCAACCTCCTCTCCGCCCTGCGACAGGGGCAGCTCACCCATGTGCCCTGTATGGCTCACGTCCTCAACCTGGTGGTGCAGCGGTTCTTGGGCAGGTTCCCAGGCTTACAGGATGTCCTGAGGCAGGCCAGGAAAGTCTGTGTGCATTTCCGCCGATCTTATAATGCCAGTGCTCGGCTGACTGAGCTGCAAAAGGAGCTGAACCTGCCCAAGAACCGCCTAATATGTGACATGCCCACCAGGTGGAACTCAACGTTGGCCATGCTGCAGCGACTGCACACGCAGCAGAGGGCCATCAATGAGTACCTTTGCGACTACGGCACCAGGACAGGGTCAGGGGAGCTTGGCTTTTTTTCCCCACGCCAGTGGAGCATGATCAGGGATGCATGCACTGTCCTCTCACCATTTGAGGAGGCCACGAGGATGGTGAGCAGTGACAGTGCATGCATCAGTGACACTGTACCTCTTGTCCACCTGTTGGAGCATACGCTGCGTGGGATAATGGACAGGGCACTTGAGGCAGAACAGAGGCAGGAAGAGGAGGACTTCCTTGTCTCTCAAGGCCCCCTTTATCCAGACAATGTTCCTTCTGTCCCACCCATCACACAGGAAGAGGAGGAGGAGGAGGAGGAGGAGGATTGTGTGAGCATGGAGGTGGAGCCTGGCACTCAGCATCAGCAGCAGCAGTCTTTTAGGGATGATGTACAGTCCCAACAAACCAGTGGACTTGTACGTGGCTGGGAGGAGGTGGCTGGCGATCATGTCATCCTCAGTGACCCAGAAGACTCCGGACCGAATGCCTCAGCTAACCTACGCTGCATGGCCTCCCTGATCCTGCAAAGCCTGCGGAAGGATCCTCGTGTTCTTCGGATCAAGGAGAGTGACCATTACTGGCTGGCCACTCTCCTTGATCCACGGTACAAGGGTAAGGTTGCGGACCTTATCTTGCCGTCGCAGAGGGAGCAGAGGATGAGACATCTCAGGGAGGCCTTGCAGAAAGGTCTGTGCAACGCGTTCCCAGAAACTGGGAGGTTACAAACTCCTGGTCCTGGACGACGAGTTGCTGAGGCTTCGGTCAGTAGCAGAAGGAGCGGTGGGGAAGGTGGACGTCTGACCGATGCGTTCAGACAATTTTTTAGTCCGCAGCCCCAAGGTATGATCGGTTCCAGCAACCATCGCCAGCGTCTGATATACATGGTGCAGGAATACCTAGGGGCAAGGTCAGACTTGGACACCTTTCCCACCGAAAATCCTCTGGCTTACTGGGTCCTGAGGATGGATCACTGGCCAGAGCTTGCACAGTATGCAATTGAGCTACTGGCCTGTCCTGCATCCAGCGTTCTTTCCGAACGCACATTCAGTGCTGCTGGAGGATTTGTCACCGATCATAGGGTGCGCCTGTCCACCGACTCGGTTGATCGACTGACCTTCATAAAAATGAATGAGTCTTGGATCACCACCAGCTACCAGACACCTGAAGCGGATATAACGGAATAATTTATAATGTCACATCCCTTCAAGACTGCCTATGCTGATGCTGAGTGACTGTCCTGTTATGTTCACTGACTATCCTCTTCCTCCTCCTCAATGATCCATGCCACCACACCAGTGCCTAAGGCACAATTTTTCAGCCCCTGTATAACAGGGGCGTGTAATTACAATTTTTTAAAAAGATGCTTCGCAACAGGTGTGACTGCTGTGCTCAGAGTACAGTATCTGTGAGGGGTTGCAGTGTTGTGGCACCAGCACCAGTGCCTAAGGCACAATTTTTCAGCCCCTGTTGGGGCGTGTAATTACAATTTTTAGGCAATGCTTTGCAACAGGTCTCATTGCTGTGCTCAGAGTACAGTATCTGTGAGGGGTTGCAGTGTTGTGGCACCAGCACCAGTGCCTATGGCACAATTTTTCAGCCCCTGTATAACAGGGGCGTGTAATTACAATTTTTTAAAAAGATGCTTCGCAACAGGTGTGACTGCTGTGCTCCAAGTACAGTATCTGTGAGGGGTTGCAGTGTTGTGGCACCAGCACCAATGCCTAAGGCACAATTTTTCAGCCCCTGTTTAACAGGGGCGTGTAATTACAAATCTTGATCTAATAGTTCACAGCAGGGCCCATTCCTGCGCCCACCAAGAGTAACTATGAGGGCCTACAGTCTTGTGGCAACACCGTCCACCACCACCACCACCACCAAAGGCCCAATTTTTCTGCCCTGTTCAACAGGTGCATGCAATTACAAATCTTGATCTAATAACTCACAGCAGGGCCCATTCCTGCACCCACCAAGAGTAACTGTGAGGGCTTACAGTCTTGTGGCAACACCGTCCACCACCACCACCACCACCACCAAAGGCCCAATTTTTCTGCCCGGTTCGACAGGTGCATGCAAGTACAAATCTTGATCTATTAACTCACAGCAGGGCCCATTCCTGTGCCCACCAGTCTTGTGGCTACACCAACATCTAATAGGGCAAATTTCTGCAGAGTATATACGGCAGGCCCCTACTTTCAAACATCCAACTTACAAACGACTCCTACTTGCAAACGGCAAGAGAAAACAGGAAGTGAGAGGAAATCTACCCCTAGGAAGGAAAATTCTATCCTGTTAGATTTAATTTGGGAAAAAGGTATCTCCTCTCTACTGATGCTTTATCACCAATCCTTGTTTCAATTAAAACCCCACTTTTCCAAAAACATTTGTCATTGGGACGGAAAGTGAGGTGACATGTTCTGAACAGATGTGCAAAGACAGCAAATGTTACAGGGGTGATAACCCCTCCCTATGTTCTCCAAAAAGCTTAAAAATTGATTTTTTTGGGATGTAGCTACACTTCATAATGTACCTGTTCAGATTCTACTTAAGAACAAACCTACAGTCCATGTCTTGTTTGCACCACCTATATACTGCTGTTCAGAGTATATAGGGTTGTAGGTATAGGGTTTTATTTTGGGTGCGGGGTCCCCCTTAGTATCCATACAAGACCCAAAGGGGCTGGGGTGGGGGGGGGTGATGGGGTAGCCATGCCATTTTTCTCAAGGATTTTCAGCCATATGGCGGCCAGGACAAGACATGACATTAAAGCCGCAAGTGGTTTTAAATGGCTTCTTTTTTTCCTTTACAAATGTCATTTTGTGCAAGGACAGTTCTAAACACGGGAAACACATGCCACTTCACAGGCATACTTTAGACACCCCCCAGGTACCATATTTAAAGGAAAATTTCACTTTTTTTTTTTTCACTTTATGCATCATTAAAATGACTGCTCCCGAAAAAACTTTAGTTTTTAAAATTTCTTTTTGCATTGATATATGTCCCCTGGGGCAGGACCCGGGTCCCCAAACCTGTTTTATGACATTAACATGCATATTGGCCGTTGTAATTAGCAATTTTGATTTCGAACGTTCGCGTCCATTATAACGAATAGGGTTCGAAAATTCGCGCGAACTTTCGGTCCGTTCGAAGGTTCTGGTGCGAACCGAACCCGGGGGTGTTCGGCTCATCCCTATTAGCGGCTAGCTTTCAGCCACGTTTCTCTGGCTCTATTCAAAACCAATGGTTTCCTATGGGAGCCCATTGATTTGAATAGAAGTCGCACCGCAAGTCGGATCATCATGATCCGCCTTGCGGTGCAAAATGCATGCTGAGGATAAAGGAGAACCCCGCCAAAAAATGAAAAAAAATTGGCGTGGGGTTCCCCCCTCAGACAATACCAGGCCCTTCGGTCTGGTATGGATTTTAAGGGGAACCCCCTACGCCGAAAATACGGTGTGGGGGTCCCCCCAAAATCCATACCAGACCCTTATCCGAGCACGCAGCCTGGTCGGGCAGGAAAGGGGGTGGGGACGAGCGAGCGCCCCCCCTCCTGAACCGTACCAGGCTGCATGCCCTCAACATGGGGGGTGGGTGCTTTGGGGAAGGGGGGGTGCTCAGACGATACCAGACCGAAGGGCCTGGTATCGTCTGAGGGGGGAATCCCACGCCAAATTTTTTCATTTTTTGGCAGAGTTCTCCTTCATCCTCAGCACGCATGTCGCACCGCAAGTCGGATCATGATGATCCGACTTGGAGTGCGACTTCTATTCAAATCAATGGGCTCCCATAGGAAACCATTGGTTTTGAATAGAGCCAGAGAAACGCCTAATGCCAATTAGCGGCCGCTAATTCGCGTTTATCGGCGCTTGGCTTTTTTCCCGCCGAAAAACGGCACTTTGAACGCAAATTTTTTGCGTTCAGAAAAAAGCCCATAAACTGCACTGCTCATTAACGCTAAAAAACGACCATGTGTACATGAACACATAGGCTAACATTGAGTGCAGTTAATGGGCTTTTTCTAAAAACGCCAATAAACTGCAGTTTATCAGCTTCAGTGTACATGGAGCCTAAAAAACACAAACAACATTGTTTACAAAATTCCTGCTAAATCTAAACGATAAAACTGTACTGAGTTAGTAAATAAAGCTCCGTATGTGAATGAGGGCTTGGGGCTCATTCACATGAACACTTTGTGATTCAGTGGTTTGTTTATGTACCTGGTGCTGCCTGAAGCTGTGTGCAAGCAGCCTATATTATGCTATGGGAACGTAGCAGCCGTTTGAACACAGCTACAGGTCCTAATTTGACAAGAGAATGTGGGTGCAGGTGTATGGTCCCGGACACAGATAGTATGCAATCAGGGCCACACACCTAACTAGGAACTGCGTATGCAATATGCAACATGTTCAAAAAGGTGATCTTATCCTTTAAAAAAAAAAAGAAGAAGAAGCTATATGTACAAATACACATATTTAATCTTATTTGTTGGGGGTACATACACATTAACCCAGGGCTCGACAATCCCCGGGCGCCAGGTCGCAAATGCAACTAGAATTAGCGACCTGGCGCCTGGGGCAGCACAGCTGAGGTTACCTGCATCTCAGTGCGCCTCCCCGCGCGATCTCGTCGGGCCGCGCTGGCCGGTAATTTAGGCCACGGCTTTGCGGCCTTCTGCAGGCCTAGGCTTCATTCTGTAATCTGGCGCCATCTTGTGGTGGCCGTTGGTATGACAAGACAACCAGCAAAGTGCTTGCCTGTTTCACTGCCTGCCCATCTCCTTCCCTTTACTTAGAAGTTAACCCCCAAACATTAAATATATTTTTTATTCTAACATCCTAGAGAATAAAATGGCGGCCGTTGCAATACTTTCCGTAACACCGTATTTGCGCAGCGGTCTTACAAGCGCATTTTGAGGAAAAAAAAGACACTTTTTTAAATTAAAAAAATAAGACAACAGTAAAGTTAGCCAAATTTTTTTTTATATTGTGAGAGATAATGATAATGTAAATTTGATACCCAACATGTCACGCTTCAAAATTTCATCCGCTCGTGGAATGGCGACAAACTTTTACCCTTTAAAATCCCCATAGGCGACATTTAAAAGATTCAACAGGTTGCATGTTTTGATGTTTTGAGTTACAGACGATGTCTAGGGCTAGAATTATTGCTCTCGCTCTACCGATCGCGGCGATACCTCACATGTGTGGTTTAAACACTGCTTTCACGTATGCGTTTGCTTCTGCACGCATTAGTCATTAAAAAAAAAACCTGGCTCCTAACTTTTTTAGCTGGCTCCTAGATTCCAAGCAAATTTGTCAAGCTCTGCATTAACCGGTTGTAGACACTTGGTGCGCTACACAAACCTATAAAAATGTAATCAAAGTACACAGGACATGTTTAGTATGCCCTATTCTGCCTGCTGCCACTAGCAGAGACCATAGAGCAGTGTTGGCGAACCTTGCCACCCCAGATGTTTTGGAACTACATTTCCCATGATGCTCATGCATTCTGCAGTGTAGTGGAGCATCATGGGAAATGTAGTTCCAAAACATCTGGGGTGCCAAGGTTAGCCATCACTGCCCTAGAGAATAAAATGGCGGTCGTTGCAATATTTTATGTCACACTGTATTTGCGTAGCGATCTTTAAAACGCAATTTTGCGGGGAAAAATACACTTCAATGAATAAAAAAAAAACGAAACGGTACATTTTTTTGTATAATGTGAAAGACGTTACGCCGCGAGAATCGTGATCTTTATTCTAAGCAAAAAAATTGTGATTCTCATTTTATCCAGAATCGTGCAGCTCTACTATTAATATTTATTAATTTTATTAAACTATTCTTATTATTGCATTTATCTACAGAAACAATATTGTTTAAACACAGTAGTAGTTTTGTTATGTTTTACAGCTATGGATTGAATAAAAAAAAATATAATTTTTGCAAAACCGTAATACCAAAAAAATACTTGTTTGTCCTTGTATACATACACACTGTATATGTATTACTTTGGTTTCTTAAGTAATGACAAAGTTATTGACAAATAAACAGGCCCATAGCAGAATGTAAAATTATGGTCCATAGAGTTGTACACATGTGAGTGTTAAATTGGTTAATTTGTTTGCCACTTACTTAATCCATTTAAAGTGGTTGTAAAGACTTGAAATATAAACAAAGCATATCCCTCAATATTCACTTGCCAATAGACTAGTGCTGCAACGGATCGGCGGTGATCCGTGATTCGAACGGGTCACCACGCGATCCGCGGCCTCGGCCTTAGGAAAGGCCGCGGCTTCGGCCTAGCTCCGGAGCCGCGGCCATCTTGGTACACCCGGCGGTGGCGGCTGCCTTGTGCGTGCTGACGTCATCACCCCTCACCCTCGCTGCTCGTGGATCTGAACTGGCCGGTGGGAGAGACTAAAGTAAGTGGGGGAGATGCCCATTACAGTGGGGGGGGGGAGATTGTGGATATTACAGTGGGGGGGGGAGATTGTGGATATTACAGTGGGGGGGGGGGGATTGCGGATATTACAGTGAGTGGGGGGAGATTGCGGATATTACAGTGAGTGGGGGGAGATTGCGGATATTACAGTGAGTGGGGGGAGATTGCGGATATTACAGTGAGTGGGGGGAGATTGTGGATATTACAGTGAGTGGGGGGAGATTGTGAATATTACAGTGAGTGGGGGAGATTGTGGATATTACAGTGAGTGGGGGAGATTGTGGATATTACAGTGAGTGGGGGAGATTGTGGATATTACAGTGAGTGGGGGAGATTGTGGATATTACAGTGAGTGGGGGAGATTGTGGATATTACAGTGAGTGGGGGAGATTGTGGATATTACAGTGAGTGGGGGAGATTGTGGATAGTACAGTAAGTGGGGGAGATTGTGGATATTACAGTGAGTGGGGGAGATTGTGGATATTACAGTAAGTGGGGGAGATTGTGGATATTACAGTGAGTGGGGGAGATTGTGGATATTACAGTAAGTGGGGGAGATTGTGGATATTACAGTGAGTGGGGGAGATTGTGGATATTACAGTGGCCAATTTTTTTTTTTAAAACCCAATAATTCATTTTCCAAGGCCTCTGCTCTAAAATATATATATATATATATATATATATATATATAATGTTTGGGGGTTCTAAGACATTTTCAAGCAAAAAACAAAAAGTGTCAGAAATGGCCTGGAGCTGAAGAGGATATTGTGTACTTGCCTCTATCCAAAGCACTGATTTTGATTTCTCTCTGCTGCCTCATTCCTCTGTCATCTGCATGAGTCACTTCTGTCAGCTTTTCCTAACACCAAGAGATAAAAAGGTGATGGAGAGGAAAGCTCCAGCAGGCAGCCTGTGATTGACAGCCACAACTGTGCATGTTCTCTGTGTACTGTGAGGAGAGGAGTCTCTTTCCTCCAAATCAGCTCTCAGAGCTACCCTCACTAGGATCTGCATTGATGAGACTACAGATTTCTTCCCACTGCTGCTAGAGTGGAGAAAAAAATCCTTTGATCTGTGTGTTTTTAGAATAATCTACTGAAGAGATGGATGCAGATAAACAGGTACAACTTATGTTGGAATATTTGTTTCTCGGCGTATCACCTGCTGCTAGTCACTTCAATGGGTATGATTAAGTCCGGGTACACACTGCTCAGACATGAAAGTCAGACGACTTTTGATCTGACTTTGCCCTACGACTTCATGTTCGACTTCCATGCGACTGGATCTGACCATACCAGGCCCTTTGAGTCTGGTATGAATCTCTAGGAAGGAATCCCACACCAAAATAAAAAAATAAAATAAAACGGGCTGTGTGCGCACATAAGAGTCTGGTATGGATTTTGGAGGGGGGGGAACCACACGCCGTTTCTTTTTTTTTTCCCCTTCTTTTTTTCCCCGTGGGGCCTCCCCCTAAAATCCAGACTGAAGAGTCTAGTAAAGTCTTGGGGGGGACCCTGCGGCCAAAAAAAAGAAAAAAAAAAAAAGAAGTAGAAGAAGAGGTATGCCCCCACATCCATACCAGACCCTTATCCGAGCACACAGCCCGGCAGGTCAGGAAGCGCATACAAGTGACCGAGGACTGAAATTTGAATAGGCACAACTACAAACAACGATTCTATATGTTGAACTTAGTCAGGCATAATCCGGTGTAGAGAAAACACAAAAAGCTCAGGTGCAAATGGTGGCTTAAAAGCAGTTGTATACCCACTGCTGCTTTTTTTTTTTTTTTTTACTTCCCTGAAAGGCAAAAGGCATAATGCACCGCATACTAGCTCATTATGACATACTTACCTTAGAACGAGGCGTCGGTAACTTACCTGGTCCACGCCAAGGGAGATATCATCTTGCCTCGGCGTGTCTTCCGGGTATCGCTGCGCCATCGCTGTGAGTGGCGATGTCGTCATTCCCGCGCCGGAAAGGTCCGGCGGCTGCCGGCTTTAGCCGAGAATCCCTGCTGCGCATGCGCCGCTGCAGTCAGCGGCTCATTGCGAGGGGAATATCTCCTAAACCGTACAGGTTTAGGAGATATTCTTTTTACCTACAGGTAAGCCTCATTATAGGCTTACCTGCAGTGATGCAAGTAACCGAGTTAGAATAAACGGAGTTACGCAACGCAGTTACTTTAGAGGGTAACGAGTAATCTAACTGATTACTCTTCCCCTCATGGTAACGCAGTTACCATTACTTGGGTGGCGTTACCCCAATTAGATCTACCGCCACTAGATGGCAGTAGTGTAATTCCTCCTCTCCTCTATGCCCGGGTCTCTCTCATGTCACGACACTGACGGCAGTCACGCTGCTCCCCGCGGGCCACTCCTCTCTTCTCGTCCATCCCCATTTGCTTGTGACATCATCTAGGATGGATGAGAAGACAGGAGGGGCCGCCGGGGAGTAGCGTGACTGCCGTCACATGAGAGAGAACTTATTACACACGCTTCCTGTGCTACTCTGCATGGCTGGTCAACAATGTGCTATGTGCCCCGCCCTGATGGGCCCTGGGCCCCATGCCCTGATGGGCCTCATGCCCTGATGGGCCCCATGCCCTGATGGGCCCCATGCCCTGATGGGCCATGTGCCCCGGGCCCTGATGGTGACATCATCTAGGATGGATGAGAAGACAGGAGGGGCCGCCGGGGAGTAGCGTGACTGCCGTCACATGAGAGAGAACTTATTACACACGCTTCCTGTGCTACTCTGCATGGCTGGTCAACAATGTGCTATGGGCCCCGGGCCCTGATGGGCCATGTGCCCCGGGCCCTGATGGGCCATGTGCCCCGGGCCCTGATGGGCCATGTGCCCCGGGCCCTGATGGGCCATGTGCCCCGGGCCCTGATGGGCCATGTGCCCCATGCCCTGATGTGCCATGTGCCCTGATGTGCCATGTGCCCCATGCCCTGATGTGCCATGTGCCCCATGCCCTGATGTGCCATGTGCCCCATGCCCTGATGTGCCATGTGCCCCATGCCCTGATGTGCCATGTGCCCTGATGTGCTATGTGCCCTCAAAATAAAAGTCAGTTACTTTGCCGAGTAACTAATTACTTTTTCAATGTAGTAACTGAGTTACTAACGTAATTACTTTTTGGGAGAAGTAATTTGTAACTGTAACTAATTACTTTTTTAAAGCAAGATGACCAACACTGCTTACCTGTAGGTAAAAGTTAAAAAACAGGGTATACAACAGCTTTAAAGAACTCTCCCAGTAGTCCAGAATCCCAGGATGCTCCAATAAGTAAATACAAACTTGAGGATGTAAAGGGTTAGCCCAATCCATCCTGCAACTTCCTACTGAACACTGAGCCTAGCATAATTCTACATGAAGGAAGCATAATTCTATTTGCTGGAAGCAGCTGGAACTTTGACCAGGCCTTCTCAAGCCAGTATTTGCATTCTAGAGCACCCAGGGTTAGGCTGCATTCACACCTGAGCGTTTTGTAGCCTGAAGCTACAAAACGCTAGAGGGGAAAAAAATCCATTATTCTTTATGGAGATGGTTCACATCTCCACTCCAAAACGCCTGAAGCCGAACGCCTGAAGCTCAAACAAGTCCCAGACCCTTTTTTGTCGCACGAATCAGGCAGATTTGGGCGTTTTAGGAGTAACAGGGTTCATACACATTTTTACCAATCAAATTCCATGACTTTTCCATGACTTCACGTAAATATGCATGCCCTTATGTTTCATGAAATGTCTATGTATACATGTTAAATAAGAAGAAAATCCATGTCACACCCAGCATATTTTTACTAATATAAATTAGGGCTGTTACTGATTAAAATTTTTGTGTTCGATTAATCTTTTTTTTTTAATCGATTAAACGACTAATTTTGATTAATTAATTATAACGCACGCACAGATCAAACTACTTTTAGCTGATTTCCTTGCATTGCAACTCTGCATTAGTCAGTGGTAAATGTGGTATAAACACTATATACAATCACCCGACACTAGTTAGTTTCCACAATCCATGACTTCACAGTTCACACAAATAAATTCAAACTGTAGCACTGACGTAAGTACAGTACAGTACAGTACAGACACCCCCAGTAGTACAGACCCCCCAGTACAGACCTCCCAGTACAGACCTCCCAGTACAGACACCCCCCCCCTCTCTTACAGACCTCAGAACAGCAATACACGGCGCGGTGTGTGTCCCTCGAGTTCCTACTGACGTCAGCGTGCCGCTAAGCCGCCAATAGGCTGCCGCCGGGTGTACCAAGATGGCCGCGGCTCCGGAGCTAGGCCGAAGCCTTTCTTAATGGCCGAGGCTCCGGAGCGCTCCGCGGATCGTGCAATGTGCCGATCCGAACAGGATGACCTGTTCGGATCGCTTACGATCCGTTGCACGACTAGTAGTGACTACAATATTCCATGACTTTTCCCAAAAACTTAGTGGGGTTCAGTCATTTTCAAAAACTTTTCCAGGCCTGGAAAGTGCCATGTCAAAATCCCATGACTTTTCCAGGAATTTAATGACCGTACGAACCCTGGAGTAAAGAGTCTAATGGAAACGCTTGATTCAAGCGTCCAGCGCGACAACGAGCGTTTCTACGGGCGCAAATTTGCGCGACAAAACGCCGGTAAAAACGTTCGAAACGCTACGCTCCGGTGTGAATGCAGCCTTAGTGTAGGGTAGTTTGCTGCAGTATGAACATAGCAGTATAAATTGCCTTCAGAATCTGTATCTTTTATGATTTACATTTTAAAAGGTTCAACAGGAGAATAAAAAATGAGTAAGCACAAGGCAGGTATTAAACGCTTTAAGAGTTACAATTTCCAGACTTAAACCCCAAACAGCAAAGCTGTTTTATTCATTTGTTGTAATACCTAAAAAAAAAAAAAAAAAGTATGCCAACATTTCTGGCACCACAGTATACCCATTACATCCTTAGCAGTTAGCCAAGCAGCACCATGCCCAACATCAATGGCTGGCAGTGAGCTTTGAAATGCCATTCACTGTCTATATTGTGAGCAGTGACTATCTACTGGAGAGTATTTCTACTTTTATCAATGCCAGAACAGTGGCTGTCAAAGAGCACTGATCTGAAATGTGTACAACTGGATTACATACATTTCAGTATTTCCCTCCAGAAATCCCAGACTCACTACTTAAATTAAAAAATACAAACTGACTTTATATTTCAAACTAAGCCCCAGAACACCAATTAAGCACAATAGCTTGACCTCTCCAAGCAGCTAAAGGGAAATAATAAAAACAGTCTAACATAATATGGTTTAATGTTAAATCATTATCCAGATGGAGAGGGGAATTCCCTGATTCAGTTGAAACCTGCAGAAATAACCTGTATTCAATTTGGTTTTGGACAAACTTCCGAAACCATTCGATTGAGTGTCCCAGTGAGGTTAACCACTAGAGCTGGAAATGATATTCAGCGTGGCGTGGTATAAAAAACGATTATAACATCACAATACAACGGTATATACGCAAGTTTGGTTAAAAACACCAGCCAGATAACAATACAACATTATGTGGTCATTTTTACTATGCTAAAAGAAAGCATAATGTATTCCTGCTTTAGTTATATCTACTGCAAATTTGTTTGTGGCATCTATGGCTATGACCCTTTGATAATTTGTAGTCAATCACTTTTACTACCTCCAACGTACTTTTCTCTATTGCTGTTGCCTTAGGCATTGCTGTTTTGTATTCTGTACTGTATAGCTTCCAAACTAAAAAAAAAAAAAAAAAAAAAAAAACAACAACAAAACCACACTAAAATAATTTTTTTTTAAAATAAAATAAAAAAATAAAAAAGCCGAAAATGTATGGTTTTTAAAAAAAATATATACTTTTATAAATAATTGTATTATATTCGACTTTTTAATTAATATCATAAATTCAAATGAATATTAATTTATGGTCAGCCATTATTGGCACCTTTTGAAGCAGTGTTAAAAATCCTGCTTGCTGCCTTTTTTGTGCATTTTTGGCAATCCACATGTAGCGGGTATATACTTTTGTGAGTGTTTAATTCGGGTGAAGACATCAGTGATGTCTTGTTCCCTGCGGCCCAGCAGGTGACGCTGTCACTTTGGGCCGGGGCTGAACCATCACTGCAGTGCCGTACCCTTTGTGACCTCTCGCAGCAGTTGTACGGCGGGGCGGGGAACCCGCCGTGCTTGCTGGGGGAGGGTATAAAGGGGGCGGACGTCTTCGCTACGAGGTCCGAGCCCCAGGCACCTTCCGCCTGGGGGCTGCTGTCTGCGGTCGGTGTCCAGGTGGCCTAGGCCTGGACACGAGGAGTTCAGGAGTCACCCCAGACACCCTCAGTCTGGGGTGAGGTGCATTATTCAGGCTTGGGGCCCAGCTTCTTCCACTGGGTCCCGCCCGGGAGGAATCGTCCCAAGGTGCCCACAGTATCGGGTACCTGAATCCAGGCATAACGGACCGTGCAGGTGACCTTCCCGTAGATCTGGTGCAGCATATTGCCAGTGCCGGGACAGGGCCTCCGGAGACCGTCGGGATGGATGTCCTTTCCAAACGGGCTGTATTCACACGGAAGGGGGTCCATGTTCTAAGGTCAGTGGCAGAGACCGTTACATTAAGGCCTGTGGCAGGGGCCCCAACAGTTCACTCGGTAGATGGCAGCTACCAACTTCACGGTCGGTGGCAGAGACCGTGCGCCAAGCCTATTCGCACGCAAAAGGAATAGGAGAGTTCATTTGTGCCTGGGCCTACTCGTATCCACACCCCTGTCTGTCTGTTACAAGAGTTCAACTGATTATGTTCATCCTGGAAAACGGAGAAATAAAAGAGTGTTGGACTTTTAATGGTGTGGGGCTCTTTTACTGGTAGACATCTCCACGGAACAAGCAGAGGCTCCGTATGCCATGAACAGACCCGAAGGTAAATCAAGTGGCTTTGCTCAACCCTCATTACACATACGAGGTGAGAGCTTGGCGTAGTGTTCATGCACTCTCTCTCCCAGGTACCCCTAGACAACAGCCGCAATAACCGATAAAAAGAGAGAGAGAGAGAGAGAGAGTAAGGCCGCTACACACTAAAAATCGCACCTCCCCATTTTAAACACAGCAAGAGCGCATGAAAAATGCACCCATGTTGGGTTTTCATGCATTTTTTGAGTCACATAACCTATGAAAAACATTACTATAAGCAGGGTAAAATCGCAGGCATTTTCGGCAGACATTATCAGCAATTGTTTTCTTTCGGTACAGCGCCAAAAACCCTATTTTGGGCTAATAATTTTCAGCAGCCGTGTTGTATTGAGGAGATAATCACTGACACTTTTCTGGCACCATGACCCTTAAAAATGGCCCGAGCCAGATAAAAAAATCCCGGCTGCCTGTTTCGGTCTTGGTGTGCCCCAGATTCATGTACCAGTCTGCAACAGGCACCAAAATTTGTAGTGTGGAATCACATCGAATTTGTAATGGGACTTAAACACTTTTTTCGAATTCCCCTGTGTGTTGCAACTGTATCGAATCAGGAATGCCCAAGGTTTGTATATTAAACTCTATTAGAATCATCTACCAACAGGCTTTAACACCAGTATAACATTCCACATGAGAGGTATGAACCGCCTGTCTTTTTTTTTTCAGGCGGATCGGATCGGACCCTCCATTTTCCTTCTTGGGCTTTCAGATGTAAATTGTTTCCACTTGGCTACCTCCAATCCGATATGGCAAAAAAAAGAAAACAGAAGGGGATCCGTTTCCCTCCTTCTGTCTGGATCGGATTGGAGGGGAGTCGGGTGTAAACAGACAGCCGGTCCATTTACATCCAACTGCCCATAGAGCAGAGTGGGCTGTGTCCATGTCTGCTCTGCATAGGCGAAGTGGACACGAACCTGTCATCTGCCCACTCAGCAGAGGATCTGTGAAAAAACACATCCAGCCCGTATGAAAGGGACGGCCTAAGGCCGCCATAGATAACTTGAAAACCGAATGGTCTGTCGATCGAAAAACTAAAATGGCGAATACGATCGAGTCATCAGATTAATTTTTCCAAACAAATTCCAGCATATTGGATCAGGCACATTTCAATTGATGTGAAAAATTAACGACCAAGAATTTTCATTTGGTTTTCAACTTGTTGACAGCCAGCCATTGACGATTCGAATCACAGCCGGTTCCTGCTGAACCAGCCGAGATTTGAACCATGTATGGGCAGGCTAATTGTACCCAAGTTCATCAATCTATAAACTTGGGAAAAACCAGCCTCTGGATTTTACATGTAATTATCGCTAGCAGCTGTTATAGCTACTAGCAGTAACCACTGTGTTCCCCCAGTAGAACACAATGGCTCAAAAAGGGAGGAATTCCCATCAACACGGTCCGTGTTGCAGGAAAGAAAATTTCCATCTATGACCGCCCTTAAGCCTGGTAAACCCAAATTATAATTTTTTCCGTTCAACGCGTCGAAAAAACCTGACAGCTCCGGTTGGATCCACTGTACTAATGATCCTACGTTGGTACAGCGATCTCCCCTGCTGAGCTGTTGTGTACTGACAGGGGGCGGGCTCCCTGCCAGAACACTTTGGTCAGCGCCCTCTCCCATTGGCTGAGAGCACTGATTGGGAGCCAGTCAGCTGCAGGTTTTCCAGGCTGCAATACATACAGGCTGAATGTCAGCTAGTTTTTATTGAACCGGCCGATGTCTCCCGACATTTGGCCTGTGTGTACGGGGCTTAAAAGGGAACACTGCAAGAAGTAATTTGGTGCAGCATTTTTCTCTAGTGAATAACATACAGGAAGCAGTGTGGTTCTTTTACAAGAGTAAGATATACTCAGATGATGTCATGTAATGGGATCACAAAGATTATTTGTAAAACACAACTGGAAGCATTCAATACCATATTTATTTTTGTTAACTTCTTCCTGACCTCCATCTTGGCACGTTTCAGTTGTACAATCACACAAATGCAATCACTTATGATCAGACAAAGTCTCTGGAGTTGATTAGGCCTTCAACACATGACTCTGCAATGCTGCAATTTAGTCATGTTGCAGAAAGTATTCTCGATTAATAGCCTCTGGAGACCGGAATTAAAGAGATTGGAGATAGAGAACGCTCGGAGGAATCTAGCAAAAAATCACCCAACCTTCTACATTTTCAAAAAAGCATTTTCAGGGGGACATGTCAACTAAGCATCCAATATTATGGGTGACCATATTATCATGAACACATGAATCAAGATGGTCACCGGTAAACATCTAAATACACGTAAACCTCCCATAAGCCGAAGCAAACGGGAGTGGGAATTATGGGTAAAGAGAGCACATCTGCTGCAATGTTACATTATTAAGGTAATCACCTTTGCGGATAGAGAATTGGGTTCAGGTATAACCAGTCAGATCTCCCTGCAGACTCATTTATTTTACTTCAGCATGCCGCTGTTAGTTTTCACTGCGTTACTATATTGTACTAATTGTCCATGCACAAAACATTTTCTTTAATAATTGCATCAACTCCCTTGAATTTCTGTTGAAATAACATAAATCACAAGAGGCAAGGGCCAATTGTGTCGTTATTTTGCACAACTTGGTATCTTAAAGGAAACAGAAGCCATTGTGGGCCTTAGTAAAAATAAAAGTCTGGAGTGGTGGTAAACCTTTGCACAAACAATGTCATAGACTGAAGGGCGCGTTAGGCAGCCAAGGAGACCGTTTTCCCTTTAGAATAACCAATTCAGCAGTAAATCGCTTTTAAAAAAAATAATTAAGAGTATTGAAAGTACATGAAACAATTGAAAGGGTTAATTAATCAATTTGCAAAACAAATCCCTGAAACTGGCATTCCAGGGTTCCCAAAGCGCAGGGCGTTTTATCTGCTCGGATTAAGAATGCCTGGTAGAAGAAAATGCTATTGTCTCTGCATTGTGAGGCACAAGTTATCAGCACACTCCAGTTTTGACACCTGGCCACTAGAGGCTGACAGCGATTGCTCCTTTCCACCTCCCTACTGAAGACACAGCAGGTGGAAAGTAGACATTGCAAACAAACACTCTACTCTTCGCCAGTTACATGTATACCTCCAACTTAACCCATTCATTTCACTTCTAGTCCTGCATTTTCCTCATTTCCTTAGACTGATTCTCTGCTGTGCACATCTCCACAATTAAAACAAATACTGCTGCATTTTCTCAGCATGAAATTCACTAGGAAACCCTCTGCTCTTGTCAGGCATACAGCATTATTTAGGGAAGACCGTCTCATCGGTCAGGACAGCAGACTAAAAATCACTAACAGAAAAAGCTACAATGTGACATTGCCCAAAACGGTTATGTATTCTGCAAGCCTGGAGCTGGAGTAGTAGAACTGAACTAGAATTCGTTTTTTAGTGGTACAATCAAATATCACATGTCCATTTTTTTCCTATTCATTAATAAAGCTATATTTAAATGTGTGACATTTCACAATTTTAAATTTAAAGAAGAAACAAGTTATACCGTATATACTCGAGTATAAGCAGAGTTTTTCAGTACATTTTTTTGTGCTGAAAATGCCCCCAATGGCTTATACTCGAGTCACCTTTTTGCGCCTAATCTCCCGAACTTTGGGGACCCGGTACCGGCCGTCCATAGGTCCCCTGGCCCCCAAACTTGTCACTAGCCACACTCTTCCTCTACAAGTGTGCAAAGTTTTTTGTCCGGGGGACCTACGGCCGGGGAGCACCGATTTTTCAAACTCGGGCACCCCTTCCATAGACTCCCATGCTAAACAGTAATTTCTCTGGTGACTTTGGGGACCCGGTACCGGCCGGTCATACTTGTCACACATGTAGCCACACTCTTCCTCTACAAGTCTGCAATGTTTTTTGTCTGGGGGACCTACGGCCGGGGAGCACAGATTTTTCAAACCCGGGAACCCCTTTCATAGACTACCATGTTAAATGTCAGTCTAGTTATAGGCACAGTGAGCCATGCACATGGACACAGTGAGGCAAAGTGAGGCAAAGTGAGGCAAAGTGAGGCAAAGTGAGGCATGCAGATGGACACTTTAGGCTTATACTCGAGTCAATAAGTTTTCCCATTTTTTGTGGTAAAATTAGGTGCCTCGGCTTATATTCGGGTCGGCTTATACTCTAGTGTATACGGTACTTATCTGCTCTGTGCAGTGGTTTTGTACAAAGCAGCTCTGATCCTCCTCTTCTCGGGTCCCCCACAGCCGGGGGCACCCAAGCAGGCTCGGTCCTGAACCGCTGCTCTGCGTGTCCACACACAGAGCTGTGGCTCGACCCGCTCACTTCTCTCTCCTCATTGGCTCACTGGATGTGATTGACTGCAGCAGCCAATGAGGGATGGTCCCCGGTGAGCGGAGGCTCTCGTGCCCATCGCTGGATCGCGATGGGGCACAGGCAAGTACTAGGGGGGCTGCAGCTCAGGTTTTTTTTTACCTGCATGCATTGAATACATAAGGGTAAAAAAAACTTGAGCCCTTAGAACTACTTTAATCCTATTTGTGTGATTAGTCTGAAATAATTACTTTTCTGTGTATAGCCAAGTCTATGGGCTCTTACACATGGGCACACAGGGCTTTACTTTCAAGGAGTGTATTCCTGCACACAAGAGTCACATGCTGATCAGCAGGGATGAGCTCCGGCGTGTTCGCACAGTCCACGTGCAGATCCTGCCAGGAAGTCAGCACAGCGCTGCGCTAATCACAGACAGGGAGACATGTCCCGATCTCTGCAGCCGCGCATCACAGACATGTCTCCCTGTCTGTGATTAGCGCAGCGCCGTGCTGACTTCCTGGCGGGATCTGCACGTGGACTGTGCAAACACGCCGGAGCTCATCCTTACTGATCAGCCAGAGCCAGAAGCCTATACAAATCAATGACAGGCTGGCAGACACCACAGATATGAGAGGTTTAACAGATTCAGGGACACATGAACAAACCTGGACTCAAAAAGGAGGAAATTTACTAAAACTGGCGCACTCAGAAACTGGTGCAGCTGTGCATGGTAGCCAATCAGCTTCTAACTTTAGCTTTTTCAATTAAGTTTTGGCAATAAAACCTGGAAGCTGATTTGTTTCTATGCAGAGCTGCACCAGATTTTTCACCATGCAGTTTTAGTAAATCAACCCCAAAATGTCTTTGTCCAGGGCCATGCATCCAACCTTGTAAGCATGTAATCGCTGTTACATACATACAGCCACCAAATCTGTCAACCTGTCATGGGAATGTACAGGCTGCTGCTCATTGCCGATCACAAACCTGTGACTCCTAATAAATACCTTTTTTTCTTTGAAAAGATAAAGTACAGTAGTTCACTCGCGTTCTTGGATTCGCTTTACGAATACACAGAATTCAGTGGTGGAAGGGTGATCTCAATTGTAAACCTAGACCTATGCGAGTTTTAGGCAAAGAAAGTGTGTTGGCAGTACAGAAGACCTCCTCTTCTCTAACTTCAGAGGGGAGATTTCTCTATGTCACAGAAGTAACCTGGGCATGGCCAATAGGCCTCCTTGGGATTTCAATGCAACAGAGGAACTGGGGTAGATTTACTAAAACTGGAGCACTCAGAATCTGGTGAAGCTCTGCATGGTAGCCAATCAGCTTACAACTTCAGCTTGTTCAATTAAGCTTTGAAAATAAAATAGAGAAGCCGATTGGTTTCTATGCAGAGCCGCTTCAGATTTTGCACTCTCCTTACTGGAAGTTAATGGATTCCTGGCAGATCAATATATAATGAAATGGTTTCAAAGGAATGTTTAAAGCGGAGTTACACCCAAAAGTGGAAGTTCCACTTTAAGGACTCCTCACCCCTTACATGCCACATTTGGCTTTTTTTTGTGGGAGGGTACCTGTTTTTGACAGGTACCCAGCTCCCACTTCTGCCTGAACAGAGGCGAGGGAGAGATCGTGGAGGCCACATCGCTGGATCGTGGGACAGGTGAGTGTGTGCTTATTAAAAGTCAGCAGCTATACTTTTTGTAGCTGCTGACTTATAATTAACACAAAAATGAGTGGAACACCACTTTAACAAAGCAAAAATGAAGAAAAAAAAAAAAAAAGTTTATTTTTAAGATTTACATATAGTTTAAAGTGCTTCTAAAGCCTTAAGTTTTTTTTACCAGCATTAGGATAAAAAACCTTCTGTGCCAGAAGTCCCCCCGCCATACTTATCGGAGCTCATTCTCCATACATAGCTGTGCACGTTCTCCCCCTCCTCACTGGGCAGACTGAAAGCAACGGGAGGCATTGGCTTCCACTGCTGTCAAATTCTGTGATAAGGGAGCCATGGGCAGGGCTGAGCCACCCATTGTCTGTAGATACAGAGAGGGAAGCTCGGGAGCGAGCCTGCACAAGTTCCCCCATAGCAAGTGGCTTTCTATGGTGGGCATTCACCAAAGAGGAGGAGCCAGGATCACCGACAGCAGACCCCAGAAGGAGGAGGAGGATTGGGGCTGCTCTGTGCAAAACCATTATACAGAGCAGGCAAGATTAACATGTTTATTATTTTTAATAAAAACTTTTTAAGCTTTACAACCCCTTTTAATGCACAAGCCTCTAAATGACCATTGTGGTAAAATTGGGTTCTAGGAGCAGGAATATAATTACACAACTAAGTTTTTGAATTCCTCTGGTGATGTGGTGATCTAAAATCAGGCTTGAGAAATGTCTACACTATCAATTGGGTGTGCACATTTTCAGCTCTCTAATTACCGTAGATTTTTCTCTTCATCATCACTGTGCACATTCACATGCATGCAGTGTCTAATCAATTTACCCACAAATCTCCTTCCTGTAAATTCAGAGAGACATGAACACTAGGAATGTGCAAGGTAGGGCTATGCCTTACAGATGTGGAACTGTAGTGAATAATTCAGAACTGTACTAGGCAGCAAAGTTACTACTGGTGTTTGAATGGGAAAGTATTTATACACACACAGTATATACATTCTCATGCACATAAATACATGGTGTTTATTTTCAAAACCTTAATGCTCCATTTATACCTAGGGATTTTGAAAATGCGAGACCAGAGCACTTTTTGCGATTCGGTACTGCGTCGCTTTAACTGACAATTGCGCGGTCGTGCGTCGTGGGGCTCCCAAACAAAATTGACGTCCTTTTTTTTCCACAAATAGAGCTTCTTTTGGTGGTATTTTATCACCTCTGCGGTTTTTATTTTTTGCACTATAAACATAAATAGAGCGACAATTTAAAAAAATTCAATATTTTTTACTTTTTGCTATAATAAATATCCCCAAAAAATGTATAAAAAACCATTTTTTTTCCCTCAGTTTAGGCCGATACGTATTCTTCTACATATTCTTGGTAAAAAAAAAAAAAAAAATTGCAAGCAGCGTATATTGATTGGTTTGCGCAAAAGTTATAGCGTCTACAAAATAGAATTTTGGGGGGGATAGAACTATTATTATTATTTATTTTTTTACTAGTAATGGCAACGATCTGCGAATTTTTATCATGACATTATGGCGGACACATCAGACACTTTTGACACATTTTTGGGACCATTGTCATTTTTACAGCGATCAGTGCTATAAAAATGCACAGATTACTGTGAAAATGACACTGGCAGTGAAGGAGTTAACCACTAGGTGGCGCTGAAGGGGTTAAGTGTGCCCTAGGGAGAGCTTCTAACTGTAGGGGGATGGGCTGTGTGTGACATGGCAGTGATCACCGCTTCTGATTACAGGAAGCTGTGATCACTATCCTGTCACTAGGAAGACTGGGGAAATGCTTGTTTACAATAGCATTTCCCCGTTCTTCCTCATTGTGAGATGATTGCGGGTATTCCCCGCGGACATCGAGTCCGCAGGACCCGCGGTCGGAGTCACGGAGCTCGCGCGTCCACAATGCCGCTTCTTAACCACTTCCCATCCGGGCCAACTCCGACGCTTCGCTCCTACATGTAAAAATCCAAATTGTTTTGCTAGAAAATTACTCAGAACCCCCAAACACTGTTTTTTTAGCAGACACCCTAGGGAATAAAATGGCGGTCATTGCAACTTTTTATCTCGCACGATATTTGCGCAATAATTTTTAAAACGCATTTTTTTGGGGAAAAAAAACGGTTTCATGAATTAAAAAATAATATTTAAACATTGAAGTTAGTCCAATTTTTTTGCATAATGTGAAAGATGAAGTTACACCGAGTAAATAGATGCCGAACATGTCACCCTTCAAAATTGCACACGCTCGTGGAATGGCGCCAAAGTTCGGTACTTAAAAATCCTCATGGGCGACGCTTTAATTTTTTTTACTGGTTACATGTTTTCAGTTACAGAGGAGATCTAGGGCTAGAACTATTGATCTCACTCCAACGTTCGCTGCAATACCTCACATGTGTGTTCTGAAGACCGTTTTCATATGTGGGCGGGACTTACGTATGCGTTCACTTTTGCGTACAAGCTACCGGGGACAGGGGCACTTTAAAAACAAATTTTTATTTATTTTTTGTTAATTTTACTTTAAACTTTTACTTTGACACTTTAAAAAAAAATATAATTTGATCACTTTTATTCCCATTACAAGGAATGTAAACATCCCTTGTAATAGGTATAAGCATGACAGGTCCTCTTTACAGTGAGATATGGGGTCAATAAGACCCCACATCTCACCTCTAGGCTGGGAAGCCGGAAATAAATAAAAAAAGATCATCGCTTCCTAGCCGAGGCGGCGCCGTTTTTTTGAATGCAGAGGCCGGGCATGACGTCATAACATCGCGCCCGCCTCTGAACGATCACAGAGACTCCGGCGACCATGTGGTCCGCCGGAAATCTCTATGGTAAGAAGCTGGGGCCGGCGAATCCTGTCACCGACTCACCAATCGCACAGGTGAGTCAGTAGAAGCACCGGCGGGAATTCCCTCTCGCCACCTGTAAGAACGATCATTCTTACGGTGCACAGAATCGCCGGCTCTAAAAAACTATATCTGAATGATGCCTGTAGCTTCAGGCATCATTCAGATATCCCGGCTCAAATTCAAGGATGTCCATGGACGTCCATCTTGTAGGAAGTGGTTAAAGGGAACGTGTATATATACGTCCTTTTGCGCAGCCGTGCCATTCCTCCGACGTATATCATCGTGCGGCGGTCGGCAAGCGGTTAATGCCTCCTATGCATTAAGGTGAAAAAAATTCTGACACTGACCGGCCCCCCAGCACCCCCGCTTTACTCACCTGAGCCCTCCGTTCCCTCGGCGGAGATGTGCTCTTCCTCTCTGCTTGGGGTTCTCGGCTCTTGATTGGATAGATTGATAGCAGCGCAGCCATTGGTTCCCGCTGCTGTCAATCAAATCCAATGATACAGGCGCCAGGGGCGGGGCAGAGTCCGGCATTCTGTGTCTATGGACGCAAATGCTGGACTCGGGAGCACGCTCACAAGGTAACCCTCCCGGAAGAGCGCTTCTCCCAGGGGGTTTACCGATGCGAGGAGGAGCCGTGAGCGCTGCTGGGGGACCCCAAAAGACGATGTTCAGGGCCACACTGTGCAAAACGAACTGCACACTGGAAGTATGATGTTTGTTATTTAAAAAAAAAAAAAAACTGAAGGTTTACAAATCACTTTAAAGTGGAACTAAAGTCAAAGATACTTACCTTTCCCTTACCGGTCCAATTTCCAATGCCGGCATCTTCAGTAGTCGGCATGTGAGGACATCACATGAACAGGAGTTTAGTCATGCTGGCACACAGGTCAGTGTATATTCCAAAGAAGACTGCAAGCAGGCAGATTTATTTTACAGCAGAAAAAACATTGCATATTGAGCTTGCCTGATCGCAGTCTTTAAAATTCATACTTCTGCTTCAAGATGTGAAAAATACCAAACCACTGCAAAACAAATTTAAGAAATATAATCTGGAGGAGAGCCTCATCTACAAGAGTGCAGAAGACATGCCCTGTTCTTCTTATTATTATTATTATTAAGGGATGGGGAACTGCATGTACTGGCACTGGCAGACCTAATTTCAGATGTCATTTTCAGGGAAACTTCAGGGGATAAAAAGGACACATTGGGATGGCTACTATGGAATACAGATCCACATTTCCTACTGTTTTATAAAGATCACCAGCTATGTCAATTAGATCAAAAATGATATCCTTTTAAAGAAATTTGACATAAAAAAAAAAGGCAATGGTCATCTAATTATTTAGAAATTTAATGCCTGAATTATAGTATTGGGATCCTTGATTTTGTTTTCCTTTTAAACTTAGTTTATTTTCCGATCTGTAATAAACCACAGTCAGAAATTGTATTTACTTGGCACCTAGAAGTCCTGTTTGACCATCAAATATTTATTTTTATTTCAGCTCCAAACGGGTGTATTCTCACTTATCTGCTGTGTGAAATCCTCTGCAAATGTTGGTCATGTCCCTGGGTTTGCTTTGAAGCCATCACTGACCCTTACATGTTTGCAAAGATTTAAAACAAATCTTGATCTGTACACGTTTATATGCTGCTTCTGGTTTTCTTTTTCCAGCAAGCAACCAAGCCGAGTATCCACTATGAACTGACATAAGCCTTCCAAACCTAAACCCTGTTCAAGGTAAAATTGAACTTTTCAGAAATGTCAAACTCGCAGCTTTTTTCCCCACAGCAATATCATGGATTGTTTATTGCAAGGGCTTCAAAATATATGTTGCCAAATACCTCCTGCGATGATCACATGACAACTCCTTATTAACAACACTGATATCAATGTTGTTGCCAAAATAGAAAAATATTAAACAAGTGCACCATGATAAATGGCAGATATGTACACTTACTAAAGCTCAATCTTCAGGAAGTGCACATAACCTTTCAGAATCAGCATTAGGTGGCTAAGGAGATTCTTCAGGAATTTGCCCACTGCTGTGGAAGGCTAAATCTGTTGCTGATAATGCTGTTAAAAAGGAGAAATCTTAGTTGGTTGCCTGCGATTGACAGCTTAAAGCGGAACTTCACCCAACAGAGGAAGTTACACTCCTCCCCCCCCGCCACATTTGAAACATTGTTTTTTGGGAGGGGTGCAGGGTGAGGGAGCCGGTACCTACATTTGACAAGTACCTGCTCCCGCTTCTGATCAGGTCACCTCCTCCCTCCTTGACTTCTGGGACACATCACTGCAGGGCCATTCACAAATCGCAGCTCGTGCGCGTGAAGCCACACTGGCTGCTCAAAGTTAACGTGCCGGCCCCAAGACCGATGAAGAAACTGGTTGGGGAGGGGACAGGGCTGGGCCCCTGGACAAGCGAGTGTCTGTTCATTAAAAGACAGGAGCTAAAGTTCTTGTAGCTGCTGACTTTTAATTTCTAAAGAAATGACTGAGCTCCCCTTTAAACTGAACTCTGTAAAAACTCACTCAAAATCTCCTGGAACCAGCAGTCAGACACTACGTTAAGCTGGCTAGGGCCAGAGCAATTTTCTTTCCTGCAAGCACAGCGGAGGAACCGTCTCTGCTTGGAGAACACAGTGATTACCAATAATTGCATGTAAAATCCGACAAGTTGGTTGAGTTACAAATTGAGTACATTCAGCCTGCCCATACATGGTTCTAATCTCGGCCGGTTTCAGCAGAAACCAGACGACATTCAACTGTCTATGGCCGGCTTTAGAGCTCATACTGCAGATATACAGCTGGAGGGCTTTGAACTCCAATGTATCTATATATAGTGGAAGAGCACTTCTATTTTTCAGGATGAATTCAAGACACATTGTAAACTTTTCAGGGTACTGCTTGGGCATAAACAGCATGATAAATGTTCCCTATGACATAGCAAATCTTCATTTTTTTTATGGTCTACTTTAAGACATTCATCCAATCAGGGTTGTGCCTTATAAATATTATCTAACCAGTCTTCAATGGTATGTCGAGTATGTCATTTTAAAGTACTCTGGGTCTCACATCAACTCAGATGTCCAACAGGTCATACTTCTGTGCCATATAGTAAGAATATCTGATAGACATTCTAAAAGCCAAGGAAGAATAGAACAGAGAAAGCAGACAATAACTGAAGAACACTGTAAACACTTATTTTACCACACTCTTTGAAAGGACGATTAGAATGTGTTTTCCCCCCATCACAACTGCAGGTGACAAATACAGGTCATGTAAGAAAAGCAAAACTCAAGGTAAAGCGATCTAAAATGCCATTAAAAATACCAGGGAGACTAAAACTGCAGAAACCAAAAAGGCCCACATCTAATTGTCAGAAATCTATAGAAAAAAAGTAGAAATCGGTACACAAACAAATCGGGGGTGTTTGTTACATGAAACTACTTGAAACTGAATTTGCAAATAATTACACTAAAAAGTATGTATCAACATAGAAATACACAGAAGAGCCTCAATAGCAAGAGAAAGATGCCACTTTCTGTTAAATGTTCTGCTCCCCTCCATTCCCCTTACTGATTACACATTCTGTACAAAGGCAAACATGGACTGTGTGCCGGAAGAAGCAATCAGATAGTGCCGCTAGACACTTTTACAAATAATCAAGGCAAGCTAGAAGCTTACAGAAGAACTATTTGCTCCAATATATTAACAAGAATGGAACATTTTTCCACCATCATGAATATCATGGTGTACAAAGAATGATCACTTTTATTTTAAGCCTTTGTAAGAAAATAGCTGCAATGCTTACCTAGGCTGCCCATTATTTTTGTTTTTATTGACTATACATATGAAGTACTAGGGCTGCAAAGAGAATGTGAATGTCTGCGTTAATCCAGACAAAACAGACATTGTGTACAAATAAGCAAGTGTATAGTGCTGCCACTAATTTTCTTTAATATAATCCAAAAAATTACACACACACACACACACACATATATATAATTTCTCTTTTTTGTTTTTGGTTTTTAGATTATTTTTTTTAAGACCGCTCTGCAGTTTGAACTGATTCAGCTAACACAGAAGGGCAGACTACACATGGCAACCAGTTTGCCCCATTTCCAATAGAAAAGGAAAATGCAGCCTTCTAAGGCTCGGTTCACACTGCCCAAATTGGGATCCGACTTGAGACTCCAAGTCACAGGACATGTGAAATCCCAGGTTAATCAGAGAGAATTGTCAATCAGCATGACTGAAGTCGCTCTAACTTTAGAAAAGGTTCCTGTACTACTTCTAACTGACTTGTGCCCATAGACTTTAATGGAAGTCACCTCCAAGTCGGATTCTCATCTATATTGATGTGATTTGGATCCTACATAACAGGAATATTACCAAGGCAGTGCAAGGCATCTTCCTGTATGCGGTGATCTCGCATAAAGACGTACTCAAGTCGTATCAAGTCACCAGCAAATCACAAAGTCATATCGTAGGTCACAGTAGTGTAAACTGAGACTTCTAAGCTTTGCAACATTTTGTACAATAATAAGTACACCTTTCCTGTGCATGGCCAATCAAAATGTTAGCCGTAGCAGACTACATGTTACACAAAACAGAATGCCTCAATACCTTTAGCAGAAGTTAAATTGTGGAAGTATGTCCTTGAACCAGTGTCTTTTTAGCAGAAAATGAAGAAACCAGTGTACAAAAGTAATAATAAAAAAAAAAAAAACCATTGAGTCACCCCTCCTGCCAAGTCAAACATGTGGGCATTTTTTTTTTATTTCTTGCACATATTTTACTTCTGGTTTCTTCTGGAAAATGCAATGCCCTGGTGCAAAATATTTATATTTTGATATATATATTATTTATATTTTGATATATATATATATTTATATTTTGATATATATATATATATATATATATATATATTTATATTTTGATATATATATATATATTTTTTATTATTATTATTATTATTATTATATAAATATATTATTATTATTATTAATATATATATATATATATATATATATATATATATATATATATATATAAATAAATAAATAAATCACACACTGCTAACTTACTGAACTGGACCACTGCATGATCATCTGCCTATGCTTCTCATATGAAGTGTTAGAACAAGACAAGGGTCCTCTAAATGGTGAATGGCATTTAGGTCTAATTTTTTCCAAACAAAGCTGTATGGAAACTGCATCCCATTAGTCCTCAAACAGAGAAATAACGGTTTCTTTAAAATGTGCAAAAGTACAAAATTGGAAAATTAGACAATTGCTGGACGTGACTACCACATTCCACGTAGCTGGTTGTGTAAAGGACTAAAAACAAAAAATATGACAAAAAACATTGCAGTCTGCAATAGCCATTTTATTTCTTCAGTTTAGATATACTATGAATTATGTATGACCTTTTAAAAACTGTCCACTGATCTAGAGTGTGCCACGCATAATGTTCATCTTCTGTAAAAATTTTACAAATTTTCAGTGCCAAGGGTATACATAAATTAACAACACATGCCTTTGATAGCTCATAAATTTAATAACACAAAAGTAAACTAATGGGAAGATTGCATCAAATGGTTTAGCTACTCTTATGTACAATAACTACAAATTTCAAAGTGTGTGTGGCTTAGCTATTAACTCTTCAAGTCTAAAGTAGTAACCTCCCATGCATTTACAGTACTACTGATATTTTCCACAAGGATTTACATCGGACACAAATATACACCATAACATAAAACGATGCATAATTCACATAGACCAGCCTTTGCTATGCCTTTACACACAATACAAACCGTTACTGGCTCTGTACCTGTTATACTGATCCTTGTTTTAGTCCTTAGTGCTTTAAAATGATGAAAAATCACCCTCTGGAACAGGTTACATGTTACATCCATATTTAGGCAGTCATAATTGTCTCTGCTTTGAATATGTCATTGATTTGAAAATCTGCCACGTCAAAGGCATTTGTTTTACATAAACATACCTTCATATTGACATGCTTGATAAACGCCCCAGAGAGCTTTGATTTGATTGATTCTTGCTGGTTCTATGGAACCTTCTTTGTATATTAAGGCCTCATAACACACGGGCACATTCGCCTCTACAGCATAAAAAAAAAAGGTGCATTACAGTGCCAGGTGGCACAGGTGGTGCCTACAGCCTACAGCCCACTGCCAGCAACTTGTCAAAATCAATGAGAGTCTGAAATACACTTTGGCTGTACACACAGAGTGACACTCATGTACAGGACCATATGAGTACAAGGATGCATGCCCCCAAGCACAGAAAGTCTGCAATTGGGGCACACGTTGCTGTAAGTGCACTACTCAGATGTGCGTACAGCTGAAGCATATAATCAATTTTGACAGGCTGCTGGCTGTATGCGCCACTTGTGTCTCCAGTGCACTGAAATATACCCAGTTTTTAGGTTTTACAGGCAAAAGCAGTTGTGTGTGTTGGGTCTAAGGCTTACAACTCATTGATCGTTATTTCAGTTGCCAAACTTCAGATGTATTTTCCTGCCAATTATTAAGTAATAATACGCATTTATAATGTAGCGAAATGTGCTGAGCAGTGAGCAATAACCAACTCTCTAGATACTAAAAAAGCACCTACTATCCACCGCTATATCACCTTAAATAGGGGGAGGTTCAAGCAAACGCAAGTGGTTGTATGCAGTTGATTTCGCTGCAGTGGACATCCTATTTACGATTGGAAAATTGGCCATTTATTAACTGCCTGCTTATGTATTGTCCCATTTATCCATACTCCAAACATGTGAATTGTACAGACATTAAGCCACGTGCTCATTGCCAACCCATACAACCTAGATGTGTCCAGCATTAAAGAAAAAGTAGACTTTGCTATAGCAATGATACATTTCTGTATAGAATTACTGTTTACAATAAGATACAAAGACCATCTGATAAAAATCATATGATCATCAAGAACTGTGTATTATGTCCGTACAATGCCGTTTTGTAAAAGGTGGATAATCCTATTGGTATCTCTGAGCCTATTAAAGTCGAGGGGCTCTAAATTGCTTTCAGAACAATTTAAATGGGTTCGGGGACAGATTTCCTACTATTTTTTTTTGTCCATCACGAGTTAAATTCAAGAAACATTGGTGGCTAAGAAAGCAGAGTATATTTTTTCTCTGGTCTTGCATGGCTTTCCTCTGGGTGCTGCAATTGCCTCTCAAAAATCATACCGGCAGATTTAAATAGCTCTACATATACACAGTCTTATCATTGGACGCTGGGGAAATATAACTGCTGGATGCAGACACTCGTATCCATGGCTGCTCACATGTAATCAATACCTTGCAAGGTACTTTTCTCAAATGCAAATGTCCAAACTTTATTGCATGTATGAAACTGTCAAGTATTCCCAGTGTCAGCCACCTTTAATTCGCTTCCACCTAAATTAGCCCTAGTTTGTATTTAGAAGACTAAGGCAGGGGCATGTTCTTTGTAGCAGACTGTAGACAAATGTCAGCACTACACAATACAAATTCCAGATCGTCTCTTTGTCTATACACATACACACATAAAAATAACTAAACATTATTCCAATGACATACAATGTAGACTTGAATAAATGGCTGCACTTAACACACAAAGAATGAAGCTGCACTGAATGCAAAGACCTTTTAAACAAAGCTCTACGTATGAAACTCTGTTTCCATTATCTAACAGGGTTTCACAGATTGCACCTTCAATTATATTTCTATTAAGCTGGTCTGTCACATCCTCTTATCCTGCAAAAAGTGATTTCCCAAGAATGACAGGGGAAACACCTCTTGTGATGTGGTTCAATGATAAACAGGGGAAAGGAAGACTGATAAGGCCTCACACATTTCTAAGCCACCCTCAAGGTGTGAGCCTTTGCAATAGTTGGGACCTGATGCACCAACACAACATGATCTTCTCTCTGTAATCAAAACAAAGACGAGACATCAAAAGTGTTTAGGTGTGCACGTTACAGGCAGAAAACACACACCTAATTTATTTTAGGATAAGCACATCAAAGGTGTTGAAATCATTTTAGTTCCAGGTTCCTTCAGCTTCTCACAATGATTTGTGGCCAAGTACAGTAGCAGGGATTAAAAACAAATGAGCTGAAATATTTGTGGCTATAGTTCGCTAACTCCTTTTATGAGCACTGCTCCTCTCTTGTACTTCATTTACCTTAAAGAAACAGTAACAATGCAAACTAAAATCACATCATCATTAACCATACAAACGCTGAACTAAATTGGAGGAAAAGAGACAGTAAGCAGTAATTTCTTTAACTATCTGTACCCTAAGCATCTTTCTGTACTAGTAAATGCAACATATAGTTAAGCCTTTCATGAAAGAGCACAGCTGTCCAGCTCCTCTTCTATCCCCCTGTGAATTAAAATGTTTTGAGCTCTCCATCTGAGATATACTGTAAGTGACCAAGGACATTTAGGAGTCAGTTGCATGTGATGGAATATTCTTCAATATCCATAGCTGATCCAAGCGCTAGATCTGCAAAATGTAAGGTCTACACATGACATTTTACTGCACTGCATATTGCAAACACCTTCAAAGCGTTTACATTGTGTCATTAAATGTAGAGTGGTAGCCTGAGTGCCAACTTCTGATGCCCGTATCATCTGACTTCATTTACAGCCTACAACACAATAAAAGGAATACAAAAGTATGACCAATAAAATACACTCCTCTTAAAATGAACAATGGAGGTCCACGACCAGAAATCTTCCGGAAGCATGGCTTCTAAATATTACCCCCTAGTCAACTGTTTTACTGGATCAAGAGTTTAAAGTGCTCCTAAAAAAAAAATTTTTTTACCTTAAACTCAAAACCCAAATTTTAATGTATTGTAGTTTACCAATCAGATGTAGTGGCTGCATCAGTTTTCTTTTCTTTGGCTTTTTCCCCTTTGTTTTCACCCGGTGATCTGGCCAGTAATACATATCCTGTATTGGTGAGGCACAAATCTGGAGGAATGAGCACTGGGGGCAAATTTTGGACAGAAGCATTGTCATTGTTGGGGGGGGGGGGTAGTGTTAAATGTATTAATGGATTTAAATACACTAATAATTTGAAGCCAAACTCCAGCTCACACTTTATAATCAGTTACAGCAAACATTTTTTTTTTCATATTGGGATAAAGGTTTTGCGTGACTAAATAAAAGCAAATCATTTTAGGCACCCCTGCCAGAGTTAAGTGATTTGTTTCATCCATGTAAACTGATGCAGAATGCTGGAGAGCTCATGCTTTTGAAAAACAACATATTTGCTGGCTAGATCACCAGATGAAAAAAGAAGAAAGTCAAAAAAAGGAAACTAATGCAGCCATCACATCTAATTAATGGTAAGCAGCAATATAATAAATGTTTGCTTTTGGACTTAATACCTCTTTAATGCATTCTCTGGAAGGAAAAAAAAGTTTTTATATCTGTGTTCCCCCCCCCCCCTTTAAAAACGCACCCGAGTCTTGATCCAGCACTATCCCCGACTGTAGCAGCTCTTCTCCCCTCTTCTCAGAGGAGACTAGGAAGCAGTGGAAGCCATTGGCTCCTGCTGTCAGTCAAAACCTGTGGATTAGGGAGTGCTGTGTGTGCCTTAAGACACAAAAAGCCCGGCCCAGGAGTGAATCCGCACAAGGGGCCCTATAGCAAGCGGCTTGCTATGAGGGCATTAAATTAAAAAAGGAGAAAAAAAAAAACACTAGTTTTACAACCACTTTAAAGAGATGCAGCTCTGTCAATTTGGCAACCTGACTCAACAATATTCATGTACCCAGTAGCCAATTACACTTCTAAACCAGTAGACAAGAACAAACAAAAATGTCTATGTTCAGACTTATTGTAGCACATCAGGCTCAATGATGCCTGAAATTCTGCTAACAACTCTATGGTTCATGAGGGCAGATACTAGAATAGGTATCATAATTTACATCACTGTCACTGACTTGAGATTTTTCAAAAGGATGCTATAATCCACCTATATTCAGAAAAATCTCTCCACCATGAGATGCAATAGAAACCTATTGCCATCTGTAATATTCAACATTCAGGCTGGGCTATTGCACCGCAACACCTTGCCAATTGTGCTGACTGGCCCCATGTGAACTAAACCGTTCAGTTTAGAAAATTCTAGAAAATTGGGTGCATAATAAATTGCCCATATGAAAAAGTACAAAATACCATACATAGGATTATCAAAGCTAAAAATAGTCTCCAGTACTGACCAAAGTTTAATGAAATTCATACCAACATGACAAAAATGAAAAGACCTTATGAATGCTCAGATAGGCTTTTCAATTCAGAAATCATAATGAAACATTTTTTTTTTTAAATACTAGCACTGCAAAATACAGTTGAAATGTAGCCAGATATTTTTCAGATTATGTCAAAATCCAGTAAACAAATGCCAATTTAAAATCGTTTATAACACTTCTGGAAATCAACTAGTTAAATAAGGAAATAAAGTCCATCACGTGCATAAGAAACATATACATATCAGCTTACACCAAAGAAACAGAAAATATGAAATACTGAAATATGTTCCACTAAACTTAATTTTGCAGCTTTGGGTGAAATTTTGTTTTGTCCTTTTCATCACTGGACTTAAGAATTCTAGAGAGCAACATAATAAAAAGCTTCTGTTGGTTTGATAAATGAAGATGATTTTCAATAGCATACCTGTAGGCCATTCAAGGACTCTCCCAAGCCAGTCCCACATACTCCCAAGTAGGTGACCCCCCTTTGTCCTGTTTAGATGACAGAGCGGCTATTGTTGCAAACTTTCTCCCCAACACTGTACAAATGTGGGTTAGGGCTTGTTCTAACCTCGCACATTCGCAGGGTGCTCTCTCCTTGTAGGGTGGCTGAGCTCAACCTTGGGCTACAGGAGGGAGACAGCTCACTTTACATACACTGGATTCGAAGCCCTCGTACAAGTGAGGCTGGAGATGCACTTGCAATGGTCGACCTATCCTGTCTACTTGGTACTTTTTGGGATAAACCATTAATGGCCTTACAAGTATGACAATGAATATAATCTTTATTTATTAAATCAAAGCAATTTTTTTATTTTTTCATTTTTAAAAGTACTAGGGACAGTGGAATGCATTGGCAATGGTTTTTTACCTTCAAAATTCTGAAGGTTTTTTACCTTCACGTGGGATCAAGCCCCATTTGGTGTGTCTTATGGACACAGAGCGGGGCTCAGGAGCGAACATGCACGAGTGCCCCCACAGCAAACCGCTTGCTACGGGGGCATTCAGCAGCAGGGAGGGGCCAGGAGCCCCGGCAGGGAAACAGAGAAGAGGCGGATCGGGGCTGCTCTGTGCAAATCCATTACATAGAGCAGGTAAGTATGACATGTTTTTTTTTTAAATAACAAAAACACCATTACCTTTAGTATCGCTTTAAAGAATATCCAAAAATTAAAATGTAAAATA